>LR990945.1:14949264-15549264 GCA_905163415.1 Noctua fimbriata | reverse complement strand
TCAACCTCATTGCTGAGGACTTGGACTTATTCTGTTGCACTTTGGGTGAAAACACAAGAACAGCTACATATATAATTTGCTATGTTTAAATAACTGTTTAAATTGTAAGTGTGCTACAATATCGCATTGGGTCTAGCCTGTAAGGATATTTGTATGTTTGGAGTAAATAAATAAATCATGGCACAATATAGTTTAACCAAATGAAAGCGTCTTGCAGAAGTAGTGAATTTAGAATTTCATAACATGTTGTTACGATGCTTCGTGTCCAAAACTATGTGTACGTACTTTATTCTGAGGATTCTTTCGTATATGAGCAGTAAAAAAAAAAGTAGTAGCTAATGTCTGAAGCTGCGTAGATTTATAACAATTAGCAGTTTACGGTGACTGACAACAACAATTTCCCAATAAACATTGAAGGTAGTTCACCACAACCCAGTTTGAACCTCGGATTAACGAAGTCAAGATTGTTGCAAATTAACTCTAGTAACTATATCAAAGAATGCACCCAATTACCGACACACTGTACTGACAGAACTCACAACTTTTGTATGGGTCAAGTAACAGCTAATGATCTCAACACATTGTCGACATTGTCTTCTGTTCTAGATTGGCGAACCTGATGTGTCGCCACTCCACGAAGTCGGTGTACTACTCGCATTTCGCGTACGTCGGCAACCACAGCCACTACGAGAATCCATTCACTGGAAAACTAGTTCGTAAGTCACACCTACAAAGTTCATATTCGAATATATCGTAATCCATACATTCCTGACATCACCAGTATCACCCACAATAATTGTGCATCCATTCCACAGCCCAGATATTGGATAACACGACGTCCCTTGGTAAGACTGGTTGTCTGACTTTCGGGTTTTTGACTACTAATGCCGACTGTCAAAGATTTACCGTAGACGTGCTTTCCCGAAACGGAGTGGTCACCTATTGCCGGTCCGACCTCGGCTGCAAGCCATGCTATACCTACAAGATTGACCCTAGCGAATTCGGGAAAAAATATGGATAAAAAATAACTCTTATTAACAAAATTGTATTAAACTCTCTTCATTTTCGTTTTAGGTAAACTTGCAGCCCACCACGACGACCTGATCTACTTATTCTCGCTGAGTTACCGCTTTCCGATGATAATGCCCTCTGACTCGCTGGATTCCAAGATGGTGGACAAGATGACCGGTCTGTGGTACAACTTCGCTAAATACGGGTGAGATAAAGAAACCACAGTTACCAATTATGATTGTTTAATAAATTAAAAACAAACAGCTCCTGCAAGTTTTGTTTAAAAGACACATTTAAAAAAAAAATGTTCCTACAAAAGTTGATTTCTAGAAAAATCAAGCAGACTTAAGACGATTATAACCGACTTTAATATTTTAGTCATACTTTTTACTTTCGCTTTTAAATTGAAAGAAATTATAGTACAAGCGCCTGCTAAAAATGGCGTAGCATACATTTGACAATCTTTTTTTAATTGCGTGTCTCGTTTCCGAACGTTGCAAACTGTCTTTATCCATCTTTTTTTAAATGTTTCTTTAACTTTGTAAACAATAAAAGTTTACGTTCAAGTTCCTACCTTATTTAAATAGACTTTAGACTCATTTATTTAATGTACATACAACCACCATGAAAATCTCATGTACCTAGGAACTAAACAATTACAAATACCAAGTTATTGTTCTCCCCAGCCACCCTATCCCTCTGGTCAAGAACACCACAGACCCAGAACTGTCCTCAGTCACTTGGCCAACCATGAAGCCAGCTATGAAGAACTACCTGCGGCTTGACAAGGAGTTCAGTGTGCTACAGAACCTCTATGAAGCCCGGTTCCGAATTTGGGAGGAGTTATATCCGATCCAGTACGATTACTGAGGAGTTTGAGGGCAGAATGTAACACCACGCCTGTAATCCCCGAAGGGTTAGACAGAGGTGCACACCCATTTTGCCAGTTTGTGGTACAGCCAAGGGAATTAATACATAATAAATAAATGTGTAAATAAATTATTCTAGAATATCACTGTTTTTTATTGTTAATTTTTACAATAAAGAGTTTACAATGGTCTTCGGTAGAATTCGGGCCTGAAGCGTTGAATATGTTTCTTGATTGAGGAATCAATCGTTCCAGCAGTCCACTGCTGGGCATAGGCCTCTCCCACTCGTCGCCACAGCACCTTGTCCTCCGCCCCCTGCGCTCAGTCTGACCAGGACTGCTTTTTAAGGTATTCGGTTTTGTTTGCAGGGACCTATTAACCCAGTTAAAACGTTAACCGTTTACAGATAATAATGTGACGGTCACGTGTATTTATTCGTGGTACGAATAAAAACTATTGTATGTGTGACGTGTACAATATTTTGACCAATAATGAATACAAAACCCGAGCAAGCGAAATGTTTAAAAAATTACCGACAATTTTTTTTAAATAAAACAGTTTCTATGACTATCAGATCTTTTCAATAGTAAAAAATACACGTGATGCTGGGAGAGGGGAGAATGGGTAGCCTGGAAACGACGTATCATCAAGGGGGAGGGGGGGGGGGTTATAAAAGTGGCCTAAAAAACCCTCACGTCATTAAAGGATGCCAAGGATGGTCCCTTGGACAGTTCATATGGTAGACAAGTGTACCGTACTATCATCAATCAGCCGCTGACTACCTATACGGTCTGTAACCATACTAATAGCCACCTAGGTGATTAAAACGTTATAGGCCTTCCTAATGACCGTGATAAAATTATTGCTAATTTGCTACAGTGCTGCAAGGTTCTTTTTGCGGTGGCAATACTCGGAACTAACGGTGGCATATTATTTTTCAATAGAATTTACACTAGCATTTATTTTAAGATTACCAGTAGCTTCCTCCTGACAATAACATTCATGCGCCAAAACAACCATGTTGCAGTACACAGGCATATAATATACAGAAGGATTCTGCTCATGCCCTTGACATAATCCCTTAGCCGACAATATCTGTCTCCATAACATACAAGACTTGCATATTTGAACTAACGCCACACTTCTTAAATATAGCGCCTGCCCTAAGTGTCATCGCAATGTGTCACTCCCGGGATTTCAAGTTCACGTCCAAGAATGACTCATATTTAATCTCGAAACTAATTTGAACCTTATTTTGAAGACTATAAAATTAATTATTGAATGCCATAGTAAACATGACAGAGCAAAAGCATTCGGAAGTGAACCTTATTATTGGAAGTTAAGGGCGAGTTTCGCATGTGAAGGGTTGGAAGTACAAGGCCTTTGAACGCTCTGACGCATGCGTACCTTATCCACTTATTCCCTACCCTTGGAAAATAGTGCTGTGAATTTTAGAAAATTATTCATTATCGATAGTAAGTGGAAGGATTCGCTAAAGGTATTCTTAGAATAAAATCGATGTGTTTTTCTTCATTTATTACTGAAATAAAAAATCCAAAAATTATTATTGCCATTAATACATTTACATATTATCTATAAGGCAAGTAATTTGGTATTTTATTTTATCATAATAGGTACCGTAGGCAGGTACTCCATAATATCCGTAAGCTAACAAGATAAAAATGTAGACTAATATTGTACGTACCATAGTAACGATTATGAATGGTCCTCTTTATCTGATAAATGATACATTAATTACAGTACTTTCAAGTTTTTTTTGACAGACAAAATGCTCGAGTTCCGATTTGTGAATAATCTTGTTTATAAAATCTCTCGACTCGAATCTGCAAGCTCCAGGTATGTTCTTACACGGTGTAATCGATTGTGTAATCGTGTAAATTATTGTAGCAAACGCTAAAAAGGCGTCAAGGTCAGCGTAAATACAAACAGTTTAAAACAAAGCTGTTAGAGTTTTTTCTAACAAATTCACCAAAAACTAACCTTTTTTTTTGTAACTCAAAATTCTTCATGAAATAGACCACACAAATCTGCATATTTCCAATAATCAACTCAACCACATCACATCAATTAAATAAGCGGCGGATACGAATAGCATCATTTCACATTATAGATCGGTCATCGACCGCAACAATGCGTTCAGCTAAACAGTATCTTTCTCGCCGCTGTGAAAACAATCGCTCGCATAACAACACGCACTGTCGAGCAAACACCATCGACTGTCGATGTGTGGCGCGGCGCGGCGCGGCGCCTCCCTCGAGCCGCCATGACACTCCGCGCGCGCGCCCTACGCGCCTGGCACGTACCAAAATAGAATATTCGATTTTTAAATAACAATATTCCGACCAGGAATCATCTGAATATCACAAGTAAGTCGATTATTTTTGCTTTATTTTTGGTAGTAACATCACTAATTGATTTTTTTTTGTTTGTTGTATTTGTTCTATTTTATTTTTTTTGTGTCAAGTAAATAGATTTCCTACCCACAGAAAACGATCAAGGTCTTTGATAATATAATTTGAATATTGATCCCTGTTGTTGTAAAGTTGTTATGGTATTTTTTTCTCTGTTTGTTACGTATTTTCTCATATAGGTACGTTAGCAGGATTACGACGTGACAGTTCTACCGGTGCCATCAATATTAGATTTTTGTTGGTATCGGTATCGACTGGGCGATTGCTACCGATTTTTTTTTATTGCTTATTATGTAATGCAATAGGTATCACATAACACATAACATAAATCCTATTCAGTAAAAAAAAAGTTGAGTAGATTTTTATTTGCTTCTATTTTGAAAAATAATTAATTATTTTACATTACTTTTTTTGGTCATAGATCAACGAATCTTACAGAGGCGACAGATTTGCAAGTGTACTTTTTTTATAAACAAAAAAATGTTGTTTTTTCAGTTGTTGTGTCGTGAGGGGCCAGTGGCCTTGCTTTCGTCATGGCGAATAATTGGTGGAGAGAACCCGACATGGGGGGTAAGAAACATGTTTTGTTTAGTCAAGTTTTATTGTTTTTATTTAACGCATAGCAACACCCTAATGTTGTATTGCTGGCAATGTTGACTTGGAGATGTTTGGTATTACCCATTGTTTTTGCAATAATAAAATAACATGTTTAAAATATTTTTATCTATATAGGTGATTTTTATTATATAGTGGACGAGGGTATCTAAATATCGAAGGAGCCCACTGAAATGTAAAATTATTTAATGACACAGTAAACAAAATTAACGTTGTGAGTCGTCGGAAATAACTTGATACTTTTGGTATTATTTGTAAAAATATGCGCACATGAGAACATAACATTCTTTTTTTCATTACTAGAGTCCTTTCTTCAATGTATCGCTATTTTAATTACTAACTTCACTTGACACATGTGCTGTGTATCAATATTTTTTACTGTACACTGAATACTGTGTCATATGTGAAGTCCATAACATAACTCCATACGCGGACCAGTAAAACGAAGACCATGTGTGAACGCAGCGTAAGATTAAAGTTCTGTTATTGAGATCACTGTTCAACAACGCGTAAATTTGTCTGAGAAAACAACCGGTCTGAATATTTTTGTAACTAATTACCGTTAACTAAGTAAAAACGAGAGTTTGTTAGTTTTTAGCTTGAATAGTTGACTCAATGTTGTTTACCTATATCTAACGAAGTGGCAACTATATTTTGTTTGGGATTCTCTTCTTGCTCGGAGAAACAACTGAATACCTATAAGGTAAGGTAAGCGGTTAGGCTGAACTAAATGCTGAAACTAGGTCTGCGTGGCGATTTGACTAATTTGTGCCAGACACGACAAAGGCGTTTGCGGTTACCAACCTGCTGACCACGCTGGAACGAGGTCGTTGCCTCCTATTTAGGTGAGTCCTAGGTCCTGCAGCTATGTAGAAGGCAGTTCGAATTTAAATGCTGGCCTTTGAAATTTGAGCCCAAGCCAAGCCCAAATTTGAAGCTACATAATTAAATACCTGACTGGTTTCTAGACGCTTAATCAGGACAAACAACAAACAAGCCGGATCCGGATTGTCAAACAAGATATCAAGTAATTCGATTGGCTGATGTTATTTCAGTCGCCAAATTTCAGCTGCATAATTTTGCCTTTGAGAAAATGGTTGGTTATTATATTTTAGCTAAACTGTACCCACTGCTGGACAAATGCTTCCCTCAATTCTTTCCATCAGTTCGGGTCCTGCGCCATTTCCTGCCAATCCCTAACAGTCAACTAACTGTCAAACAGTTCATCATCCACAGTCTGTCTGCAACTACTGCTGGTTACAGGCCTCCCTTTGTTTATGGCAATCTCCACATTCTTGCGCCAGTTTCATCCGGGTTTCGCGGTATCGCAAAATTGTCCCTAATCCGCATTAGCCCTGGATCGAAAAAACTGGGAGTCATGGGGCCTTTGCCCAGTAGTGGGATGATACAGGCTAACAGTAACAGTAATTCTTTCTGTTTCCAGTGATGTCAGCCCCAGTGCCGTCTGGCGAGCCGCAGGGCTGCTCCGCCATGCGCATGTGGCGCAACGCCTGCAACACGCTGGTGGCTCCGGATGCTGACGACGCCTGGAAGCAGGTAGAGGACGCCTCCCCGCCCGAGTCGCTGTGGCATACGTTGCGGAACTGCGTGGCATATCAGGTACAGCTCCTTATTGATGCATTGCCGCGTAATGTGAGTAGCCTCTTCACGAGCTGGACTGGTGATGAAGTCCACAGGATTGCGTTGGATAGGAGGGCCCCGCCCGAGTTTCTATGACACAAGCTGAGGAAATGTGTAGCTTATTATAAGACAGGGTCTAATTGGCTAGTGCAACTGTAGATTTACGCAGCTAGTGAAATTTAGGTACCTATATTTCAAGAGAGTAGTCTAATTACATAAAAAACAACTTTTTTGGGTTTTATCCTGTAAGTACGCGGCATCAGCGGAGTATCCCTATTAAATTTGTTTTTGTACATGTATTACCACGTGCTGGAAGGTGTAGAGCCTCCACCCACAGGGTGACTGATGACTTGTTGAAGTTCATGAGAATCCGCTGGATAGGAGAAGCACTGGACTTGTCTCTCTTGCTTGGTTTAAGTTCTGATTCGCAGCCTTATTTGAATAAAGTTTTGGTTACAATTTGTCGATATGATATACATCATATAAATAAAAGAAACATCTTTTATTTCCACGGTGTTGTTCCGGGATCTGTGGCCAAGGTACATACCAAGTTTGCTTGCTTTCTCTTTCCCTCGCAGCTGGAAATACTAATTTGAGACCACAAGTAACAGCATTGCTAATAATATTAATGTTTTCAGCATCTCGGCTGATTATATCAAATCAAACTATTTCAATTATTTAACTTGAACCTATAACTAAAATTAATCCATCAATTAGTACAATGTATAACAATGAAGTTAGATTTGTTACTAAACAATTCTAAAAATACCGCGATTCTTTTGATCGTTATTTTATAAATATTGCAGCCAAATAGATTCACCGCATTCAACTTTCTCACACTGCGTCTGATTTCGTCTTGAACCCTTCATTCCAATTATTACACACACATGAATATCTCAAACTGGCATCTCTATACCACGACGTGTATTTGAATCTATCATAATACAAATTTCGTTATCCATTACTGGTTTACAGGCAGGCGTCTGGCAAAACTTGCTTAACAAAGGCATGGACGATGTGATCCAACCGGCGGCGTTCAAACTCGCGATAGTGCTGCGGCACACGCCGTCCGAGCTAACCGTGAAACTGCTGTCTGACTTGCTGCGCTTACATCCGCAGTCTGTGAGTACCTATAACAACATCATTCTTTATTCGATAACAAGAGGCGATCAACGACACAAGAATATTGCATGCAATCTGTGAGTTGAATTTGTAACTGATACAATTTGAACTCTTTATAATAATAATGTGTAATATCTGTATGAGACTTTGTTTGAATAGTATAACTGTCAGTCTTGATTATTAGTATCTTGATATTTAGTAATAAATACCATTTTATACTAGAGACGTTATTTTCGCGGACTAGCTCGGTTTATGCTATTATAGGCAGTTTTACTTGCATATTTCTGATTTATAAAAGCCAACTCAGGTCAAGTGTAGCTTGGGCAATTCAATTCAATTTCGTTGTAAGAGGTCTGCAATATTATCAGACTCTTTTAACTAAATCAAATTCAGCTCTATCCTAAACACAATGACATTGAAAATATTGCTGTAACAAAATGTATTTTGGCCCCTATTAATAGATATTATAAATTCGCGATACTGACAAAATCGTTCCACTTTGTTGACAACAAAATCTCTGAGACATTTCGCCCCCAATTTCAATAAGAATAATAGTCATTCTATTTTCCCAGTGTCGTATATATTATGATAATTCCACGTGCTTGTTACACATGATATTCAATCCAAAATGTCCTATTTTGTGCCAGTCTCTCTGTGTTTTGGCTGCCTAGTCCCAAATACATTTCGCTTTCATCCCACGGCCTACGCTGTAGGCATTTCCTAGCCTTGAATTTATTGCATAAACCTTGATAATTCTTGTAATATTTATAGCCACATTTGTCGGGCCGTGTTTACCCATCTGTGAAGGAGCGTATTAAATAACTGCTTCCAAGACAATGTGTTGCAAATCAATTGGTTGTGCCACAATGA
This sequence comes from Noctua fimbriata, assembly GCA_905163415.1. Taxonomy (NCBI): domain Eukaryota; kingdom Metazoa; phylum Arthropoda; class Insecta; order Lepidoptera; family Noctuidae; genus Noctua; species Noctua fimbriata. The sequence goes on along the minus strand of LR990945.1, from coordinate 15,540,704 downwards.
TTTCCAGTCAATTGATGCAAGAGGTAATTTGCTCGGCAACATGTTGATAGTAACTTTAGCAATCTGTGCCAATATGGCTTCCATAGTACATACAAAGTATTATTATTTATTACACAGAGCAAGAATCAATAATGTCCTGGTGACTCTTTTATTTAATTTTGAAAATAATTCGAATCCAAATTCATTCCTATTTAAAACATATAGCAGTAATTCAATAGCCAGCAGTAATCTTTTTTGTAACACTAATGAATGTAACAATAAATCGCACCAAAGACCAACGACTAAAACAGACCCGTCATTCCACAGCAAGACCTGACATCGTACATCCTAGCTCTCCTCACAGACGACGAGGCCACGTGGTGTGGGAACTGCAACAGTTCTGAATCAGCTGCATCTTCCACCCCCTCCTCCGCCGCCAGTTCGGCAGACGAAGAGTCCTCCAGCACCGAGCAAGGCGAGACCGACGCGGACGCAGCGGAAGCCACAGATGTGGACACGAATGAGGCCGCTGGAGGCCCCGCGGACTCAGCGTCGGCCGCAGCCGCTGATTCGGAAGCGACCGCAGCCGAAGCCCTCGCCACGATCCCACCACCTCCTTTCGCAATCCCTGTACCGCCAGTAGTGCCGGATTCGACGACCCCTGGCGAATCCAATGTTCCGGATTCGACGACTGCTGATGATCCGATTGATGGTAACTATATTTTTACAATTATTTTGGCGAGTTTATACGTGACCGTTTGGCTATCAGCTCAAACGACATGAGCAGTGCATCAGTGTCTGCGGAAAAAACAAATGAAAGAAAGTGTTTAGAGCACACAGAGTCAAAGCGACGCGGTATTCACACGAATGAACAAGTGACGCACGCGCATTTCGGGTGAGCAATCCGTGACGCTACTCGCATCGCCTTGGGGCGTGAATAGGGTGACATCATTTTTTGACAGATTGGCACTGGAAAAAACATTAGATTTAGAACATTTAGAAGACGTGTATGATCTTAATGGTTACTATCCCTTTAGAAGTAGATATGGTTGACGACGGAGACGCGATGTCTCCGGAATCCGCTGATTCGGCCCAGTCTGCGGGCTCGGGCTCGGGCAGCGCGGGCGCCACGCCTGCGGGCCCGGCGCCGCTGCGCGACCTGCAGCTGTTCGGGGACTGCGAGCTGGCCGTGCTGGCGGCCAGTAGGGAAGAGTACGATGCTCACGCTAAACTTGTGAGGGCCGAGTACTCGAAACTCACGCATGATAACTATGTTGAGTTGAGGATTAAGGTGAGCAATTTAGTTTTGACGCAAGCATGATCAACGATTTAATGTTCCCACTGCTGGCCAAAGGCCTCTATATGGGAGTAGGTAAACTATAAATAATCCATTAATTTTGCTCTACTGAGACTATCGCGCTAAAGACCACCAACGTTCTCGTTACGATAGATGCCAGTGTTTGACAAATTGCTGAAGTTTATCATTCAATACCCAGTCATGTTGTTAACTACATGTTGAACAAAACCCTTTTCCCCAAATTCCAGGTGCTAAACCAATTCAACCAGATTCCAAAGCTGTTTCACACTCCTGAGTTCGAGTGCCTCGAGTCCGCGGCGCGGGAGAACATCGAGCGAGAGATCCTCACGCTAAGAGAACATCTGCTCACCGGGAGGAAAGACTAGTATTACGCCCCCCAGGAATTTGATGTTGACGATGATGAGGAACAGCTCAGTACTGAGAGCAACTAAATATTTACTTGAACATCTAGCTTGAAAAATTACCTGAGCACTTTGATGTGGGCTAAGAAATTAAAAAAATCGATCGAGAAATCAAGATTTAAGCCGCCGAAATTGTCTTGCCTAAAATTCGGGCTGTATCGTCGTCAGAAGTTGGGGTTAGGAGATTAGGTCATCATCATTCATTCGAAAGACTTCCACTGATAGATATAAGGTCTCGACCAAGCATCGCCATAACGATTGATCCAGTACATCTCGCTTCCAATGGATTCCCGTGACCCTCAACAGGACAACGATCCTCCGCGGAGGCCTAACTTTTTAAAAGCAAATTCCATATTCTTAAACCTGATTAGAGTAAGCATAACGCCAGTACGTGCCACGACCAATAAATTATTTAGGTATTTATAAAACATGTTACATGAAGATAAGTTGATAAAGAATACACAAAGTGTAAAATCGGCAGCGTTAAATAATCAGTAGCAAATAAAAGTCGGGTGACAAGGCGGAACCTAGAAAAGCTAAGCTCACACATCAAACATCATATCATATCATCAATTATCATCCCAAAAAGTTGGGCAAAAAAGTTACAATAATTTGCTGCTCAAGGTAATTTTAAGAAACGTTTGAGTAAACTTTTATTGTATGTTCTGTGGTCCCGACCTACCACAGCAGTTATACTTCCTCTCGTCGTCAAAGAACGTCAAATTCCTGGCAAGCCTGGAAGGCGCTTGAATTTAACTTGTGTTACACTCACTCATGCCACTAACACAAGTAAGCTTCTCGGGTCTGTGTGGCTTGCAGGTTGCAATCAAAGTGATTGTGTTTACGCAAAGGACACTTTCAGTGTAGTGTTATTTTTTAAGCGCAGGCCACACCGCCAGCTGGAGAGTGTGGCCTGCGCTTTAGATGTCTGTTTATTACCTAGATATGACTTACTTTACAAAAGTGGGCCCCGAAAAGGCACGTCTAGTAATTCGTTGTTTTCCAATTTAAATGTAATAGGTGTTATTAAGTAAAACCATGGCGTAGTGTTTATGAACGCCTTACCATTCATTTAATATTGTATACCTACCGACATTCCGTAATCGACAGAAAATAAACGTATTACGCTTTCTTAATGTTTAACAGTTAAAATATACCTAGCAGTAATTGTAAAAATAAATGCATTTAGATTTACACATTTAATCACTTTTTGTCAGGAGTAGGTATTTTAATGCCATTAGATATTAAAAAAAAACATGACTGAACGTCTTTTTATTTTCAATATTGGAATATTCCCACAAGTGCATTTGCTACTTTTGAAATAATATTTTACAAAAAGAAGGCATTAAACTAGCTTATTGTCAGTTCTGTTCAATTATTAGGCTATGTTACTACCTAAGTATCTACGTAAGCATGATTGAATATAAGTGTTGCGCTTATTTCGATGTAGTCAGTAGTTAGTTAGCTAGGTATTCTATAGAATTTCTGCTTAGAACTAATTTTATCAATTTACTAGCATTTTATGACATGGTCAACAAAATAAAGTAAAAAATATTGTATCGTGTGCTTTTTATTTCCTCGAACCTCACTCATGAAATAAAAAGAATATTGTGCTCACAAAATTATGACTAAGCATGGACTTAGTATAATAAACTGGACCGAGCACTCTACCAGAAAAACGTGACGAGAGAGATATTTTTATAACAGAGCCCTTTGTCTCTTTCTAATAGGGTGACCAAACATTTTATAACACACAAACAAATAAGAAACTTCGTTTTGACAGAGATAATTTGTGTCTGGTTAACACATCAACGGTTACTTAAAATAGTGAAATAATAAGTTATGAGAAAAAAAAATAAGAATTTCGTAAAAAAAAAAAAACGATTCCATTCCATGCTTTTTCCGTTTACTCTGCAGAATTGGTGTTTGGGTATTCAAATGGAGGGAATAAAATTGAAAGTGTGTGACAAACATTTATTAAAATTAAACATGGTTAAACAGAATTGTTTTGTGGAGTTTCTGCCGTAAGCCAATGTTACTGCTTAAGTTTCTCAATGCATTAATTAAATGATTCGAGTCTTGTATAAAATATTTGTTTTAATCGCATCAAATTTTTTTTTAAAATTCTCGTTACGGCTAACCTCCGAAATACGTACGTAAGTGCGCACAAAATTTGAACAAATCGTAGTCATCAATCCGGAACTTTTAAATGGAAAAATTGTTCAACACAGTCCTAAAGACTCGCTTCTTGAGACCTTATGAAGAGTTAACTTCGGCGTTGTTATCTCTGTGAAACGAAGCCCTCTCCCTTCACGTCGTTCCTTGCAAGATACCAGGAGCGGCCGGAACCTGTAGTTGCAAGGCGCCCGCCAGTGCCGACTGAAGAGAGCTTCGCGCACGAGAACATCTATTAAGCAAACTCAACCTGCCTTCTTTCAGCGTTCATCAGTTGTACTGATGATATAACCAATATCCTTACCACTGGAAAAAATGATGGTAGGTACTGCATAAGCATTTAACGCTCGTCGTGATTTTGTAGTATGAAAATCCTCTGTCTTAAAGTGAAGGCTGCACACAACAGAACTTTTGGTTATGGTTTGAAATTCGAGAATCGACATTTTTGCCTTATTTCATCTTTCAATGGAAAGCTGTAACAAACAAAAATAATGGTGTTTCAATAACGCAATACATAGGTACAAATTATATTTCTCATGCGCATAATAATATTACCAGTTTTAATGAAAAAGACACGAAAGCATAAGAGTCTTTCGTCTGCAAAACGTCTAAGGCATGGTCACACTAATCATTATTATTAAACAAAATCTATAATATTCCTTACCTGCGAAATGATATGCCACAACCACCATAATATGGTTGTTAAAAAAAGTGAATTATATGATTCAATTTTACATGACGTAATACAATACTTTTAACCATTTTCACAGTTAAAATAAAAAAGAACCGTAGATAAAACTTATAATTTTCTCAAAACAACTTAGGACGTCAAATTAACACCATTGATGACAGATTTCAGTGTTACCATAATGAATATATAATAGCATCCAAATAATCATACTAATATTTAATTTGACTTAAAATAAATAAATTAGTATTATGTACAGATTGTAAACCCATAAAAGAAAATAATTAAAATTTACCTTAAAGCTAAAAACATATACACGTAATATATTTTACTTGTAGTGTGAGGTGACTGCCGGTGTAATATTTTCTCCCATCTTTAACATTTTTATCTGTTGGCAATTGTGGGAAAGGGACAAAGGGCTCCCTTCTGGCTATCTCTATCGCATCGGTTATGATAGCTTAACAAAAGTAAACCTACGGTGTGCCTGTTATGGTTCCTTTTTGTGTGTAACGAATTTCGCAGATTTTTTTTATTTATTTATTTTCTTATACTGATATCTATCGATCAAATCTTCATACGACCTAACTAAATCACTAATTGAGTAGCGTGGGACTATCGAAAACGGAATATAATTATGTAGATCAACAATCGTTCGAAAACAAAATTAGATTTGATTTATGTGACCTAGAGGAGGCATCGCACCATGACAGCGTTATGCCATTTTCCGTCACGGCATACGAGATGGTTTTACTGCGCAGGCACGCATATATTTTGAGAAAACTGCTTCGAAAAACAAGGAAAGTTTCGATAAAAAATCACAACATGACATTTACGGCGCTTAATTTCTAAAGGCAGATGTACTTTTTTGACAAATTGGATTTCGAAGGATTCATTCGTTCATGAGCTATCGGAAAAGTATCAGTTTAACATCTTGAATGGCGTAGATTTCTCACAATTGGCATTTTATGGAGGAGAGATGGAAAATTTCCAAAAAACTTTAAATGTTCGATAACTCAAAAACAATCCACTTTGGACCCCAAGTTCAAGACCCCAAGGTCAAAATTGTTGCAAATTAAGTCTAGTATCACCCATTTCAAGGAATGCACATAATAACCAATCACCCTGTATAACGTCTATGGTCTTATAGCTAATGTATACTTTGGCAAAGAGGTATGTCCAGATATACCAACTCTAGGGCTATTTCCTCTATGCGTGAATCGTAACTTTTCTTAGTTTTTGATAATGTGCTCTTCTATGAAAACAGGTCAATTCATTTTGGTAGTCGATTTTATTTTCTACTAAGGTTTTTACTTTGTATAATCCTTATACTTATAAGTATTGTATTTACAAACTACAAATAGACCTAACATAAACAAAAAAATATACGCACAAGTATCAAAATGGGAAAAAAAATCATCATCTGCCTACCCTGTTCCCAACTATATTCGGGATGTAAAATACTGAATACCAGTATTTTACATGGAGCGACTGTATATCTGACCTCCACAACCCAGTTAGTACTGGGTAATACGATACCCCTTGGTAAGACTGGTTGTCAGACTTTTTGGGCCACTAAGTACCTAACGACTGTCAAAGTCTACAAACTGTCAGTCTGTCTGTCTGTATCTACAATGACACCCGGGACCAACGGCTTAACGTGCTTTCCGAGGCACGGAGGAAACTCAGTATGTAATGGACGGTCACCCATCCACAAACCAACCTAGGCAAGCACGGCTTAACCTAAAGATCGACCCGAGCGGCTGTTATTATTGAGCCACGAGCTTTTTTCCCCAAAATGGGAAAAAATTACAGGGCGTTTTAAAGAAAAAAAAACACTTGGTATTATTTCATATTTAGAGTTACGGTTCATAGAATTCATTACATTACATTTTTCCTTTTTCAAAGTATCCCCAAGAATTATAAAATTGGTTATTAGCTGATTGACTATTTACGCATATGGTTTTAGTAACCGACTCTCTTTAAATCTCTATTTTTTCTATTACCTACGTCAACAATTAAACGAAACGTCAAAGTCAAAATTAAAAAAACATGGCGTCGACGACGCATTTTCATTAGAGTCCGTGATTATGAGTTCTATAATACAATTATAATATTTCCATTGCTTAATTCTATTAAAACTATCGTGTAAAGTGTTAACCGTGTGTTATTAAGGGCACACATTATCGTCTCAGTGACCGCTACGCAGGTAAACAATAGTACGGCGAGGAGAAAGGTTATTGAACAGCGATTATAGGCCAGCCAACATGGAGGCAACGGGACTGCGGCGTCGAACGGTTTGTGAGTACAGTCGCTTTATTCGTACGGGTGATGTTCACAGGCGTGTGCGATGTCGTGGCGAGGCCGTGACGAGAGGAACACGCGCTGGGGCGAGGACGACAGGTGGGCCGAGGGCCGCGCGCGCTCGCCCGCCTGGGAGCCGCGCCGCAGCGCCAGCCCGGAGCGCCGCGCCGAGCGCCACCACCACGAGCGGCCCGACCGCGAACGCGACCGCTACGACCGCGACCGGGACGAAGACCGCGACCGTCGCGACCGCTACCGCCGCGAGCGGTATGACCGTACCGACCGCCCGCGCGACCGCGACCGCCGGCGCTCGCCCAAACGTTACGAAGAGCGCGAACGCGACGTGCCGGCACCGCCGTCTCCGCCCACCATTAGTGACATGGATCGCAAACCCAGTTCTAGGTCTAGCAGCCGCTCGGGCAGTCGCGAACGAATGGACTTTGACTACGAGAGTAAATACGACACCAGAGACAAACATGACGATAACCAGACTATCAACGCTTCCCCGGGGGATTGGTTCTGCAAGTGTGGGCTTTACAATTTCAAGAGGCGTCAGGTGTGCTACAGACGGAACTGTCAGGGAAAGAGGTCAGATGGCATAGTCTATGGTGGGGACAGTGAGAGAAATCTCCTGTCTGAGAGTGCGGGCATCACTAAACGGTTGTTGTTTAGAAGATTAGATGCTTTGACTACTGAGGAGAAAATATTAGAAGTAATAAAGGCAAGATGCTCAAAGACTGTTTTAGATTCTATTGCAGGCATCACTATTGGTAGAGAAACTCTAACTGGGGCGTCCAAGTGCTTAGCTTACATTAATTTTAATTCTATTGCTGACTCTACAGCCGCTCATTCTGAGTTGGCATCTCTGCAACCACCGTTAGAGATAGATGGCCGAGAGGTCCTTGTTAGTTTCTATAATGAACCAAAGAAAATTTCAAAACCTCCAAGTGCAGACTATTCTTCCTATTATGCTCAAATGTCTAATTATACTTCGTCTGCTCAGTCTATGTCTGAGGCAGACCGTGTGAATGCAGCCGCAGCTGTTGCTCAATCTGCTATCTCAGCTGCACAAGCTCGGCACATGTCCTGGACTCCTGTGAGTGTCCCAATTTTTGTGACTTCCACTGCACAAAGTGCTCCCACTGTCAAAGCCCCAACTGGTGATGGAAAAACAGTGTACACTGCGCCAGATGTTAGGACTTTCATGTATGATGAGACTTCTGGCTATTACTATGACCCGGCCACAGGTCTCTACTATGATGGCACTAGTCAGTACTTCTACAACAGTCAAACAAATCAGTACATGTACTGGGACGCCACCAACAACACCTACATAGCAGCTACACAAGCACACCAGAACACTGAACAGCCTAAACTACCCAGCCCACCAACCGCCACCACTGAGAACACCATAGCTAAAGAACCAGAGGAAAAGAAAAAGAAAGATAAAGAGGACAAAGTGAAAGTTGCCAAAAAGATAGCCAAAGATATGGAGAGGTGGGCGCGAACATTGAATCAAAAGAAAGAAAATGCTAGAAGCAACATTGTTATGGAACAGCCTTTAGACACAGGGGCCAGCAAAGGCTCTGCCGACATAGGCTTCTCAGTGTTAGGGTCTGGTCCTTCCTTGACTCACGTCAGAGAGATATCTCCCCCACCAACGGGAGACGACTTCCTAATGAAACGGGTAGCTGATGCAGAACACGCCTTCGACAGCGACGAGGGCATCATAGACTGGGCCAAGCTGACTTGCCTCATTTGTAAGCGACGCTTCCCGTCCGCTGAGGTGCTGAACAAACACAAGTCACTATCAGACTTACACAAACAAAACCTGGCGGAGTATCGCAAGAAGAACGAGCTCATCCCGCAAATGAATGGCTACAGAGACAGAGCGGCAGAAAGAAGATTGAAGTTCGGGGAAGATGAACCGCCTATCATCAGAAAGCGATATGATCCGCCTGACTCGATGCCTCCACCGATGGCGCCGCACCCTCCTCCCTCAGTCGTCGACACAATCGGTGGGAAGATGCTGCAAAAGATGGGCTGGTCTGAAGGGAGAGGGTTAGGTAAAGAGGAACAAGGAAGAATCGCGCCTATAGAAGCTGAACAAAGGCCAAGTCTAGCAGGATTAGGGCAGAAGAGAGGCATCTACACTCCCACCCCCGGGGAGACCTACAGAGACACGGTCAAAAAACTCATGATTGCCAGATATAAAGAGGTCGTTGGACAAGAGGAAGGGAAATAGGTGGGTTTCGAACTTTATTACTTTCTGCATAACAATCATTTTCATTTGCAGGGTTGGATTACAGGTCAGTCGAACATTTCTAGTCAATATATCTGATTTATTATGTGATTTTTATCTAGCTATCAGGTGATCAAGGTTCTTCGCTAGTTATGTATGAAACAAGACTGATAATAAAAAAGAAAAGACTCTTATTCTGTACTCATTAAGAACTATTTCGTGCTTGTGAGTTTATAGTAAGTGATAACAATGGATTGTGTAATTATTTGCTCCAAGAGACTCAACTTTCATAAAGATAATTCCTCAAGATCTCATGTGAAAAAAGGCTTTACGTTCAAGTTGATAAGGTCCAAGGTTGTGGTACATTGGTATGCAAAAATATTCCGATTCTAATGGTTTGATTCTGGTTTCACTACACTAGATGTCGGCGCTCAATGCTTCTTCTGAGGGTCGCCACTCAGAAATCTCAACGTCCTACATGGTAAGTATTGATTCTAAAAGAATCACACTATTCCTGTACCCTAATCATGGTTTTTTCACAGCCCCAAACAGGTAAAAGTATAAATTGTGAAGCAGCCGGAACCTCTGATATTCAAATGTTCAAGCATAAATCTGCTGAGGGTTGACTTAATGAAATTCTTCAACAATTGGAATCTTTAGCATTCTTCTAAATCAAGGTGGAAAGACTTTCGGTGTATAAGAAAACAGGTGTCGTCATGCATATGGTTTAGCTTTTAGTACAATGTGACTAGCAAAAAAAAATTCTAGTGGTAGAAATAAGTCAGGAAATTGATGATCAAGATTGGCCATAAAATAACTATAAGTATTGAACTGTGACCTTTCAACTAGGTAGTATTCAAGGATTTATAACAGCGAAGACTGCAATCAATAACATTTAATTTATTCCAAAATCAATATTTCCTTTGTCTGAATATCTGCAACGATAACGGGTACAGTTCAGTAATAAATATAGCTAAAGCTGTTAGCTCAACGGAATAGGGCTGTCAAGTCGAAGCAATGAAGAAAAAGGACATTGGACAGAAATGTGATAGAGTGACTGTAGTGTTGTGTTTGAAGAAAACGGTGTCTAAACCGACCCACGGCAGAATACTGATGACTATGACCATTTACCTTACAGAGACTACATGCCAGCCGCTGCTGCGAGTTGCCAAACATTATAACAAAACCTGTATACTCATAGATAAGATAGACTAGACAGAATTGTGAGATCACAAACTTGAAAGCAATTTTTTTTGTAGTGATGTTGCGCTCCTACTTAGCTTTTAGTTCTAATTGTAAAAGTTTGTCTATTTTTTTTTATAATTTATAGTTTTAAAGAATTTATTAAATTCCTTATATTATTCAAAATGTTTAGTTATTATTCTTAATGTACAGGCACCTAGTTGAGTTTGAAGAAGTATATTTTATATTTAAAGACAATGAAACATACATTGCATTTATTTTTAGTTTTTTAAATCTTAGATTAAATCATTGGCAGTCTAACAAACAATTGTGGCAGGGTGGTTAATTGACTTTAATGCTTACTACACATTGTAGGTATATTTAATTAGGTAATTAGGAACAATTAGATGTGAGTGTTTATTTTCTATTTTATTTCCGAATAACTGTAGATGTACTTACCTGATGGTCAACGATTTGAAGAACGCAATAATATTAGTATATACTACTGCAATACTACTGCAAATTGCAAGTAGCAAACATGTTTTTCTAGAATCTAGGGTAATTATTTTAGGAATTTTCCACATTATATAATATAAATATTTTATAATTACTATATAGAGACTTATTATGTTCATAGTTATGTAATAATAGATAGTAAACTCAACAAACTCCATGTATTTAGAAATATTGATGAAATGTGATTGTATAAATTCAAACACTATGTAGGGACACTCAAGCACACAGAACACAATACAATTATGTTATGTTAAGCCAAGCAAACCAAATGAATAAATCAGATTCTGATACTTGAAATTACTACCACGAGAAACTCAATTTTCACGTTTTATAAGCCATCATTAATTATGGAATTGTGTTCCAATTTTCTGGCTCAGTAGCCCGACGCATGTATTATATTAAAAAAAAATGGGTAAATTAATGAATTGTTTACACTACTTTTAAAAGTGAGTTTCTCTTTCTCTGTTGATTAAAATTTATGTTGTTAGAGACAGTATTTTGGAACCCATACTGTTTTGAAATGAGTCTAATCTCAAAATAAGAATCGTTCACGAGAATATCGCTTTTGAAATTATGCTAAGTGAATAATTATGTGTAATACTTGTGCTTGTGATTTTACTAAAGTACAGACGCCAGCACCTCAGGCTACCCGAAACTGTCATATTCTCCCAATCAACCTTGTACCTAATGCTTTAGCGATAAAGTTGAAAATCTATTCAAGAAATTTGACAGATTGTAGTTGCTTGATGTAGTGGCGTCTGTACCTAGTGTAATAATTTAGTAGTCTGTTCATGAATGCAAAGTACATAGTGACCTCATTATCTTTAACAAAAGAGTTTTTAAACACTACGCAAATGCTATATGAGCTCTTGGCATCACGTAACATGATTCGGTTTTCTATAATTATGTCACAATCATGTTGATAATTGAATAAAGAGCAGTAATGAATTAATTATTAGTTCGTTATGAACAGATACAATTTTGCAGGTTTTGAGATTGCTTAAGTTTTTATTGAGCATTAAATATAAAATGTAAAACTGAAATGTTTGTATTTTCGTTTAACTTCCCGTAGTCATGAAACGACAAAGTAGGTAGGTACATATCTAAATATAGGGTAAGTAGACACTATAGTATACTATAACAAAGCTAAGAATTTATGCACCATTGTTGCAGTCGTCACAGTGAAGCCATAAGTTCTTTACGATTATTCTTAGGTATTCGATGGTGGATGGTGGAGTCTGTTCAATTTTCCTAATGGTTTATTTCAATGTTTCATGGGCAATTTATACAATATTACATAGGAAGATGAGACTGACGAAATGTTTGTGGTGGTAGGTACCTAATTCTCTACATGTCAGTTCCACACATGCATACAAATGAGATAGATCTGCGTATGTCCCTATGTAAATGTAGCTTGCTGATGGAGCCGTGTCGGACTAAGCAGAGATTTCGAACAAAACCGACTGCCTCGTTAGTCTAGCTAGTAGGTCGCAAATGCTACTTCTGAGCCACAGGGTCTTGGTTTCGATTCGATTCGGTCGAGCTGGCGTTTATTGGGTTTTTACATCAGTAGTAGCGGGTGCACGCACCCTAATTGGTGACTTCACTGACGAATTGTCGGTATAGGAACCTAGGCCTCTTTATGTTATTCTGGTAAAACTTGAGATGTTAGAAGACCTCCAATGAAGGAAATAATAAAAAGACGACTAAGAAATTAAAAGTTAAGGTTTATTGTAGGAACTTATGTGACTAAAGATTAACTGCCTCTGTAGGTAGAGTATCCGTAGGGACTTAGTAGCAAGGGTATGTGGTAGTGTTGGCCATCTTTGGTGTTAAATGTTATCTGGAAATTAAGAACATCGTGTTAAAATTGTATGCTTTGAGAATTTAGAACAGCTAACGCCATCTCGTATCTAATAGACAAACTAGTGTTCCGTACATCATTGTATAGAAGGCGCTGTCATAAATAAAATGTCAATTTACGATGTAGGTAATTCGAATTAATCTTTGATAAGAGATTCAATTAATAACAAATGATTTAATTACGAGTTGATTGTGCTCATGAAGAAATAAAGAACACGAGATATCGCGGATATAGGTTAGGTCAATGAACTATGACCCCCTCGATAGCGGAAAACAGTGGCACTGTAAATACCTACTATGTATTTAATTCGCAGATAAGATAACCTTATCGTTTCTTTATTCGAATACGCTCTAGTTCCCTACTAGTAGATATTATTTGAAGGTTAACTGCGAACAAAACAGCAAAGTTTTGTAACAAATATATATATATAACTATAAAACCATTTGTAACAAAATATGTGCCTATTTACGTAAGAGTTCTCAATAATAAGAATTATTCATGTTATCACGGTTGATGACGCTAATAATGTACCGAACACAATCATTATACCTAAAATGTGTCGAGTTGTGGTTTGCTCTGGATAGGTACCAACTCGCAATGAAAATGTTGAATTGGCGCATTGTTTCTGTGACTTTCCTGTTGTCATAACTTTGTTTATTTGTTATAAACAGTCTTGTCGTTATTTAAAGTAGGTACCTATACCTAGTTACCCACTTACTCAGACTTATTTAAAAAAAAAACAAAATGATAGATTTTTTTTTCAATAAAAAGACGTTAATTTGAAGATGCCAATGTTATTCATTGAATTTTTCACCGTTCACTCATAGTTCAAAACAGCAATGTAGATACATACCTACTTATAAAGGTAAGTAGAATCCTAAAGGTAATAACAAACAAAGTGAAAATACATACCTCGACAACCGGGTAAATAGTTTCCTTGTCAATCATTCTATAGTAATCACCAACTTTGAATAACAATTTATAAGTCCCTCCCGCCATCGAATCATTCGAAAATGGAAACTGTATTCTCCCGTCACTGGATGTCATAGTGTTGTGCCATAGCAGCCATGCACTGTCCTTTTTCTTGTATAATTCAACAAAAACCCCAGCTGCAGGGGTTCCAGTAGATGTATCCAACACATGAGTGGATAATACAGGTCGTGACATTGTACACGTCTACTCTCTGTGGCAGTTGAGAAACAAACTACACGATAAAGATGTTTTCTCTCGACGGATATCTACTTATTTATTCATAACGGGACAGTTGGACTCTAATTGGTTGTGATAAGCTTTGTTTTAGATTACAACCTGTTACTTAAGTATTATAAAGATAGTAGGGAATCGCTTGGTGATTATTTTTAACAGATTAGTGTATTTTGTATCTTCTTTCCTGGTTATAAATTATCGCTTATGCTGGTTTGTCGTAATCATTGAACAAAGCAAAAAAAAAACTTGGACTCCTGTGTTTAAAAATCTTGAGCAACATTAAAGAAAAGACATTGCTCAACAATTTTACTAGGCGCTTTCATATCTTGTGCTGCTCTGAAGTGTTAATTTAGTGAATATTGAAAACAGACTGTCAACTGTGTTAAAATGGACATTATTTTAGTTTCTTAGTTATCTAGTATTCAGTTTACGATACACTGATTATGATACGATGCACATAGGTACTAAGTAGGAAACTATTAGCAGTAGGTACGGGCTACTGCCGACAGTAAGCCTGAATCACTGACCTGTATCTACTCAATGAAATATTATCTAACTCCAAGATATAGATAGACAATAGACGATCTCTGCGCATCAGATAAATGTTTGATGTCTATCTATGAAGCTATGAAACCTATTTTGATAAAGGCATCTTACGAATGTGATCTTTATCTAGGTAGGAAGGTACATAGGTACATAATATCGGAATTGTTGTATTTACTAATCTTGTACTTCTTTAAGCATGAGAACGGGCGGGCTCAATAAATAATCTTCAGATAAATGTTTGATTAAAACCATAGTTTTGTTGTTGCAAAGAAACCTAGACTTAGGTATTTCTTAGAAACATGGCCGATAAGTCGGGTTAAAAGTTTGACTGGTTAGATCTATAACCCTGATAAAGACCGTTTGGCGTTTGATTAACGGGTTAACCCTTACAATATATGGATTAACCATATAAATATTGCTGACTAGCGGCCGCGCGGTCCCGGCTTCTCACGGGTGGACATTTAAAAAATATATATAAGTAGCCTAAGTATGTTACTCAGGGATAATGAAGTTTTTGAAATCGATCCAGTAGTTTTTGAGTTTATTCGTTACAAACATACAAATCTTTCCTCTTTATATAATTAGTGTAGAATAACCAGACTGAAACACACAAAACACCTAGCGCAGGTTAACTCCGTCACTTTTTTGCATATTTTTATGCGTGAACCGGTTATATTTTAGGCTGATTAACCCTATCACATGGGTTAACCTTTAACTAAATTTATACTGTCACTTACGGGATTTCTTCCGTTATTGTTCATTATTTTGAGCTCCCGATATTTCGGCGCTGTTGCAAGCGCCATGATCGCGGGTTGACTGGAGAATAAATTGTTAAGAGCAGATAATCTGTCTACCCTCTCTCTTTGTCTTTTGCTACGCGCACTACTGGAACTCGACACAAAGTCACGGCAAAACACACTCACAGTATCACCAGGCTTTTTGGAGAAAAACAACAAACACGAAAAAAATTAACAATGAACTTTATAAGTTTATTGTAAACCGTAAAAGCTTAAAACAGTGTTTAACCTTTAACTCTCGAGTTTTTCACCTAACCCGGGTAACCTATTCGGTCCCTGCTTAGAAACATATAATACGGTCCTAATCAATAGTGCCACACAGGCAACACCCAGTTTCTAAACATAAGGCCATACCTAAATCATATCAGAAAGGTGGGTGGGTTAAAAACACACACCGAATTCAACTTTATAGTTTATTCGAAAAATCCTAAAATAATACCACAGTTATACCGCTCTCCTAATCGATGCCGTCGGAGTTTAATGCAACAAGATTGGTTTTCCTACTGTAGTTCTTATTAATGTACACATCCGGATGCATCACGTCCATCCGCGCAACTGGTTCCCGAATGCTGTCGGAGACGAGGACGTTAGGTCCTGTCTTTACAAATTTCTCCTTTAACCGGTCCGGTACGCTTCCAAAAACGTTCAGGCCCGGTTCGCCGTGCTTCAGGTAGTCTATCCGCCACACGGGATCCTCGCCATCGTCAGCATCCGCTTTGTAGTTCATTCTGTCCCTCTTACTATTTATTTCCAGAACACCCATGTTCATTTCCGGAACTTCCACGGACATGGACAGCTTCTCCTCCGAGTAGTCTCCGAAGTCTTTCCTTGCCTTCAACTTGTCTTTGTACTTTATCTTGTGAGGATAAAACTTCCTGATCTTTTTACGTCCGTTGTAATGTGCTCTCGTGCCTTCCTTTTTTGATTTCGACCGTTTCGTCGGTTCCCTGTCTCCAGTAATGTCGGCGTTGACCTTAGCTGTTTTCTTTTTATTTCTTTTGCTTTCTTTTTCTTCCTTGTTTTTGAAGACCCCCGAATTGCTAACTTGTAGATAATTTGAGAGGTCTTCGCTGTTGATTGATGGGAATAACGTTAAGTGGTAAATGGTTGGTGTCTGCGTTGTCTTCTCCATGGATAGTTTTTTGTACTTTAGCTGCTGTATGGATCGTTGTATGAGGTTTTTGAGTGTATCATCTCCTACGATCATGTCGCATGGTACTGTGGGGAAGTTCTTGCAGAGAACGTTTTGCATCATGGCCATAACATCCCTCGAGTGCTTATGATGGTTATGCTGTTCATGCAGGTTCTGTTCATGCAGGTTCTGTTCATGCTGGTTCTGTTCATGCTGGTTCTGTTCATGCTGCTGCTTTTCATGCGGCTGCTGTTCATGTTGCTGTTGTGCAGCCATCGAGTTGTCTTTCTGGAAGTCCGACACCATCTTGGATATGAGCGCGTCATTCCTGATCATCATTGCGTGAGACTGGATGAAGTAGAATGTTAAGAAGAGCAGCTTGAAGAATAACCGCGTCATCTTCTGTCCCAGTATCTGGAACAAATGGGATATTAGCATTGTTGTCGGAGCGATAAATATTATTATACTTTTTGGTTTGTTTTATAAACATACAGTTTTGGTTCTATAGTTCTTTGATTTTCGTCTCTCATAACGTCTCTGGGATGATTTAGTGTTGTTAGTTCCCACTTCGCAGTGTTCGGATCGTGTCTGTTACCTTCCTGACTTATCAAATAAGATTGGCGAGATACCTACTATGCTTCATCGCCAAATTATTTCGTAATGTTTATTGCAGTAAAGGTTTGTAGATATGTATGAAGTAGGTGCACTTAAACTAAATTGATACGCAAAACCGTTCAACATTTAAGTTAAATTTCTTTCGTCTGGGGTGCCTCTGCCTACTGTCTGATATTGCCTAGTAGCGTTTCAAGGAAAGTATTTAAAGGGCATACAAAATGTGTAGCTGGGTAAGCTCAGAGTATGTTTTTACGTGCTCCAGACTGAATCTTCATAGCATTATTAGCTCTGGACTTAACTACTAATGCATCGAACAATCCTCACTGTTTTAGTGCACAATTGGTGCAGAGGGAGCATCTACTCGTAGCTATGAGATATTTATGGAAAAGAGAGTGCATAAACTTGTGCAATAGTGGTGGTGGGTGTGCTAGGCTGAGCCTGGCTGCTATGGCCGGAGAGGTCTGGAGAACTATTAACATACTGAGTAACAAAAAAAAATATTTCCACTTACTTTTGCCAGCTCCTCGATAAAACAAGCCTATAAAATAATTTATTCCTATACTAAGATTTACACAGCTAAATCATCACGCAGCGCACAGCGGGGAGTCAGTAGCTGATCACAAATGTTTCTTATCCATGGCACAGCCCGTAACGAGAGCAGCCTCAGTGAGTGCTACAGGATGCTGTGCTCTCGTGTGTTTGTAAATCTCAGTGTGTTTGCGAGATGTAATCGCCCGTTGTTTGTAACAATATTTAGGAATGAGCGCGTGACTTCGATGTTTGTGAAATGCACGTAGGTTGTACCAGTATGAATTTGATGAATTTTTACGTAAAAGTAGATAGTGGAGATACTTACTGGCCAACCAAGGTTTGTTGATACTGTAAATATAAACTACATATCACCAGCGTATGCCCGCGGCTTCACCCGCCTGAAGTTCGGGAATTGCCCACGAGATCTTACTTCTAGGATAGTAAGTAATCTATGTATATATAGTACATACATAGATATATGTATATCTAGATTTGTATATAACTGTTATACATTCTCATTATTTTAATTGAAGAGTGTACACCAATTCTCGAGTCAATCGACCCAGAAAATATTAAGTTTCACAGAAAATTCAACATCCCATTTCACCCTCTTAGGGGTTGAATTTCGAAAAATCCTTCCTAGTTCTTGTCTACATTATAAAGGGAACCTCTGTGCAAAATTTCAGCTTTCTAGGTCCAAGGATTTGGGCTGGGCGTTGATGAGAGTCAGTCAGTCAGTCAGGACTTTTCTTTCTATATAAATAGATAGATAAATGCGAAAGTTTGTGGGGAGGGATGGATGTTTGTTGCTCTTTCACGCAAAAACTACTGTACGGATTTGGATGAAATTTGGCACACAGGTAGTTTATAACCTGGATTAACACATAGGATACTATTTATCCCGGTAGTACGATCCCCTTACAAATTGATCGATTTCCACGCGGGCGAAGCCGCTACCATAATCTAAGGTTACTGAAACAGGTTCTCTTACAGGTTCGCACCGCGTGCCTCATAAACATGTTAGCTGTGCCACAATCACTTTAATTTAAAATAACTTTAGTTTTTTTTTTTCAATTAATATTACTGGATTAAATGTATAAAACTAACATAAAAAGTAAAATTGGATAAGAAAAAATAAACAGAGACACAATAAAATTAAACATTATTAATTGTTGTGTTATGGAACTTGCATTATGTGTCAAAATGCACGTCAATGAGATCTTTGCAACTATTTAACAATTTGCAAAGACAAGGAACGACAGAGTTTACACCAAGTATTGCTCTGCGGAGTGGAGGGACCTACTAGGAGCCGGCGCGGTCCCAGCCTAAGCCTTTGGGGGGGGGGTCAAGGGGCCATAGCCAGGAATTTGGTTGGGGACCTATGGGGGGGGGTCAAGGGGCCATAGCCAGGAATTTGGTTGGGGACCTATGGGGGGGGGGTCAAGGGGCCATAGCCAGGAATTTGGTTGGGGACCTATGGGGGGGGGGTCAAGGGGCCATAGCCAGGAATTTGGTTGGGGACCTATGGGGGGGGGGTCAAGGGGCCATAGCCAGGAATTTTGTTGGGGACCTATGGAGGGGGGTCAAGGGGCCATAGCCAGGAATTTTGTTGGGGACCTATGGGGGGGGAGGTCAAAGGGCCATAGCCAGGAATTTGGTTGGGGAAAATTTTTGCACCCTTCTTCATTAGAGAAAGAACTTAATTATTAGTTCTTTTTGTTCATTCACACAGGAATGAGTATAGGAGGAACTCTGTCAACTTGTGGAGAATTCAAAAGTACAGGATGTATTAGCGAGTGAAGAGAGATGGAAAATTTTTGCATTCCGTCTCGGATAGGTTAATTTCTTAATAGTTGTCGGAGATTTCGGGAGGTTGAACCATCACCCACCGCCCCTGCCTATCTCAGGGGCATAACCTGCCCCTGAGATAGTTAGATTTTTCAAGTTTTAAGATGAAGAGAACGCAAGAGCGAGCGAAGCGAGCTGGATCAATTTTTATTTAATTTCAATCAATGAGTTCAGAAACATGATCACGGTCGACCTAGGCCCAACCCAGGCGGGGTGGTCATGACACCCGGCCATGACCCCCACTCCCGGATCCGCTCTTGATACTAATAAATTGCAAGAGCGAGAGAAGAGAGCTCAACATTGAAGCAGCCCGCCTCCACCCCTTGTCATCATCATCATTTCAGCCGAAAGACGTCCACAGCTGGACATAGGCCTCCCCCAGTGTCGCCACATTGACCGGTCCCGTGCGACTCGCATCCAGCGGATCCCTGCAACCTCCACCAGGTCATCGGTCCACCTTCCAACGCGTTTTCCGGTTCGCGGTCGCCACTTCAGAACTTTTCGGCCCCATCGGCCATCCGTTCTGCGAGCAATGTGCCCTGCCCACTGCCACTTCAGTTTGGCTATTCTTCGGGCTACGTCGGTTACCTTGGTTCTCTTGCGGATGTCCTCATTTCTGATTTGATCACGCAAGAAAACTCCGAGCATAGCCCTCTCCATTGCCCTTTGGGTGACTTTAAGCCTTCTGATAAGGCTCATTGTGAGCGACCACGGTTCGGTCCCGTATGTAATCACTGGCAACACACACTGGTCATAGACTTTCGTAATGAGACACTGCGGTAAGTTGGACGAGAAGATACCACGCAACTTCCCGAACGCTGCCCAGCCGAGTCGGATTCGACGATTGACCTCTTTCTCGAAGTTAGACCTATCTAACTGGATCGTTTGTCCCAGGTAACCGTAATCGTTTACAACTTCGAGTGTTACATGGGTATTCAACATGATTTTGGTTTTGTCCATGTTCATTTTAAGACCCACTCTTTCGGAAGCTCTACTAAGGTCATCGAGCATTGTACTGAGGTCCTCCATGGTCACAGCCATGACCACTATATCGTCGGCAAATCGAAGGTGAGAGATGTACTCGCCATTGACGTTGATGCCTAGCCCTCTCCAGTCCAGAACCTTGAAGATATCCTCCAGTGCAGCGGTGAACAGTTTCAGAGATATGACGTCTCCCTGTCACACCCTGCCCGCCCCGTGTATTAGGTTCTATTTGTTCATTCATACAGAGATGAGGATAAAAGTAACTCTGATGCATTAGCGAGCGAAGCGGGCTCGAAAATTTTTGAATTCTGCCTCGAATAAGGTTAGTTTCTCTTGTTGAACGATTAAGCAGAAAATTAGGTAATAATTTACATCCGTAAAAAGCTATTTTAAGAAGGTTTATCAATTTGGCGTGTATGATTTTGGGTGGGTCATGACCCCTTTCTTTTTTTGTTTTTTTGCATGTTAAATCATCAAACCCCCCCCCTCCCCCCGCTCTGGGCGGAGCGGAAGGGAGTGTCAGACTTGTACTGACTAAAAACCATCCATGTTCCTTCTTTGCCCTTTGTGTTCCAGGGCCGCGGTATCTCTTTCGAACAGTCCCGCAGCCCTGGCAGGCATCGGCCCGTGCGCCCAGGGCGCCTAGGGCGTCTCCCGCGGCGGCTGGGACGTGAGGATCTTTCCCTCTCAAGTCCCGCCACCGCCCGAAGCAGTCATGCTAGTGAAGGATCACTAGCATGACTGCTTCGCAGAAGGAGGTGACAACTTCCCATCGCCTCTACGTGGACACAGCGCTGCTCCGCCCAAGCGGGGCAGACCTCCACAGTGTGCTGCACCGTGTCCTCCGGACGATCCTCGCAATGGAAACACCCGGGCGTTTCCTCCCGCCCGATTCGGTGCAGGAACCTCTCGAAACAACCGTGTCCGATTAGGACCTGCGTCAGGCGGAAGATGAGGGCGCCGTGGCGCCTCTCTAGCCAATCTATTATACAGCCTGAGGCCGTGTTGCGAAGGTAGCTCTAGTCGTAGGGAGAGCACAATATTTCAGGGTGGCCCTTGCTCAATAAATAAAATAATCTTGTCTGTGTAATTAAAGTAATGGAGACAGTTTTTATTGTGATGTAATTAGCGCCCTCTATATTTATTCATGCTAAATTCATACAGTGCCATCTATTGGGGAATAGCACTAATATCACCAACAGTAGATAACAAAAGAACAAAGTAGTTCTGCTATTCGTTAACAGATGTCACTGCTTCACTCAAATTAACTACTCTGGTACTACTTCACAAAAATGCAAATTACGAACTGTGTGTGGAAGTGATGATTGATTTTTTTATGTCTATTATTTTACCTGCTCTGACTTACTAATATTCACGCGTTTTATTCATCATCATTCTCTTGCCCTTTCCCAATTCATTTGGGGTCGGCAAGCAAACCTCATCAGATTTCTCCACACTACAGAGAATAACAAATATTGTCAGTTTACTAGTGACGTTTGTTGCTGTCGTTATAATGTCCATAAAAACCTTAACAACATTACTTACCGGGTAAAAAGGGCTGAATCGGGACAAAACTTTGAAAGGGATTTTAACGTTGAATTAGTACCTATGTTATGTTGACAACAAGGTATTGAAATTTAGTGAATTAAATAGTGTAGGTATTTCATTGTGTGTGTGATTCACTCCGTTTTACGGTACGTAATTTTCCCGGATAGTGTTTTTTTAAGAGGAGCTTGAGGCCTAATTATAACAGCCGCCTACACCCTTGCCTAGGTTGGTCTGTGAATGGGTGACCACTCATTACATACCAAGTTTCCTCCGTGCCTCTGAAAGCACGTTAAGCAGTTGGTACCGCCTGTCAATTGTAGATCTTTGACAGTAGTTTCAGGTAGTCAGTGGCCCGAAAGTCTGACAACCAGTCTTACCAAGGGGTATCGTTTTACCCAGTAGGTACTATCTGGGTTGTGGAGGTCAGATAGGCAGTCGCTCCATGTAAAATATTCAGCTGCATCCGACTAGACTAGACTCTGGCTTGATTAGACTGGAAGCCGACCCCGATATAGTTGGGAAAAGGCTAGGCAGATGATGATGAGGGTTTTTTTTTACATTTCTTCAATTAATATTTTGGTGAGGAGTTTGCCGGACATTCGAACAAAATGCCTCTAACTGACTCAATCAAACAAAAAAAAATCATTAGGTAAGTACACCTTTAAAAAATGGCCCCAAAAAAAGCATCAAATAAAAAATAACTCCTAACTGGCCTCGAACTCTGTCCGGCACGCGACCATACTTTACCGCCACAAAAAGACCTCCTTGACACAAGCCACAAGCGGGGAAAGGGTTGAAAAAAACAAACGTTTCTCTGAGTGGAGGCCCTCCATCAAACTCACTTGCAGGCTAGTAAAACGGGCAAGTATAGTGAACGTACGAGTCGAGTAAAAAAGTGTACGTATGGGCAGTTGCTGAGTGAGCGGCGTTTTTGTCGGTCAGCGAAGGTTGGCATAGAGTGGATGGGACGGGTTAGATATTATTAGGGAAAGTTTGTGAAGCGTGTCTACGTGTTTGTGTTCCGACTGATTACGTATAAAACTGTTGGTTTTTTTTAATTTGTGTGGGCGCATAACTGGCTGATGGGTCGCGACTTGGGATTTCGGCTTGGAAACATTGTGAGCTAACGGTATTTTGTAGTCGTAATGGGAAATGTTTTTTTCGGTTTCCGTACCCGAATGATAACCAAAGCTCGTGGCTAAATAATAACAGCCGCTCGGGTCGGTTTTTAGGTTAAGCCGTTCTTGCCTTGGTTGGTCTGTGGGTGGGTGACCACCCATTACATACCAAGTTTCCTCCTTGCCTCGGAAAGCACGTTAAGGGCATTACATTGCTCGATGACCTTGATGATTTGATCCCTGTACTGGTTTTTGTTGACTTGCCCCGCACATTTCGCAAAATTTCGGTTTTTATTTATTTCTTATTTATTTCTTTACAATTAAGGTTGAAAAAGGACCTATTTTCTACGATTAACCAAAAAAAAATGAGAAGGTTTATTAAAATTTTAAACCATACAATTTATTTGTGATGAACTTAACTATAACATACTTTTTTTACACGGAAAACGCACGAAGGGATTCATCAACAAAATTTCTTTGAACATACGCTGTTTTTGGGATTTGAGCCATGTAATGCCCGGGTGTTATTTGCAGATCTTTGACAGTCGTTAGCTAGTCAGTGGCCTCAGTCTAACAACCAGTTTTACTATGGATTATAGTATTACCCACTACTAACTGGGTTGTGGAGGTCAAAAAGGCAGTCGCGCCATGTAAAATACTGGTATTCAGCTGCATCCGGTTAGACTGGAAGCCGACCTCAAAATAGTTGGGAAAAAGCTAGCAGATGATGATGACCCGAAGGGTAACTAACGCGACCGTATTACTAAGCCTCCACTGTCCGTCCGTCTGTCAGCGGGTGTACCTCATGATCCGTAATAGGTTAACAATTGAAATTTTCACAGAATGTGTAGTTCTGTTGCCGCTATAACAACAAACAATAAAATAAAAAGGGGGCTACCCCCCCTACTACGATGGTACGGAACCCTTCATGCGCGAGTTCGACTCGCACTTGGCCGATTTGTGCATAAAACTGAAAACGTAGTAACAACGTAGAGCCAACAGTTTAGTTTTGTCAAGTGAAAGTAATATCTCTAACACTAGCCTAAACCTAACCTAGCAGCAGTGCTCGGAACAGTTTTAACAGGAGTGGACGCTGATATTGTACGAAATAATATCATCACAGATAATAATATCATCAGAGATAAAATACTATAGAAGGTCACACACATAGACAGTCTAATATTATAAATGTGAAAGTTTGTGAGGATGGATGGATGTTTGTTACTCTTTCACGTAAAAACTACTGAACGGATTTGGATGAAATTTAGCACACAGATAGTTTATAACCTGAATTAACACATAGAATAGTTTTTATCACGGTAGTATGATCCCGAGGGACAATTATCGAACTCCATGCAAGTGAAGCCGCGGACATAAACTAGTTGATATATCATCACATTTTACACAAGTGGAAAAGTTTTGGTGAAGTTCAATATAAATGAAGTTCTTTTCTGGTAATACACGTACAATTTTGAAATCAGCTAACATGATACACCTGGTCACCGGTATTCAAGAATTTTCCATTTACATGGGACATAGCTTTGAAGAGATCTCTTAAAATGTACCGCCTTATGCAGTGGTCTCAACAGTAAGGCAGCATTCGGTAAGGCCGGTTTCGCATCGAACTTGGCGGCAGCTCTACCGGCCTCCAGCCCTTAGCGTCGCACACTGTCTACTACGCCTATAAGGGAGCCAGCACGCGGACTGTACCATAGGTAAGCCTGTCAAATATATTATACTAGCTGTGGCCCGCGACCTACGTCCGCGTGAAATTATTATAAAAACATAATTTTCCCCGTTTTTGCAACATTTTTCATTGCCGCTCTTATTCTTCCGCTCCTATTGGTCGTAGCGTGATGTTATATAGCCTAAAGCCTTCCTCGATAAATGGGCTATCCAACACTAAAAGATTTTTTTTATTCAAATCGAACCAGTAGTTCCTGAGATTAGCGCGTTCAAACAAACAAACAAACAAACTCTTCAGCTTTATAATATTAATAAAGTATAGATTCAGAAAGTACCTAAACACTCGTCACTAGTTTCGGACTGAATTGGTTTATCTCTGGGATGGTACGTATATCGTCAAAGTCACGGGGGTCCTGTAGCTAAAACTAAAATGTCTATCTGGCTATAGGTACCGAGCAGAAGTAATTCCGAAGAGCTATACAGATCGTCTAGCGCCATCTCTTTCCCACGCTGGAATTACTCCTGCTTCAAGACGTCATGGTAGGCCCCCTGAACTGACGATAACAATGAAGAACGCATATGCAATGAGTCAGGTATTGCGGGTGTCTATGGATGGCAGCGACCACTCACCATCTGATGGACCATTGACTTGTATGCCATCCAGTAACAAAAAGAAACCTTCATTATTTGCCGACATGTCCTCCCTATTATTTCCTGCAACCGTCTGCGTCGCGTCAGCTTCGGTGACACAGCGCCGTCATTTGTGGCGCTGACCACTGTGTGCGTGTGTGGGTGTGTGACTATGTACAGGTGTGTGTGTGTGAGTGCGATTTATAAACGCTGGACCAGTCGTGTTGGCGGTTTGGAGGGAAATGTCTTCGGATTAAATGAATGGGTTTGTTTTATATTTGAGTTATGCTATATAGGGACTATTCTTGATAAACAAATTGGTCGCATTTGCCACAAAAAAGTAACCAGGATGATATTTACAGTGTACCAATTAGACGCCCACATTTCGCCAGTTATGCTTAAGTCCCATGTAATAGGGGGCTAGCCTATTGTCATCAACGGGGACGGAACTCAGACTCCGTGACTGTAACTGAGAAAGTCTTAGTAGAAAAACCCTATAACACTTTGCCCAACCTGAGAATCGAATCCAGGACCTCACTCGCAACAGTCGCGCTTGGGACCACTAGACCAGCGAGGCAGTCCCAGTCAGTCGGTATAATCTAAGCTTGAATATACAGGGTGTAGACAGACTCTTCATGAAGCCGTCAACCAAGCATTATGTACATCAAACCAAGTCACCCTACGCAAAAATTATTGCTGGGAAACGACTTTTTTTTGGGGTGAAAAATCAGCGTTTTACGGTAAAACTCAGTGTAACGCACTCAAAACATTTTGCTGATGGATGATTCGAATAGTAAACAGGTCATTGAGGTAATTAAAGTCAATTTATAACCTTAAAAACTCGTATTTAAAAAAAACTTGTGAAAAAATTGGAACTTTGACCTCAAATTTCTCAGGTGTGGTCTACAACAAAAAAATGATCGCAATGGCGGGGAGAACAAGTACCTTTCGGCTTCGTTAATTGTATTTTTACACCCTTTATTTAGACTATTTATTATTTTGACAGCCTCGTTGGTCTAGTGGTTGCAATCGCGGCTGCTGAGCATGAGGTCCTAAGTTCCATTCCCGGGTCGTGCAAATTGTTATTGGGTATTTCCATTAGGAAGTCTCTGGAAGAGTCTGGATTTGTGCCCGGTTGATGGCAATAGGCTCGCCCGCTATTACATGGGACTTAAAACATAACTGGCGAAATGTGGGTCTACTATTTCAGGTACACCTCTGCCTAACCCTTTGGGGATTACAGGCGTGATGTTATGTTATGTAAATATATTTAGACGTGGATCATATTGAACCTATTCAACCCAGTCAAAACACTCGAACGTCTCTGGGAACGTGACTGGATACTCAAACTGTCTGAAATTGATTCTGGTAAAAATAGACATTACCTACGGACAGCTTTAACTGTGTTCCAGACTGTTTTACATTATTAACTAGCTTATGCCCGTGGATTCGCCTGCGTGGAGTTCCATAAATGTCCCACGGGATCATACTACCGGGATAAAAAGTATCCTATGTGTTAATCCACGTTATAAGCTATCTGTATGCTAAATTTCATCCAAATCCGTTCAGTAGTTTACAGTTATCAATCTATTTTAACGAACAACCATCGTATGGTTATTCGTCATTTATATTCTTAATTCTTACGTAAACTTGTAAAAAACACGTCAAGCAGGCGACTTAAAACAAAAGCATTACAGAATAACTTGGCGTAGCACCTCGTAGACAGTGCTACGACTTCGTAGCACGCTGCTACGAATATTTTTGTTTCTGTTATAATATCGTAGGGGTTATACTTATCGCTTTGTTGAATCCAGTTTCATGATTTTATGTCGTTTAGTCCATCCATGTAAATTATTTTTGATGGAACAAGGCCAAGGTGGGATATGACATTTGAGAGAGAATTCTTCAACAGTAAGGACATAGTTTTCTGTCTACCTGTAACAACACAGAGAACACTTATCCATGGTGATTATGGAATTCCCTTTGGGCTCCTTCGTAGAGGTCACTAGAATGTTCAGTTATGGGTATAAGGACATACCTATTAGCGTTAACGACGATGACGATATGGGAAATTGACAATAAAGTCCTGACTCCTGATCTATTTTCGGACTCCTGAGCTATGAATTAGGCCACCGATTAGCCTTTTCGCATAATTGTTCCATTACAACATCAACTCAAGACCGGTTTGATAAGAAATGACTAACAATTGGGTGATTTATTTTGCTATTGTTTCAAATCAAATCAAATCAAATCAAATCATCTTTATTGTGGACTATAGATATATATACATCATAAATACAGGTCTTAAATAATTAAAATAAGCTCAGCTATGTCCCGCCGTTGAGGCACACAATAATAAAATACAAATCAGAAGTTAAAACACAATTAGTCATATTAATCTCGATACATTATTAAAATATTCCAAATTATAAATACATACAAATTCAATTCCAAGTCATATTAGTCATAATTCATTAATAAAAAAAAAAAAAAAATGTTGTGCTGCCAATTGTTTATTTACGCCATATCTGGGATACAACTAGCAGAAGAAGCAGTCTAGTGGTGTGATCGTCGGACTGCCAAGTCATAGGTCTCGACTTCGAACCCAAGACACGCACCTCTGATTTTTCGGATTTGTGCGTATTGTATAATTCGCACATGAATCCACTTGCTCGATATCATATCACTTGCTTCGGTTAAGGAAAACATCGTGAGGAAACCAAAGCAGCAAGCCTGAGAGATATATCTCGACGGCATGTAAAACCAAGTCAGAGGCCTCCACACCAGGTTAAAGAAAGAAGATCTAAACCTTCAAAAGTGCCAACACTAAAAGGCTGTGGGTAGTCGTTTGCCCACCAAATAGTATTGCCACAGCAAGAACTATTATCACATATCTGAAGTCGTAGCGATACGACAGAAGAGGTACAACGAACTCCCTGTAACACGAAACATACCCATCATAGAGCATCTACATCGAACTGTGTGCCGCAGTAGGCAACACCTCCATTGGCTCAAACTCGTTCTCATTCCAAACACCATTCGCCTCGCAACAGTATTGATACAGTTTCCACCAATGGGGGAGCTGGCAACAGTTTCAAACGCTGCGATTGGTCGCCGCGATGTAGCGAAGCGGGGGCGTGCCCACTTCATTAAGGCGGATGTCGCTAAAATAGGCTTTTTTCTGTCGTTTGTTTTAGGGATAGTTGTGTTCTGTGAGGGGAGGGCCGGAGGGATGGAGGGACAGTGTGAGAGAGCCTCATTACTTGCCTACATACGCCATTGTAAGTATGAAGGTAAGTAATTAAGGAAAATTGTTATGTAATGATGAAAACAGCAATGTTAAATATAGGTAATAGTTATTATAAAATATAAGGAAAAGTGCTTATACCTATCATGGGTGTAAAAGTACCCGTAACGAAGTCGGAAGGCACTTGTTCACCTCGTCTATACGATATTTTTTTGTACTAGACCATACCTGGGAACCTTAATACAGTTACGGAGATATTGGGGGTCTAAGTTCCATCTTTTTCACATGTTTTTTTAAAATACATGTTTTTAAGTTTATCGCTTTAGTTTGAATACCTTCACAACCCCCGTACTATTCAATGCATCCATCAGCACAATGTTTTGAATGCGCTACATTGAGTCTTATCATAAAGCATGATATTTCACCCCAAAAGTTACTTAGTTTGATGTACAGAGTGCTTGGTTGACGACTTCGTGAAGTGTTTACACCATGTAGATAAGTCAGAAAAGGTACCTTAAACTTTGTTACCGTATAACTTGCATCAATCAAGATTATCTGAAGGAGCAACAATAATTTATACTAAATACATCGTACGTCTTAGAAGGATATTCTCGAACGAGTGTTCGTATAAATTTGTTTCGAAAACAATTTAAATAGTTCAAATAAATGTAAGATCGAATACACGCTAATGCGAAAGTACCTACCTTTTGCTGATCGATTTCACTCAAGTTCGAATATAGGGTAATACAAGACATCCGACATAAGTAGACGCCAGCACATCAAGCTACTCCAATTCCTTTAACAGATTTTCAACTTTAGCTATCTAAAGCATTAGGTTCAAGGTTGATTGGGAAAATTTAACAATTTCGGCTAGCTTGATGCGCTGAGTCTGTACAAGTCTGGCTACCGCCAAATCACTGTTGACCGACTTCCCTACACTGCACACTGGCAACTGCCACTGACAATGGCAGGGAGCATGACAAACAAGAACCCGTCTCATAAACTCAGAACATACATTCACAAGGAAATGTAATTCTAACTGACACAAAAGGCACACAGAACCGTCGTCCTCAAGACGAGGCGTCCTCACACAAGGCTAGGATAAGGCATAACACAACACAACACATTACACATAATATCAGAGAGCTCTTGTGTCGCTAAATTACTTGCTCAACACAATATCCGGGAGAACAGCCTGGAGTGAAGAAGCAGCGAAGATGTGGTATAAAAGAAACGGTTTCGTAAGTTGACGGTGTCGTCACAATCGCAGGAAACACCTGGTTGAGGGTCGCGTGGAACCGGGAAGTGTGGCGGGGGAAAGGGGAGGGTTATGTAGTGAGATGTACGGACTGATGTGATGATGATGAAAAAGGAAGTAATTATGAAGATGAACACAGTGTCAAAGATACAAAAAAAGATAAAAAACATCTTACTACTATTATAAATGCGAAAGTTTGAGCGGATGAATGTCTGGATGTTTGTTACTCTTTCACGCAAAAACTACTGACCAGATTTGGATGAAATTTTGCACAACGTTAGTTTATAACCTGGATTAACACATAGGATACTTTTTATTCAGGTAGTGCGATCCCGTGGAACAATTACTGAATTACACGCGGGCGAAACCGCGGCTATAAGCTAAAGTAAATCATAAAAGGTGATCAACACGAAATAATTCTCACAAGTCGCGAGAGAGAGAGTGATGAGGGAGGGGGGTGTGGTGTGGGGGGGGGAGTGTGTGTGTGATGAGTTCGTCAAAGAAAGCACCGACTGTGTGACGTCCTCACTTCTAGGTGTCGCTATTTGTTCATCTGTATTCTGCCTGATGCCGGTGACACTAACATCAGGTCAATTTTATTTTTCTACCTCGTTCTTCTTTGATAAGTAGACTTATTAAATTGTTTGAAAAAATTACAGATCTGTTTGTTTAGATAAGCTTCCGGTTAGACTGAAAGCCGACGCCAAAATAGTTGGGAAAACGCTATCTACTTTTTTATAGTTATTATAGGGACGAACTGGATGTCTTCCTTGAGAATTGGAAAGAAGTAGCACAGAAGCGTGACCTTCGGAAGGAGTGGAGGGAGGCCTTTGCCCAGCAGTGGGACAATGTGGGCTAGCTATAATAATAATGTAGTTATTCAGGGTTCAGACATCATTGCCTTACCTACTTACTTCTTACTCCATGGCAACACTCTTGTGTCTATGATTCGTACTCGTAAAGGACTACACCTTCCAACTCCATTCTTCACGAGA
Source organism: Noctua fimbriata (assembly GCA_905163415.1). Classification (NCBI taxonomy): domain Eukaryota; kingdom Metazoa; phylum Arthropoda; class Insecta; order Lepidoptera; family Noctuidae; genus Noctua; species Noctua fimbriata. The sequence goes on along the minus strand of LR990945.1, from coordinate 15,509,897 downwards.
ACTGGTTCTTGGTCACTGTGTTTTATACATTAGAATAGTAAGGGAGTTGTGTCTTTCGTTGGTTTGAAGTAACTGTTGATAGATTTTATTTATTGCTTGCTTAAAGTGGTTGCTTAAAAAAAAGCGCATAGCATTTATTTCAATAGTAAATTAAAGGCACTTTTGAATTGTTATATACAAAAAGATGAAGCAACAGTTTCAGCCACAAGGCATAATAACTTGGCCGTCTTATGACGACAGGCCGTGTCGGCGGCGCGTTCGTGTTCCACGCGCGCCTCAAAGAGATGTCAGCAAATTGGAAAGGGTCCGCATGGGCCGAGGCCTGCCAGGGCTGCGGGACTGTTCTAAAGAGATACCGCGGCTCTGGAACACAAAGGGCAAAGAAGGAACATGGATGGGTTTTAGTCAGTACAAGTCTGACACTCCCTTCCGCTCCGCCCAGAGCGGAGGGGATCATTTGATGATTTCCCATCATAAAAAAAAAAAAATAACTTGTGAAAGTACAGTATTGGCTCATTCCAAAGCGTTGTTGTCTATGGAAAAAAGTGGCCAAATAGCTCCATGGACTCTCTTTTAAAGAGTGTGTAAAAGTGTGCTTACTAATTTCATGGCTTGTTGGTTCCATCACAACAGCCAGCTCTTTATGTTTGTATTACCTCCTCTAAATCAGCCTTTTGTACGGATCTTTTACCTTTCCAAGTATCTCCCACCGACGCGACATGATTTAAAAGGAATAAGTCCCCGAAAACAAACCACATACACAGAAAAAGCAATTTAAAATAAAACTACTAAGTACCTACCATATAATATTATCTTCCGGACGTTGCAGGGGGTGAGGGTGTGAGGGCGGGAAGCGAGGGGGCGATGGTAGCAGAACGATATTCAAATTGCGAACATTTCATTTTAACGCTTGCGAAGATATTCGCGCGCTCCCACGCCTGCGTAGGGATGAGCGAAGTGTGGTTTTTGGTTGTCGATAAATATGATTTTAAATTTTTATGAGATTCCGGTAATTTGTCTTGTAAAATTAACGAAATTTACAAATAACTGCGCACCCTAGTGGCATTTTTTAATAAACTCCATCTGCATTTAATATGATAAGATATTCGTCTGGATAATGTAGTGGGCTGCTATGTTATTAATACTACTTAAGAACCTATGTTACTGTTATTCGTGAACATATTAGATTGTAGCTGTTTACTGTCCCATAATAAATAAAATCTGCATTATTACCATTTTTCTTTTCGTCTTCCAATTATGATGTTAAGCTATTCTCCAGCTGAATCTGTCTACCTGCAACCACCGTGGTCTCTACCTACTAAATGGTTCCCAAACGCTCCAGCAGATGAAGTAGTGGATGGTTTGGTAAACATTAGGATAATAGAGGCTATTAGAAGAAAACAATTATCCCATGTCTTAGCAACACCTTATAGCAAAATGACATAGGTATCTAATGGTCCAGTTTGAGACGTTACACTTGTACCGACAGCACTCAGTTCGTTTTGTAAGTGGATTTCGATTTTGTTCGCATTGTTCCGTCTGTTGTAAAATTATGTCGTGTGGAAAGTTTTGAGTATGAATGTGGATACCCACCGGTATTAGAGTAGAGGAAGACCAAAGAAACGATGGATGGACTGTGTGTAGGATGATATGGCACGAAAGGAGGTGTTGAAATGACGAGTAATAGAGAAGTATGGAAGCAGTAGACATGCTGCGCCGACCGTAAATGAATTGGGATAAGGGCAAGAGAATGATATTCCGTCTGTTGTAAGTATTTATGTATTGGCTACCACCTTTTGGTGCTGTCTCAAGTTCTCAGCAGCCTTTCCCATATTTTAATTATTATTACTTGATCGATAAAAGACCTCCAAACTTTAATAATGTATCCCCAAAACCATCGACACCGCCCCATCCCTATCCCAAGTTGAGACGTTTGCGAAATGTTCACATTTCGCGAATTGATCGTTGCTCTGCGGAATTCTCATTTGCGCCTCGTTCCTGTACCTCACCCCCCCGTCCCTCCTCCCCCCACCCGCTTCACACCGCACCGCGCCTCACCCCCGCCGGCGCCCGCGCTCAGCCACACCTGTATCTGTTACGTATACAGGATGGTCCGATTTTGAGGGAAATATTTTCGTGTGTGGGAATTTCAGATATTGCAGTGGGTAGTTTGATAATTTTTTTGTTATTCTCTGTCCATGAGTGCGCTTTGTCGGTAAAAAAGGGAGGTCAGTGTTCCGGCTAGGTACAGGCTGACCTGGAAAAGGCTATGAAACAATCTAGAAGAGTTTCTGACCGACTCTATACCTCTAACAATACAATTTTGTGCTACGTCCTTCTTTTGTTGAACGTCCTTGTTATCTTCTTCACTGTATGGTTAGTGCCTCACCTGGTGTCAGAGTTTTTATGCCGCCCATGGGCCTCTGACTTGGCTTTACATGCCGTCGACAAATATATCTCAGGCATGCTGGTTTGCTCACGATGTTTTCCTTCACCGGAGCAAGTAATAATTATGCAATACGCACATGATTCCGAAAAATCAGAGCCTTGCTATGAAAAGCTAACAAATTCACAAAACATAATCATTCTCCTGCCCTTATCCCTATTTCTTAGGATCCGGCGCCGCATATCTTCTCCTTCCACACTTCTCTATGAGTCGTGAACAAATTTCCAAACCACCCCGTACAGATCATCCCGATCGGCTTTAAACACAAAACGCGCAGATATTCAGTTATACATTGATAATTACTCGTCTCCCTCCCTCCCCCTCCCTGGCCCTCCCCTCCCGTCACCTCCCAGCCCTCTCATTGTAATTTAAATCGAATTCCCTCCGACAAGTAAATTGAAATATTTCAATTTGAACGCACCTTCCGCTCTGACGTTCGATATTTGAATTTAGAATTCGAAGATGGCGACGGTTACCGTTAAGTTTGAGTTTTATTAAAAGTGATATGTGATCTCTTGTTTGGGGTGATTACTTTTTGAAAAGAACTGAAACTAGAAAACCAATTTTTTTAGACTTTTCCACTCAAAGCCACCTGTATGAACCTACTGCTGAAATAAAAGCTACGACCTAGCTATCTTAACGTTCCTACTCAATGTACAGACGTTTCACATCAAGCTACTACAATCTGTCAAATTTCTTTAATAGATTTTCAACTTTATCGCTAAATCATTCAAGGTTCAAAGTTGATTTGGAAAATTTGACAGTTTCGGGTAGCTTGATGTGTACATAAATCGTTAAATAAATAAATACAATTACTTACCTTAAATCTTACGCATTGTTAGCTGTACCTGATGATCGTAATAGATACAGACTTATTCTAATCTTCATAATAATTCGCAAATAAAAAGATCAGACACTTTAAGTACTCGTTTTGGAACATTCACGACTAAATCTGTTTATTCTTTATAGAAGGAGAGACGGGACAAGAAAAGGAAACTTTCCACGTATCTTTTAGCATTTTTACACTTAACTTAGAAGCAGACAAACATGTTTTATATCGAATTTACAGACTCTAATTCATCAACTGTAGTTAGTGCCCCTTACAGTCTGTCAAAGATCTACAAATGACAGCCGGGACCAATTCTCCTCCAAATTACAGACTCTAAGTAAATCCTTAGGAGAAACCATGAACTTATTCTTACCCTATTCAAACTTTTAAAGCAAAAATAACAGCTAAAGCGAACCCCATCACCTAAAAATTTCAAATCAATGTTAAATACACAATCGCTAAAGGAAATAAGCATGACTGATTCAGGATTAATCAGGACATCAGACAAAAATATCACAATACAATAAAGACAGAAAACGAGCAACGAATGCGCATGTTTCCCAGTGAAACATCATTTAGATGACAGTATATACCAGAAACAATCGATTCCATACAAATATGCCAAAACGCATCACACGGGGAACTTACTACAATATGACCAACAAAAGTTATCAGCGTCATCTCCAAGCTGAGCATATTCCACGCATTAAGACCACAATGAACTAAACAATCAAACACAAAAAAACTTCAGAACAAAAACGAAACGGAATCCACGACGCGAATAACAAACATAATTGTGTTTTTTGTGATTCATTCAATACACTCTTTGTCCGCAATAAAAAAAACTGGTTCTCAAAAAAGTCACGTTTATAAATTAAGTTTCAGCATTCGCTAACCAATAGGGGTACAGAGGCGGGGTCTTGGGGTCCTGCCATTGGCTAAGCCGGGCCTCTCATCTTACAACATTTTATATAACCGGATGATACAACATATACAGTTAACACTACAGTGTGAGAGGGACAGAGGTATACGTTTGAATACAGTGTGTCGTTTCGCTCTCTTTCCTTCTCTGTCGCGCAGTCGGCAGCAACTGTTCGGTTCAAAATGAATCAACAGTGTTCGAAACAACTCCGCGGTGTGCGTCGCCTTAACTGTAACGTTCGCGTTCCACATTCGAATTACAATTCCTTTTTTAAAATTGGTTTATTAAAATAAAAAAGTGTTGTTAGAAACAATGTTGTTGTGGTGTTGTTAGCTGTAACAATCAGTTGTTTTTGGTTGTTATTTGTTGCTGGATTGTTGTTATTTTGATGGAAATGTCTCTTCCGAACGGTGTCGATGTGTCCCAGTTGGTCCAGCACCCGGTGCTGGCTGCGTTGCCGCCGTTCTTCCTCAGAGCTTCGGAGAGATATCAGGTAGCTATTATATTAATATTTATGATGAAAATGTGTTGAGGTATTATTGAAAATATAGTCTATGTTAAAGTTCTGTAGAAGCTCTCGATTTTTCACTTCTTCAGAATTCTTACAAAGTTTAATCCTTGTCTCACTATATTTTTGAACAAAAGCGTGCTTGAAGATTTGAAGAAATTGTAAGTTATTATAAAAAAATATAGAAATTTACTTATTAAAAGTTTTGTTCATTAGAGAAAAATAGGTTTTTGACGATTCATAATGGAAACTTTACACTTGAGTAACAATTACAAACAAATATTATTATGTAAGTACCTGCTGAAACAAACTGAAGGTTTAAACGTATGCTAGATTTAAAGAAAGCTATGAATCCGAATTCATTTAAGAAAGAACTTGAAGATTAAGTTTGAGGGACTTTTAAAATTAAAGTACTTTACTTAGGTGGTTAATTTTATAAAGAGCAAACCGTTTAGTTATTCCAGACTTAAGATAATAGACATTAACGATATCTACTTGATACTATGTAGGTAGATGGTATAATCAGCCTAACGAGCCTTGAGTGTCCTCTCAAGAGGCCGGTGTCCCAGCAATGCTAACACAGGCCTTCTGAGACTGAGTAGTATAACTGAGAGTGAGTAGACAGGCATTTAAGAAAATTTGACATCTGCAATCATTAGCATTAGAGATAACTAGCATCATTCACAAGTCATTGATCTTCGTTATATTAAACAGTAGTTTCCTAACGGCTGAAAACATAAACTAGTTATTTTTTTATACGCAGTTTGGAACCGTAGCGTCGGCGGCGGTATTTCAGATAGATCTAAGATTTTCTGCTGAAAAATAATGTAATCAGAAATTAAGAAGGATGATTTTCCAATTCACTTAAGACTGTGGCAGAATGGTCGACATTGGTTGACATTTTGCTTGCAATATTAAGAAATAAAATAGCATAAAGATTTCTTTATCCTATTGTTATTTTCAATACTTTATGCTAATTACAAGGCTTAATATTTATACCTGTGTCTACACCGATCACATTAAAAATATTCTTTTTCGTCGACAGTTCCAGCCTGGCTATCGAGTGAGTGATTTTGAACAGATTTAATAAAACTAGATAAAAAAAAACTAGACAAATACTTTAGATCAATCTATTCTGCTTATTTGAGCCAAGCTCTCTTGTAAAATAAACTGTTAGAAGTTCTTTGATCTAAAATATTGAGTGCTGTAGAGCCTTAAAGCCGTACGGTCTACCCTTTCTGAACTATGTAAATAAATATGATAACAATTTCCTTAACTCAACATCCACTGAATTTTGTAATGAAAATCAATTGTCAAAGAGTTTTTTTGCATACATTTGTCGATAGTAGGTAGCTTGAAGTCTTGATTTGTGTGCAGTTGCTACATGACTGATGACTTAGCCATAACTAGCGAACTACAGGTGTATTATAGGACCTCTTCCGTCTCAGCCTTCAGGTATTTCAGGCGTAATGTTATGTAAAACAAAATGGCAATCTAATACCCGCCGTATGTATATATAAACAAGTCAATGTGATGACTTGAGTAAAAGTAATTAATTAACATAAGATTTTCATTCTGTAGTTTAGTAATAGCTTGAAGTTAGAACTGTCAACAGTTAGAATTCTTAGCTTCGCTTTCTTTGACGGTTGTAACGTCGTTTAACTTGTATATTGCATCAAAATGTTTGCTTATATAAGTAATTACTTAAACTCAAGTAATAACTTGAACTTGACTACAGATACGATACGGCTGTAATTGAGAAAAACATCTATTTAACCTTCAGGTACAAAAAAAATCTTAAGAGCGAAATTGAGACCCTTTTATAAATACGACTAGTTTCGCCCGCTCGGGGTTATCCCGCGTGAACATACTATCAAAATAATTATTCTATGTTCTAAACCAGGTTATGGTCTATCTGCGTGCCAAATTTCATCGAAATCCTTCCAGCCGTTAAGGCGTGAAAAGATTACAAGACAGATTTACTGTCGCATTTATGTAGTTTGAATTTTTCAAGAGCAAAATAGAGATTATTTTATAAATATGATTCTAGTCGGTTAGCTTCTACCCCTATCTAAACATGCCTTCCCGCGGGCGAGTGAAGCTCTGTTCAAACACGGCGGCGGCGTTCAAAGGCAACACGGCAGTCGAGTGTGAACTTGAAGATAAAAGCAAACAGTTATAGTTAGTGGCAAGTCGAGTGACTATGGCTAACTAATGGTTGAGTCCCGAGTTTGCGATGCATTTAATGCAGTGATGAACTTCATTGTGGCTTTGTGCGTGCATAGGTCGGTACTTCAAAATTGATTTTCCCTCCAAAGCCATTCCACCTTATACCTATTGAGTATTGCTTGTCGTATTTTTCCCGGTTTTTCACACATCCAACTCTTACCTGCCGTCCGCGTCAGATCACCTGGCTCTCTCATGATTAGGGCTAAAATCTCAATACCTAAGTCCCCAGTTATCCTGGTGCTATGAAGTTTTGGAAGTTGAATTATTAAAATGATTAAAACAGTAAAGCGAGTAACATAATAATCAATGTTTCTGTCAAAATGGACGAAATATTTCGTTTGTTTCATCCGCTTTGACTATTCCATTCGTTTTGACAGGTTTCAATCACACTATTACATACCTTAGGAAGATCGATTTAAAATACACAGACAAACGGATAGACAATGACTTTAGAACATTTTGGCATAGGACCCTAATCACCTTGACCCACATAGAAACTTTACAAAAAAATCGAAATATCTAGTTTCAAATATCATTCCCGGTGAAAAATAAACTTCAATAACAATTCCTTTACAAAAAATTGTAAGTACATAATTACGCAAATTACGATATTGTGTCAAATTCTCCCCTTTTATTACCACTAACACTTTGTAACATCGTAATTTAACACTTTTTGTTTGTAATCAATTACATGTTATAATGTTAATGTAATTGTAAGTTTGTAATGTGATATTTTTGTAATGTTTATTGAATTAGGAAGGGTATAAAGGGATTACGAATGTAAACGATACAAGTTTTTGTGTGTGTGTGGCCAAAATATGGGGTTTTGAAATATTAGTAATTGTAGGTTAGCTTCCTAATTTGATTTTGAATGAATGTGAGTCTTCAGCTGCCTATGCGTCGTTGACACTCAAGCGTTGTACTTCGCCATCTGCCCTTTCTTTTCTTAACTAAGTTTCTTTAGACCTCCACTCCAGTGAGATGCGGTTTAGTGTTTTTGTTAGGTGATTACCGTCTGTTGGCTGTTCTTTTATTGGTCAATACCGTTTTTACCTGTTGTCCCATTAAAGAGTTGTAGCAAAGATTTGTAATCTTAAGTTCGACAGCCTATTCTAGTTGTCAATCTCAAAATATTAATGAGAATTTAAAAGAATATCTTGTATCCTCCATATTTGATTTGTGTTGCAATGAAATGCGAAGTAAGACAAGACCACCGGAGATATTATATTCAGATTAGAATTCCGTCGTCAAATGGTTTAGTCAAGATACGAACCAATTGCGAACCGTCTGCGGACACTTCATCTTCTTCTCAAATTGTCTCAGCGTTTGGTCGACCAGTAGGCAGCGACCTGGACAGCTCAGACTTTTGCCGCATTCAAGTCCTGGATGGTCCAATTATTGTGTTTGACGGAATAGAGAGAAGGTGTTGCATATCCTGTGTTGGGGCTCCACACCTCGTGTCCGAGACTGATAACTTAATTAAGGATGTGTGGTGTCCGTGGCCGGGGCCACATTCACAATTTGTCCGTAACGGTCTGTCCGGACCTTAAATGTTTTAGCCGCTCGCTCTGTCTAAATTTACCTTGAACTGAAATGGTAAAGTTATCTAATCTTTTGACCTCATGCAAGACCTATTTATTAAAATTTAATTTAGTATTATTTTTATTTTTTGTCTCATTTTTTAAATTTCGTTTTATTTCTTTTTTCATATTTTATTTTTTTATTCTTTGTCCTGCGTGAGTCCAATAAATACTTTTTTTTTCTTTCTTTTTACCCATAACTTTATCGCACTTTTTAATAACATTAAATAGGTTTTGCCTTCGACTTTTATCCGACCTTTATTAGGATATAAGCTGCCTACCTAAACCTATTTTTTTTATTTTAGAACTCAGATACTTTAACCAACTGTTAACCGTGCTCACGAGCAACTGTCTCACAACCCTCCATCTCTTTCACACCCAGATAATCGAAGACCTCTACAACTACACCACCACCCTTAACCCTAAAAAGAAGTTGCTACATAATAACCAGTCTGCTTTGCCCCACCAGAGGACCCCGAAGTGCGCCCGCTGTCGCAACCACGGCGTGGTGTCGGCGCTCAAGGGGCACAAGCGATACTGTCGGTGGCGCGACTGTGTCTGTGCTAAGTGCACGCTCATCGCCGAGCGGCAGAGGGTTATGGCTGCACAGGTGAGTGTTTAGTGCACAGTGCTTGCTGCACAGATAGGTTGAAGGTCTAAAGATACAGCAGTTGTCCTACGCTGCACCAAAAGGCAGAAGTAAGACAGGCATTTACAAACAAGTCTGGCAACATGCTAGATGTATGAATATTGACTACGCAACAGATTTTCAGTTTGACCATCGTTTTACTATATTGATTCATGAAAAAGAATGAATCACCTCATTGTATTTGTCCTGTTATTAAAACCATTACATGATCACAGTAAAACTTAGACCACTAAAAATCAGATTTGATGCGATCAGAGACCCTAGCGTTGTAAAGGTAACGTAAGATATCGAAAATACAATTATCGTGTAGCATTTTAGTTAAACTGTTTGCAACAAGCACAATCAGTAACATCCATAGATATGAATACATTCTTAAAATATTATATGTGAAACGGAATCACCCACTACGGGGTATAGGCTCCCAGTTCTGTGCATCCTTCCTCCAACATAACATATATCCAACCTGTATGAAACTTGAATGATATAGTGCTATGTGTAACTACATAGTTCCTACAGCCCAGTCCTTCTGTGCAGGTGGCACTGCGCCGGCAGCAGGCACAGGAAGAGAACGAGGCCCGGGAACTGAACCTGCTCTACGCCAGCCAGACGTCTTCCGCGCCACACCACTATGGGGACATGCCCGATGAGTCGCCAGGTATGGATGTGCTTTTGTTCAAGAAATTGTGTTGGGATATTGGATGGAGAATGTTTTATTTTCAGATAACGTCACTTAGTTGATGGGCTAGCGATTTGAGTCTTACAACATTGCTTTGTCATATATCAAATATTTCGTTAATTTCTACTTCAACGCTAGACCAAAGAAACGATGGATCGACTGTAAATGATCATATGACGTGTGAAGGATGATATGGCTAGAAAGGAAGTGACTGCTGAGATGACGAGTAATAGAGAAGTATGGATATGAATGATGATGAACGCCAAATGAATAAAATTAATCAAAAGATAAAAATGAATTCCTTAGATGTTTAGTAATCGATTTCTACCATACATCAAAGTTAGAGTGCATCGGTTTCTTCTAGGCAAGCGTGCTCCACCCTAGGCCGTGTCATCGCTTCGCACCAGGCGAGTTGCGATCAAACGCAAACCTGTTCTGTTGGGTTTTAAAAAAAAAGGTAGAAGGTTTTTATTTTCAATCAGCAAACCCGTTTTGATTTGCAGGAATCTAAAATATTGGTGAGTATTTTTCATCCGGGTTGCTAACGGCCGGTTGTTAAACTTAAAACTTAACATTAAAATTAATAACGCTAGTTAGAAACTGTCACGAAGTACTTAGTTTCTTTATTCCAAGTTACGTCTCAAAGTCACAAATTCTCCACAACTAGACAGTAGTAGTTCGCCTCAGGCTATCCTATATCAATGGCAGAGAGTGTCGCCAAGAATCTAATCTTACGTGTCCCTAGGCGAGCGCTTCCTTACCCCTGTCTTTGAGTGTCACTTACACTTGCCAGTCGAGTTACTGTACTGGTAAATGATGTGGATGTGAAGGAAGCATGTGGATGATTAGTTTTAAACATGGCAGACTACGTAACGCTTGGTTGCCTAATCGTACAAGAGGGCCTAGATTAGTGAAAATCGCTTTTAAAGCATTTCAAATTTCAAAAATGGATCGATATTCAAGAGCTACCGGATTCCGTGTTGATTTGACATAAGTTATCGAAAGGCTTATGTCAGCTTTTCGATAACTAATGTCAAATCAACACCTACTTTTTAAACTTTTCCGGCGATAGAATAACAATTTGTTTATGGCCGTTTATCCTTTACTGGCACACGATCACAAAGGTCTCGATACGTATTGGATGGTCACCCATCCCATGCACTTAGCTACGGAGCAAGCCTCTGAATTAATTCAATCTAAGTATAATAAGCTGCGCTAATACTCAGTTACCTACACATTTTTCCATCCGGAAAATCGATTTCATACGCGCTCCGTTTAAAAATAAAAACAACAGCAACTAAAACACCCCTTCAACGGTTAAAAAAATACAGTTTAAGAAAATAAAAAGCGCACTGGTACCAATTAAGGTACAACAGTGAGTGTTGCCACTCTTGCCACCGCGGCACTGGGGGGGTTAAAAAAAGTAAAAATAAAGTCGCGAGGTATTGTAGCAGCGGCGGGTTAGAACACTGCGAAACAGAGCAGTTTTATATTTTTTTTTTTTTGGCTGTTTTTCTTTTATGCCAATTTAGGAAAGAAAATGTGTTGGAATAAAAATGGTGGATTCTGCAATTCGTTCGTATTTTAAATTCTGTCTGTTTTTTCTGTTTTGCTGCGGTGTATCTTGATGTAGTAACGACCAGATACTTTAGTTTGTCTAATAGGAAAATAAAGAAAGCATGTACAGCCTATTACGCCCTTCAATCGGGCCTCGTCTCCGCGAAAGGGTGGGGCTGTAAAGTAATCCACCACGCGCGCCAGTGCGGTTTTGGTGGATCTACCTTAAAATTTTTGGTTCTAGGACATGCCGGTTTCCTCCTCACTTTGAAAGCAGTGTGTTACTAAAAGGTTACCTACATTGATCAATCCAAATAATTGATTTGATCATACTTGAAGAACAATCACAGTATCCAATATGAGATTTGCCTGCACCAATCAGAGAGATTTTCAGGGTTTCAAAAACAAGATATTTGGTCTCTATAAGTCCAAAATTATCATGATTTAAAAAACCGGCTATCAGTCTGTCCATGACCAACATTATCAGGGTTCCAAAAACCGTATTCCATCATTGGTTCAACCGTACTTGCAAACTCAACTCCCAATTTCCTCCAGCCACTCATTCGAATCGTTATTTCAAGCCAGGTCCTCAACATCCAAGCTCCTTCGTACAATGGCGCACACAAGTGCTTCACGTCTCGCGTCTCGCCGTCACTCGATACAGTCGTGCACAACACGTAATTACTCGTTTACTCGCAGACGCGTTCGCTTGCACTTTTGTCACTCCATATGAGGCGGTAAGATGTTTGGTGTAAGTTAGAAGAGAATGCGTTTTTTTTAGTGAAAGATCAGTGAAGTGTTATATCGGGCATTAGTAAGTTCAAATATTTCGTTGAATCGATAAATAATATGAATTATTCAATTCACGGTTAACTGTTAGAAAAAGTGATGTTGTTTTCCTTTATGAAGAGTATGTATGCGTATTTAATTACATGACAAATTAAATGAACCTACATATGATACATGAGACTTCAGTTTTATCTTTAGAATGGAGTTTTTTTTACAATCTATCCTAAAATCCTAGAGTGGGACTTTCTCGTGTATCGTGGGTGCGTTTACAAACATTTAAACTCACAAACACAAACAGCCAGACCCGGAACAACTATCTGTAGGCCATACAAATGTTTGTTCCGTGTGGGAATCGAACTCGCGACACACAGCGTAGCAGTTATCCACTGCACCAACAGTGCCGTCAATTCCGAGGGTTCTGCCGACGCCTTGATTGCCACTAATAACATCACGATAAGCTACTGAATTCTTCGGTTCAAACAAAGATAACTAAGATACATTAGAGACTATCAGAATAAATGTACTTGTAAGAATGTGATCGCATATTTTAGCGACGCCTTGACGTAAAATGTTACAAAATTTGCTAATTTTGGCATGTTACATTTATTTATTTATTTGTTCAGAAATACATTCTAAGCTAACAGTATTTCTACCAAAACGTTTAAGAGCTAACAATAATCATATTGCAATGTCAAATATCATCTTATAACGGCAATAATAATTCAGAAAGCAAAATAAAAATTAAATGTCAAGTGGTGTCAAAATAATATAAATAAGTCCTAATATGTCAAAAATAATACCTACACGTAATGTAATGTCATGTACATTTCCGGTTAGACTGGAAGCTGACCGAAAAGGTTGGCAGATGATCATACATGTGTCCTTATCAATAGTACCCAGCCGAATCTTGCAAACGATAATATTTTTTGCGTTTTACCAATAAGTATTTCTATTTTAATGTGTCTGTCTTAACCTGGTGTTTGAGTTTCTATACCGCCCATGGACCTCTGATTTGGCTTTACATGCCGTCGAGAAATATCTCTCAGGCATGGTTTCCTCACGATGTTTTCCTTCACCGAAGCAAGTGATAATTGTACAATAAGCACATGAATCAGAGGTAGACTTGGCAGTCCGACGGTCACACCACTAGCCTGTCATTGCTCACGTGCCAGTTAAAAATACTTTGAACAGTTCGCTGTTCCCGGTACCCCATAATTCATCATAACATAATTAAATTCGGGTCTCTCACCACTCACACCGAAAGTGCCAAGTCTCCGAGAGTTTCAGTCTGGCTCCTGAATGCACGAGTTTCAGTTGAAAGTACTTGTATTCATACAAACGTGTTAATTGCTGCGTTCACAGCTTTCTTTATACAAATGTTTATAATTCGCATTGCGAGTCCTGTGCTGCTACATCAAAGTGTGCCCCTACCATGAGGGAACTAAGGGGAATTGGATTATTCAGAGGAGTCTTGGTGACTGGTGGAGGGGCTCGTGGCTGAGAGTTCATCGAAGATTAACTTACACTTCCTATTAATTATTATAATTATCTGCCGGCTAATTTTATGCTTTTGTACACGTAGTGAATCACGGCCACAAAAGTTTGTTTAATGCCACTGCAGCAATAAAAGGGCATAGAACATGTCTATCTGGATTTACAGAATCCTTTTCAACCAGTCAAGTACATATGTCCAACAAAAGTCCATGTTGTCAATAAATACACTCTGAACAGTATCCAAAGCCAGTTATAAAATGTATATCGTGACTTCAAAGCGAGTTAGATTACCCCTAGTACCGGCTGTCGGTGACTCGGTACAGTCAAACAAACAGATATATGTACAAGCAGCTTGCTACTACTTTGATCAATGTTACGAGTGTGCTGAAGACTGAATTATTTTACATCACTCTGTTAAGTGTGGTGTGTTAACCTATCAAGATTACACAATATATTATCTACTGTGATCCCGTCTGTGCTTCGCACAGTTTTTACATGAAAAATCATCGAGATATCTTTATGCGATTTTTATATTCAAGCAATAACTTAGTGTATAATGTTAATGAATGTAAGTTGATAATAAAAAAGGAATACATTAATTATACATTTAAACATTCCGGAATTAATTTTCTAAATGAGTGGTAGTGAAAATGTAACATCGCATTAAAATCCGTTGCGTAGTTGAGAAAAATGATACGATTTCAGATCGACTATGGTTTATAATGTGCATGGATTTATTAATTCTTATACCCTATGGAATCGGCGTATAGAATTAAAAGCTAATAATGTTCACAGCGTTTAACATTGGCTGTGTCGACGCATAAAGTGAATATTCTTGCCTGTACACCCAATACTTTGGTCAACTGTACCCACGCTCAGCTGGTTATTAAATCCGCTCCCAGGTACTTTGAGTCGCGTTAATGTGTTTTTTCTTACACTTTCTAAATTAAAGGCACTGAATGACGACTTAATCTGAAACTAGCTACACACTGCACACTGCGCACTGCACACTGCGCCCCGCTCTTGTTAGCAAGCTGGAAGGGGTTACATGCTTGTGGTTAGACTTACAAGTTTTATTACACGTTTTCTGACATACTTAGTGTTTTAAGAATTCAGGCAGACTCTTTGTTACTGTAATGGTTTAGTTTTGTTTTCAGTTATGAAGAAAAGCTCTTTATTACATAAAGAATTAGGGTTTTAGGGAATTTTCTTTACCTTACTGATTTTTTTGTGTAAATTTCACATAGATTACACATTCATTTACATAAAAGTCGTTTCTCACACAGTTTAGAGAATCTTTAGTTAAACGACTAGGAACCCAGACTCCGGGCGGATGTCGAAATAAAGGTTCAGTCAAATCGGTCCGAAAATATTGCGGTATCCGGAGCCGCTTCCTCAATTAGTCCGTACCGGTACGAGCGAACGAAAACGCAAAGTTTGCTCACCTCACCAAAAACGACAACGTTAATCGTCTCCAAACAGAAAACAAAAGAGAGATTTAATAAGTGTAGCGGACAGAGTTGTCGCGCAATATAAAAAGAGTAATGTTTATTACTGTGATATCAGTATTGTGGGGCCCAACGGCCCCGGCGGCCCAGGGAACAGGAGCCCAGGGGCCTGGGTGCCTGCATAACACTCGCGCCCTGCATACCGACATGCTCGCGATAAAACTACGGTGTAAAAGACAAGCAAACGCGAAATTTTTCAGTCTTTGTGTAGGAATGAAGAGTGTCTGTTATTTCTGAACTGTTAGGAATTTTGTTTA
Organism: Noctua fimbriata; assembly: GCA_905163415.1. NCBI lineage: Eukaryota > Metazoa > Arthropoda > Insecta > Lepidoptera > Noctuidae > Noctua > Noctua fimbriata. The sequence continues at coordinate 15,494,453 of LR990945.1, read as the reverse complement.
TGCGTATTTATACCTCATGAGTATAACGTAAAATACTGGTATTCAGCTGCATCCGGTTAGACTGGAAGCCGACCCCAATATAGTTGGGAAAAGGCTCGGCAGATGATGATGATGATGATGATGATGATGAGTATAACGTATGGCAAACCGGTGTCTGAAACAATAGAATGTAAATTTTATCGTTACCCTGTTATCGTCTGCAGTTTTAGAAACAAAAAAAATATTTGGAAGTTTTTTTATTTTTGGTAAAATTTTGTATCGCGTGCGGAAATAAATTCATGATTTATGATGAATATCAGTAAGTAAGTATCGAGAGTTTTCAAAGTAAAGGCCCCTAAACGTGTTTGTTTGTCAACTCGCTACCTCTCATGCCTTGTTCGATATAAAGGCAATACATTGCTACGATATTGCGGTCCGCGTTGGAATGCGAGTCATATAGCTGCGACATAGTGTATTATTACTTTATATTTATCGCATATAACTGCGATATACTGTGGGGCGTGGGTATTTAAGCGGCCACCACTCGGTTTTAGTAGTGGATTCTTTTTGAAGGGTCGATGTGGCAAACTCGGAACTACCTGGTTATTGTCATCGTAGCTATCACAGTTCCCAGGGATAAAACTCTTGACGGCATGCAAAGCCAAGTCAGAGTCCCATGGGCGACAAACTCAGACACCAAGTTAAGCACAAACAACACGAAAAAAACTGATGAAACATTTTATAAATGACATTCACTAGTGAAAGAGACTTAATGATGCATTCCTTTTATTATAGTGTTTCACAATGATATTTTATTTTAATTGTCTAACTACTTTTTTATGAGAAACTATTGATTACTAGCTTTTGCCCGGGGCTTCGCACGCGTTTATTTAGAATTTGACAATCAATTCGGGTGTTCTGCTTGTAATAATATAATTTAAGCATGGTTGAAAGGACACGTGGCGCCATCTATTATCATAAGAACGTTATTGTTGTTTTCCTCGGAAACTACTTTTCTCAGGATGAAAGGTACCCTATGTCCGTTTCTGTACACCTAAAAACGTATATACAAAATTTCAGAATGATCGGTTCAGTGGTTTAATCGTGAAAAGGTAACAAACAAAATTACTTTCGCATTTATAATATTAGTTAGGTAGGATGATTCGGATTAGGACGTTTAAATGTCGAAAAGGGACAGCAAGAGCCGTTTAAAAGCAACAACGAGTATAAAACGGCATTTTTAAAATTGGTGACAGCTGGACTAGTCTTGAATCACGTAAAAAGCCTATCATTAACAGTTCAGCTTAGAAGAACACTAAAGTTTGACTTTCATAGCATTCCTCGGTTACGCCAGCTAAGCAAAGAAACTCATGTTTCTCATTCGCTCCGCTTCCTCTTATGCCTTGACACCGCACCTACAATACATTGGTGCGATATTGCGTCGTCGGAATGCGCGCGTTTTATTGCCGATACACTGTGTATTGTGTACTCTTTGTGTATTCAAGCTCAGTATTTGTGTATTATGTACTTTTATTTTGGAATATGTGGGGGCGAAATACGTAGATATGTACAAAGAACATATTGGTCATACAACTCGGTTTGTATTCAGCTCAATGAAGGGCAAACGATTCTGTCGCACAAAGAAAGAATGAGCATTGATCACCGCGCTTGCTCTCTGCTTGTTATAGCGATTTCGGATCATTATGTCAAGGTTATTTTTCACCTTTATTTAGTTGTGTAGATTCCCTCGAGATCTATAGATGACATTGTAGAAGATCACATACGATTAGAGTAGCCAATACAAGGTGTAAACGGACCCTTCACGAAGCCGTCAACCAAGCATTCTGTACATTAATGAAAGTAACTCTACGCAAAAATTATTGCTGGGAAAAGACTTTTTTTTTCGGATGAGTAATCACGTCTTACGGTAGGACTCAATGCAACGCACTCAAAACATTGTGTTGATGGATGCATTGAATAGTCGGGAGTAGTGGAGGTATTTAAATTAAAGTTATAACTTTATAAACTTGTACTAAAAAAAAAAAATTGTGAAGAGGTTGGAACTTGGACCCCCAATATCTCCGAATCTAGAAGGTTCCCAGGTATGTATGTTACAACATGTGCCTTTCGGCTTCGTTAAGGGTGTTACACCCATTATTAGGTTTACCTAGATGTAGAACATCATCATCATTCTCCTGCAAAATTTATTTAGGGTCTGCACAGCATATCTTCTTTTTTTAGACTTGTCTATGTAGCCGTCTCATGAGTTTAGTCCCTTTCTAGTCTTATCGTCGTACACACAGTCAATCCATCGTTTCTTTGTGTTCCCCAACTCGTATATCCATACACTTTATAATGATCAATTAGCTTAAGACATAGATCTACTTAGATGCAGGACATTATTCTGTAAAGTTCACTTAAAACTTCAGTCAATTGACCGTATCAATTGGTTAAGATTCGAAAATTGTACTCCTTAAATAATAATGATCATTTGCATAAAAAAACAGGTGTTAACAGATATAAAAGTTGGTGATGTGTGCACATGCACAATCCACATTTTGCCTGGTTAGCGCATGCAAATTTGTTTTACATTATTGTGTAGATAATTATTATTTAGTGAATTATTATTTATCAGTGATTCATACTTCCATCCCTTTAGAATTTAGTTCGAAGTTATGAGTAGACTTCTTTACTTCTGTTTTCTTCTTTTTCTATTCAAACTGTTTGACTTGCATCATTTATAATCCAATCCCACCTCATTGTCTAATTACTAAAACATAAAGTTTGTAAATCAATTGACCTTCTCGCTAATGGTTGTATTGTTCGCAATGTTTGATCAAAAACTTAATCCAATCATTTGGCCAACATAACTCCATCATGCAATCTTGACAAATATTGGACCAGATCTGTATTTTTAATTTTCATAATACTTTAGAAGCGTTTTCGAGTATTCTTTGTGTTTGTTCAAGTTGGAATAATATTAAGTTAATAAAGATTGATTAATGTTTGTGTTTCTATAAGGAAAATTAATTTTTTGGCTGATTTGAAACCTGCATTTAATGTTGATACTCAGGCTTTTATTTAATTAGTAGATGTGTGTTTAAATCCTGATTATTGTTCAAGTTAATCGTAACTTAGCTAAAGTAAAATAAAAAGTTAAAGTTAAATATAAGGTCTAACTATTCATACACGAAATATTTTCAGGGAATCATCTAACGGCTATAACGAAGCCATTTCAAGGGATTATTTTTATCTGAGTATATTTTTATAAAAATTAATAATTTAAAATTACTTGACCCACAAAATAAATACTAGCTCCTTATTTTTGAACATCCATTACGCTAGTTTACTACGTCGTAATATGGGAGTAAAGGTTTTATGCAAAAAGTCTCAAAAAATTTTAGAATTATAATAATTTCAAAAAAAAACAAAACACTCGGATTATTTTTTTTGTCATTGCGACTTTACGACTTATAGAAGTTACTCTTAAAATATTTCGTGTATGAAAAGATAGACCTTATATAGATAATATTAGACTCTTTTCGTAAAAAATATCCTCGCGAGTTCTTCTTTCTCATCAATGGTAAAACTTTTCTGTATCCACAACGTTTATCGCGTCTGTAGCATTTTTAAGTCCTTTAATGTGTAGGTTTTTTTACACATTGGACATTCCAGCATAGCCATGATCTGGTCGTCCTCTCAATCGAATTGTTGTCATATAACATAAATAGAGACTAACCAAGTACACAGGACATATTATAGTGGACTGACACCTTGCCCTATGTTGTAAATAAAAAAAAATATTACAATAACAGATCGGTATGCGTTCCATAAAAAGAGTTGTCGGTTCTTAATGTAGAAAGTGGAGCGTTCTAAAAGGCTCATTAAAGCAAGCTGTCTCATTTTTTAAAATAATGGCACCTAGCAGTAGCGAAGGGTCAATTTTTGTAAGAGGTAAGCCGGAGTACATATCTTTAATGTGATTATATGATTTGTCTATAGAATACTGACTGTGCCATTTTTCAAAGGTAAGCCCGTAGGAATCGAGTTATATGGAACCTTCGCCACTGGCACCTAGTGTGATAAAATGGTGGTTACTGAAAGAAGCTATCGTATTTTCAGTACAAGCAATATATTTTTATCTTACTCTTACTAATATTATAAATGCGAAAGTTTGTGAGGATGGATGGATGGATGTTTGTTACTCTTTCACGTAAAAACTTCTAAACGAATTTGGATGAAATTTGGCACACAGATAGTTTATAACCTGGATTAACACATAGGGTACTATTTATCGCGGAAGTATGACCCCGTGGGACAATTTTTGAACTCCACGCGGGCGAAGTCGTAGGCACAAGCTAGTATTTGTATGAAGAATAAGATTGGTTCTAAGGTTAACTAAATCGTAAATAAAAAGCTGTCTCCTCCAAAAGTTTAACATAATAATAATTGTATTGAATGCAAACAAAAAACGCTCACGTTATAACACACAAAAGTACTTTTCCACCCGATTAAACTAATCGATGTGATCGAATCTTTGTTACCGCGTTATCGGATCGCATTTATTTGATATTGCTACGTTTATTTCGTGTTATAAAGATGAACAAGTTTATTAAATGCTCGAGCTCGCAAAAAAAAAACTGCTTTTTTTTCGTTCATCTGTTTTCATTTAAAACAATCTTCAAGAATACAGGGTGTAAACAGACCCTTCGCGTAACCGTCAACCAAGCATTCTGTATATCAAACTATGTAACTTTACGCAAAAATTATTGCTGGGAATCGACTTTTTTTTGGGTTGAAAAATCACGTTTTACAGTAGGACTCGATGGAAAGCACTCAAAGCATTGTGCTGATGGATGGATTGAATAGTACGGGGGTCGTGGAGGTGTGTAAAGTAAAAATCTTCATTTAAAACATGTATTTAACAAAAAAAACTTGTAAAAATGTTGGAACTTTGAGCCCCAATATCTCCGTAACTAGAAGGTTCCCAGGTATGGTCTATAACAAAAAAATTATCGCAATGACGGGGAGAACAAGTGCCTTTCGGCTATGTTAAGGGTCTATTTACACCCTTTATAGGCTCAGGCCTAATAGGCTCTTTAACAATCAATATATATTATAGCAGGTACGTCTAAATGCAGGGCGTAATTTATTATCCGCAGATAATAACACAATTAATAAGTATAAATCGCGACTGCTGAACATGAGGTCTCGGATTCGAATCCCGGGTCTAGCAAATTGTAATTGGGTTTTTCCATCAGGAATTTCTCAGTAGCAGCCACGAAGCCTGATGTGTGCCCGGTTGATGGCAATAGGCTCGTCCCTTAATAAGTGGGTCGTAAACATAGCTGGGTGAAAAATTTGTGCACTATTAAGTACTTATACCTCTGCCTAATCAATAAGTATGTCGAATACTAAATAAAAGCAAGACTATATTTTGAATTGCAGTCAGTTTATCAATAAACCACATCAATTGTCAGGCAAGCCTAATGCTTTTTAGTTTTGGATTTTTTCTGTAATCGATAATAAATAAACGGTAATAATTAACGATAAACATTAGGATAAACGGTTCAATAAAAACTAAATGGCTACGCAGGGGTCTACGCTGCTATGCATTTGTGCTACGACGCTACGCCGTAGCACCGCGTGAAATGATCTATTCTGCTTAACGATAAAATTAAGACTTTTTAATTTTATTTGTTTTTCTGGAATTTAGTTCTGGATAGTTCCTTTGTGATGTGTATCAAGGTGGACGAAATACAAAGCATTTTGTTTGTCATTGATGTCAATGAGCAATTATCATGTCACGTAAAAAAAAAGAAAAAAAGAAAAGAAATTATAAAAGGGTTGAATGAACATGAAGTGCCTATTGAGTGAGATCTTAAGAGACAAAAACACGAACACAATAGTAGATACCTAGAACCTACAGCTATTGTATCTACTACCGTAATGTGGAAGCGCCACGGTAGCTCGCGAAATTCAATTTTCCTAGGTTTTGATCAATTTGCAGGTCAGGCGATTTCATGAAAAAGTCATTCAATGGGATTAAATGACCTTAGAGGGTTTTATTAATGATTATAATTCTGTAAATACATACGTGTTACGATCGCGACTCATATTTTGTTCAATATACAGCCTGATACTGACCGGCAAATTGCAAAAATACTTTGAATTTCGCGAGCTCCCCTGGCCTTCCACCTTATCGTTGGTGATCTTGTGATAGACGGGTAAACATTCTAAACGTCTTTAGTAATTCTGCTCCAAGTCTTGATCTAGCTTTTACAGACTTCAAACTATCATTTTAGTGATACGGGTTTCCGCAAAGTAACGTCTGATTCCATAGCTTTTTCTAAGATAAACAGCTTTTTAAACAAACAATCTGTAACCAAAATTATCATCACATTTTTTTCTAAAATCCGACCAGTTAGTAACAGAATCCACGAATCGTCCAAATGTTTGCTCACATATTGGGTTACATGACAAATGTTGGTGATGTCATCATTACGACAATGGTGACGTAACATGATAGGCAGAGGGACACATGGACCACTGGTTTTATGGTTATTTTCTCTAGGGATATTGTGTAATGATATGGACACGTAATTAGGGGCTTTCAATAATTGGGTGAGTAGTTTTGTGTTCAGTAATTTTTTTTCCACGACCACTTACTATTGTCACGAAAACCTCTTGTTTGGAAACTGAAACTGTGTTCCACTTAGTTTGAAAGTCTTATTTTCCTCAATCCCCCACAATACTAATATTATAAATGCAAAAGTTTGTGAGGATGGATGCATGGATGGAAGTTTGTTACTCTTTCACGCAAAAACTACTAGCCGGATTTGGATGAAATTTGGCACACAGATTGGTTGTAACCTGGATTAACACATATGATACCATTTTTATCCCGGTGTACGATACTGTGGGACAATTACCGACATCCACGCGACATAAGCTAGTTATTACACAATGTGTTGGTGGTTTTCTTTAAGGAGCTTTTTTTAAAATTTATTTTTTATTGTTTGTGGAAACAAAAAGTCCTCTGATTGGGGAATCGTGTAAAATGTCCAACTAAAGTTAAAGTGTATCACATTACACATATTCCTCGATAAATCATCGGAGGAGATGAACCTGTGCCTTGCTCAAATGTAGGAAAGGTACGACATTGAATAACATTAGGGCTGCCATCATACTTTCCGGTACACTGGGATATGATTATGTCATTAACTCATTTGTCCCGGTTTCAAAGTTAGGACGCGTTAATTTAAACACTAATTTGTCGAAAGGTGTATTTTAATTTGGTTGACGTATCTACTTTTTTAAATTAAGTTTACTACGGACTCTTGCAAAAGATACCAAGTGCATACAGTATTTGATATTCTTGGTTTTTGTATACACTTTAATAACATGGGTGGCCAGCGAGACATCCTTCATTCAAGTGATTTCGTCGCGCCTATTAGTTCTTCAAGATAATTTTAAAGCGACAAACTCAACAGATATTTATTTAATCCAATACATTTATTTACCCTTTAAACTAAGCAAACTTCCATCATGTAGGGATGCACGATACATACTTGCTTTAGTGTCGATACTTTACTTCGATACAAATGTAAGAATTGTATCGTACTTGTTAAAAATGCCTCTAAGTATCTAGGCAAAATTCAAGGAATTCATTAGTTTTGTCATTCTGTGACTTTATTTTGTAATGTTTTAAATTGACTGATTATACAAATTATGACAATTGGGTACGATAAAATCCATTCATCGCGATACTTTCGTATCGATCCAAGCATTGTATCGTGTTCGTTTGTATCGATCCAAATATCGGAGTATCGCATTATAGTTGTATCGATACCGTAAAGTATCGGATCGTATCGTACATCACTACTGCCAAGTAACTTCAACTAATATGAACCTCTTCAAAACATCTTTAGATACCAATACAAGTACTATCCACTCCAGCGCATAGCTCTGTGCTCCCCTCGCTTTCACACACACACGCAAACCCTATTCGCATCTCTTTCCTCGCCAATCCGATACCATTTATATTTCAAGTGGCACTTGAAACGTATACCTGTCCTTTTCGCTCTTGTGGGGAGTGTGTATATCCGTCTCTTGTCCACTTCGGTCAGCGTGGGATGAAACCTGAGTTTTCATTGTAAGGTATGGGATAATGAGAGCGCAATTTGTATGGGGGTGAAAGGGTTGGCTTCTGATGCTTACAATTTGTGTTTTATTCGTTTAAAGGAAGAAAAATGTTTGGTTGGAGTTTATTTTTTTAAATGATTTTGTAAATACTGGATAAAGGAGCCTGTATACTCCGTGGAGGGTTTAGTAAAATAGAGGCTGGAAATATGTTGTTAATTTGAATATTTTTCAATTAAATGTATTTAAAAATTACTGTGGTCAATAATATGTAACCTGAGATATGATGGGGCTTAATAGTGTAAGGTCCAGTGACTTAAAAAAAAAAGGATTCTTAAAAAAGACCTCGGACTTTGACCCTCAATGGCATTTAGCTTAATCAAACTTCAGATCTGCATAATGTTAATGTGAACCTATAAAGTCAACAGTACGATCAATGACCGATTTGTAAAGAATGTGTTTTCATACATTTAATTATCTACTCGAACATATTCAATAATAACTTCACATTCTCAGAAAACGGTCAAACTTCGTATTATTTAGGAGAGCTCTCCAAAAGTATAGAATAACTCAATAATGAGATCTTTTTCAACAAAGCTCAAGAACCACTGGCCGGTTATTGAAACCTTTTTATTTCGAGAAAAAAAAAACTCAATTCGAATCGCCACTTGAAATCCTTACGTCTTCGGAGCATTTAGCAATGGAATTTCAACCTTATTCGTCAGTTTCAGGACTTGAAATTATTTTGGCAATGCATTAATAAAAAGCTAAACATCTTCGCGACAGTTATCATTCAAAATTCAGTCGTATCTACCACCAACAGAATTCAAAATGAATTGTGATATCACATGATCTCTTAACTATTTTGCAACAAAGAACAGTAAATTCTATAAGAACTAGATAAGGTATGTTTTGGGTTGTGTACCTGTTTGTCTGTTTGATTCGAGTGGTGCTAGAAGGTTAATGGTTCAGTAATCGACATCGCCCGGGGGTTGAGTCGCGAGTGTGTTTGATATGTTTACAGAAATAAAGTTACGGTGGAATCGGCAAGACAAGATCACATTTGAAAAATAGTCAATAGATTTTTCATGTTCTTTCTTGTATTTTAGCAATTTTTAACTTTTTAATTTGTAATTTTTTCTTACCCACTACGAATACATTACCTGACTCCTCATTACTTAGCCTTCTTTGTAAAAGAGGCTAAGTAATGTAAGGCACGCACTGTATCTATAAAGTTCTAGCTGTTGGTCGCGACCTTCGTCTCGTTCGTATTTGAATCGAATTTTGTTAACAATTTCAAGGATTTTTTTTTGCAGAGATCTCTAATCCTTTTTCTAAAATAAAAGTGGCTAAAGTTACTCTTTATAACATGCAGCTATCTGCCCGTACAAGTCTCGTTAAAATCGGTTCAGCCGTTTAGGAGATTAGCCAGATAAAACAGACAGAGAGTCAGACAAAAAAAAAAAAAAAAAAATTAAGTGTAGACTTTCATATGCATTCAGTAAAAAGCTGTTATTTTGGAATTACAAACAGACACTTCAATTTTATTTATGTACTAGCTGACCCGCGCAACTTCGTCTGCGTTCGGATTTTCCCCGTTTTTGCAATCTTTTTCATAAATACCCCGCTCGTTTTAGTCGCAGCGTGATGTTGTGTAGCCTATAACCTTCCTCGATAAATGGGCTATCAAACACTAAAAGAATTTTTCAATTCGAACCAGTAGCTCCTGAGATTAGCGCGTTCAAGCAAACAAACAAACAAACAAACTCTTCAGCTTTATAATATTAGTATAGATATCCATATAGAGTGTATCTATATAAATAGTGAACGGTAACAGGTGGTAACAGTAGTAGTAATTTAAATTAGTGTTAGGTCTACTAGCACTAGTTTTATATTGGAACAAAAACCTAAGTTACATACTTAGTAGGCTTTTGGCCGAAAATATTGTTACGCTTACGTGTCTGCTAACAAGCCATCTATAGACCGACCGGTTTAATGAGTCCTCCGCCTTGCCCCATCAAAGGCACATTAAGCGTCCACAAAGTCCTGATAATATCCCACAGGTTATTTGCTTTAAAATAACCATAATCCACGTAGGTATTACGATACTTATTGAACCAATAGAATATAATATTCCATTTAAATTGATACCTTCGCGAGGACTCATTAAAGCGGTCAGTCTACAACTTAATTAATTTCGTCATCATCAAAATAAAATAATTCATTTATGATTATGACATACAAAAATTAAAATTATTTATGAGCTTACGCAACTATATATCCATTGTTTGCTTCAACCAAACTTCAAACAAAATGATAGGTACGCTCACCCCTAAAACCACGCTCAATCTAACTCCATGCTCTTGTTCAGGAGGAGCTTTTCCCCGTTTTTATTAGAGCATGTAACTGATACACGCTACACGATTGATTTATTAAATATTTGTTTTGTAAACGTGAAGTGTACTTGGCGGAAAGATGGCGAGAGCGGAGCGAGGTTTGCGGGCTAAAAGAGGTACAGGCTTTTGGTGATAGTGCATCGAATGCTCTTGATAAAGACTGAGTGGTTTAAGTAAAGATTATTTGAGAAATATCACTCACTAGCTGTTGCTGGCGACGTATCATCATAATCAGCCTATAATGTTCCCACTGCTGGGACACAGGCCTCCTCTCTATGAGAGGGAATGGGCTATAATCCACCACGCGGGCCCAATGCGGGTTGGTAGATGTCACATGTCTTCGAATTTTTGGTTCTAGGACATGCCGGTTTCCTCACGATGTTTTCCTTCACCGTTTTGAGAGCAGTGGTGATGAAATAAATTACACAAAGTAATGCGCCTGCCGGGGTACGAACCCACGACTTACTGCTCGTAAGTCGGGACCGCCACCACTGGGCCACCGCTGCTGGCGACGTATGTCCGCGTGAAATTATTGTCAAAATACTATTATCCCCGTTTTTGCAACATTTTTCTTTGATGCTCCGCTCCTATTGGTTGTAGCGTGATATAGCCTATAGCTTTCCTCGATAAATGGGCTATTTAAAACTAAAATAATTTTTCAAATCGAACCAGTACTTCCTGAGACTATCGCGTTCAACCAAACAAACTCTTCAACTTTATAATATAGATATAATAGAAGAAGATTAGTTTTTAGAGAGACTGTCTTGCATTTGGGAAAATACAGCCAGTATGTGTTTTTGACAAAACGGGTAGCAGTTAGCATTTTTCCAAGTATAGGCGCTTGGAAACTAGGATTGGGTTAATTTTGCATCGGTTTAGATGTACCGTCTGTTCCACAGCGGCAAGTAAAGACACTGACTCCGTCATTAATTTAAAACTGGACCAAAATGTTCACTAATTACTACAACTAAACAGAGATTTATACTGACCATTGAGACAGGCCAGTAATCGACAAAATGTGACTGTTTCACCCTAAAGCCTACATACTAAGTAGACCACATTACAACTAGGACAATTTTTCACAAAAATATCTTCTCAAAGATGAGCGAGTCCCATCTACACGAGCCCTGTCTCCCGTACCCACCTCGTGTAAGCCGACACCTCACTGGCGCGGCTTCCGAACATTTTTATTAAACGCCACTGAACACTGTGACTACGGAAGTTTTTTTACAATTGATTAAAGAGATCTTGTTACCGTTCGGTATTGCTGTAAGGATTCTGTCCTACCGACAGCGATCAGCGAGAAGCGAGGAGAGCTAGTGACTAAAAACGAGTTGCTTGTTTGATGGAGTTCTCGCTGGCGCGCGGTGTGAACTATCAGCGATCAACTATTAATATACCATGTAACCATAGAGTTTCTTGCTTTTTCTCATAAGAAATGAGCAATCCAACACCTATCTTTTGACTTGTCATAAGTATCCATGTAGGTTAAAGTAAAAATAAAATATATTTATTTTATTGATACCTTTACATAACTGCCTCGGTGGTCGAGTGGTCGCAAGCGCGATTGCTGAGCCCCATGCTCCTAGGTTTGATTCCCAGATCGGGAAAAATGTTATTGGGTTTTTCCATCAGGAATTTCTCAGTAACAGCCACGAAGTCTGGATTTGTGCCCCGTTGATGACAATAGGCTCGCCGCCTATTACATGGGACTTTAAACATAACTGATGAAATGTAGGTGTTTTATTAGGCACACGTCTGCGGGAATTACAAGCGTGATGTTATGTTATGTTATGATATCTTTATATGTATCTCATTGACTGATACCTGGACCTTACAATCTTTTGTGGGTTTCTTGAGCAAGAAATAGTCGACAGCAAGTCGCTTTCTCGTCGGCCTCGGGCCTTAGAGTGTGTAGAACTATGTTAGCGTGGAGTTTCATTATTGGGAGACGTGCCTCGAACGTCCCCGGTTGTAATGTGATAGTTTTGTTTTTTTTGTTAGGGGAAAAATCGTTTAATTCCAAAGTTAATAAAAAATATTGTAAGTACTGTTAATACTGCAGAGGGGAAAAGGAAAATTATCATGGAAAGACAATGAATGTAGGACATCTTTTTTGTACACATCAAGCTACCCAAAACTTTCAAAATTTCCCAATCAACCTTGAACCTAAGGCTTTAGCGATAAAGTTGAAAATCTATTAAAGAAATTTGATAGATTGTAGTAACTTGATATGCTGGCGTCTGTACACACTGGCAGATCAGTTAGAGATTCCAGGTTCTCTTTCGAAGCAATAAGCTGTATTATTCACCTCGTTTTGAATTGACCATGTCACTTTTTTTTTTTACTACACTTTTATTCGTGTAAAATAACAGTGCCCAAGAACCCTCTAGCCAACAGTCGACCACTCCCCTACTATCCGACTACGCTATCACAGATATTCAAATACTAATTACGAATCGTTTGAAGTGACAGTGTCAAACGTTATCTGATGACGTCCCAGGGGTCGCAAACAATAACAAGTTGTGATGACATCAGCAACAGTCACATGATCATCAGAAACTTGGAGACTATTGTTTTGATCTTTAGTGGAGGGTAGTATAAGCTTGGATATAAACAGCCAGCAGTAAAACTTAAAGTATGAAAACGCACTGCTAAGAGATGGTGAGAAGGTGATTTCAATGTCAAATTGTTACAATAGACTTGTGGTTGACTTAACTCAAAAAGGTTGATACATTTTTGCAGGAGGATTTAAGGGACTTTTGAACAGGGTTGAGGGAATTTTTAATAGGTTTAATGTGACATTTAATGCTCCGTAAAATGACTACGATCTTAACGATCTACGAGGAGCTCGTGGCTAAATAATAACAGCCGCTCGGGCCGATCTAAAGGTTAAGCCGGGCTTGCCTAGGTTGGTCTGTGGATGGGTGACCGCCCATTACATGCCGAGTTTCCTCCGTGCCTCGGAAAGCACGTTAAGCCGTTGGTCCCGGCTGTGATTTGTAGATCTTTGACAGTTGTTAGGTAGTCAGAGGCCCAAAAAGTCGGACAACCAGTCTTACCAAGGGGTATCGTATTACCCAGTACTAACTGGGTTGTGGAGGTCAGATAGGCAGTCGCTCCAAAAAAAAAAATACTGGTATTCAGCTGCATCCGTTTGGACTGGAAGCCGACCCCAATATAGTTGGGAAAAGGCTAGGCAGATGATGACAAAAATGGCTACGATCATGATCTATTTGAAAAAGTTCAACTGACTGCCGTAAACCAAATTTTAAAGACCTCAAATAAAATTCAAAGAAAGAAGAAGCTAATGCGATACAAAGAAGTATGATAATGAATATTTAGAAAATTATTGTCTACAGTCAGACAATGCCGAACTCTTTCAAAATCCTACTCTAAAACTAAAAGTAGCTTTAGCCAGAATCTCAAATGTATAAATCGGGCGGAAACCAGAACAGTATCATAATATTTCAGCATATTGACAAACTAGTCTCACCAACCATCGCTCCTATTACAAACTTCAATATATCTCACCCCTCACCAGACAACACGGTTGCTCCATACAAAATACAATCCACTTTAAAAGTATTAATACAATTACCGTCTCATATTAAACTCGTAATATATCCATATACAGGGTGTTTATACCGGCAGATCATTCATACAGGGTGACTACTTTTGTTGAAGGACACAATGACACTCAGGGCAATATTAAATACTGAACTGTAATTTGATTTGGATGTTAGTAGGGTTGTTACTGTGTTGTTTGGTAACATTTGCTGGTTGGTTTGTGTTGTGTTGGCATACAATATAAATGTTAAAGGTACAAAAAAAATGGCGAAATAAAAACCTTAATTACTGTGACGACACGATGATTTCATTAATACTTTGCCCACAACTTTGTCATTGTCGAAGAAATATGATAATAAGTTAGCTCACTCGATAATAATGTTAAAATTGTTCTGAGATCACCTCCTAAATCCAAACTTTACCTCCTTTATAATGTTAGTAAGAAAGAAGAGTTGCCTAACTATTCTGAAAAAGCCTTTGCCCTAAAAAATATATTTTTTCTGTTTTTTTTTCAAAACTTCTTCAAATGAGAGAAAAGCTTGATAACATACTTTCATTGTTAATTCAAACAAATTCGTGACAGGCGTGGCTACTCCAAAACAAAAGAAATAAATCCAAATACTCTAACCCCCGCAGCGCCAACCCTGCCGAATAATTGCATCCCAATAGAACACTAATTCCTCAATCGAATGTATAACCACATCACTAACCATCACCCTAAAAACCAACTCTATATCGAGGCAACAAAACTCAATTTGCACCACCAAACTTAATAATAGAGATCGCCAACAATTGGTTTTATTGTTACCGCCCGCCGATTCAAAGTTACTCCGTTCAGACTGCAATAAATTTCGAACAATTTTAAACTTTATTTAAATGGGGATTAAGTGTAATTTGGTTTGATTAATGTGGGGTAGTAAATTATAGGTGTCGGGTACAATCGTGGCGGGTAGTCAGAGTTCATTCTGTATTGCTAATCACTTGAGAATGGACTTAGTTCGGGGGTACAAATGAAGGGTCACGTCGTAACTCGTAGCGGGGGTGTTTTTATTAATTTTACAGTCATTTGGATATTAATATTGGATAAAAGAGGGTTGGCTGTTTGTATGTGATTAGAAATCGACAAATGTTGAGTTATGGTCTGACATGATGAGGTCATGACTAATGGGCGGTCTTAAAGAGGATTTTAATTTTCACAATGCATCCGTATGTTCAAACAGGAACATAATAGAGAATAAAATTAAGCTGGGATAAATTGCTGACGCGTTTTTAAAGAAAAGAAAATCAATCCAAGTTTTCATTTAAAATGTGTAATGTCTCGTTAACTAAGGAACTACCATCAAAGTAACATAGGTACTTATAATCCCTCTGTGACAGCAGTCTGGTTACTTAATTAAAAAATAATATTTTCATAAAAAGTAGTAAAATATGAGCCAACCCTTCAAAACATACGTTTAAAACAAACCAAACAAACAAGCACAACAACCACAAAGCGAAACTTCACAAAAGGTTTAAAAACAAGAAATATTTTGCAAAACTGTTCACTAATTACTTTATAATATCTCAAATGTGAGGGTCAGTAATTAGCGGCCACTTAGCGGTTTATTTTTGTTAAATTGCACACAAATTGGACGGCAGACTGTTGAGAGCTTTTATGTATTTACTGTTTGGAAAAATACTGGTATTCATCTGCGTCCGGTTAGACTGGAAGTCGACCCCAACATAGTTGGGAAAAGGCTAGGCAGATGATGACTGTTTGGGGAAAGACTTTTTGATGTTCGTTTAGGTGTAGCTTCTGTTTTCAGTGGAAAAAGAAAAGAGGAAAATATTTCTTGACTTTTTTTGAGTTATGGTATTCTAGTTAGTATTGCAAACCATACAAATATGTAAATTGTTAACTCGTTAAATATGTAGAGCAAATATACCAGTCTATTGTAGTGATATTCAATGTTTACTGTAGCTGGAGTTTATGTCTAGCTTTCACCAGATGCCGGTTCTCATAGATATTATCTCTACTTTTCGTGGTACATACTTACACCGTCGCATCAGAGTCAATTATTTTATTATGGCCTGAAATATTTATGAAAATGCAAACTGTAATGGTTCCATAGTAAAATTAGTTCCTAAGGCTGAGAGTGTATTTACGTTTTTGTTTATCTAGATGATATGATAATCTTTGATCAGCTACTTCTTGCAAGCCTATCGTATGAATTTTTGAGTTTGTTGCAAGTACTTTTAAAACCAATTTTATAACAAGTTAAACCTAAAGCCAAGCCAAACATCCCTTTCCCGAAGTAACACAAATGAATAGTAATGCTAGTGGCGTACAGTCAGGGCCAGCGTTCACTAAATCTCCCGCACAATAGGCGCGGCCGGGCGGCGCGGCGCGGCGGCATTGTGCCGAGTGAGTTATAGCGACGACTGTACACGCTATGTTTCGGTGACGGTGTAAACATTATGCGGTAGGCTGTAATTATGTATTTATATCATTGTGATGTAGTAGCATATTGAGACGGTGCTTCTTCTTTTCCATTTTCTTCTGCCTGGTTTAAAGTGTGTTGTATTATTCGTCGCGAGCATACCAGAGATCCTAGATGGGTGGAGTTTGTATTTCTACAATACGTTCAATTAGATTGACATTCGCTTTTCGGGAGCTTGTGTCAATCCCAGTAGTTTCTTTATTCATGTATCTGTTTTGTGATTCGTTTTTTTCTTAAACATATATAGGCAGGTCCGAAATTTTAACTATTAACACTCTAGTGTGGTTTCCTCTTTCTTCTTTAGTAATTTATCTAATGTTGCCGCTGCATTTTCTAGATTGCAACCTTGGGTTTAATTGAAAAAAAAACATTTTTCACTAGAATCTTCTGCTTATTATTTAGATAATAGAAGCTTGAGTTTATAAATCAGTAAAGATGATAAGGAACAGAAGTTGAACCGAAAGTTTTAAGATCAGTCTCAAAACTGAATATATTATAAGAACTTGCAATGGAAATGATAAAGATGATGAGTGATTTTTTCCTCAATGGATTGTCATGGCTAAAAAGAAGTTAATAGTGCAGAGATAGAGAAGTAAGGAAGAAGAAGATATGGTGCGCTGATCTCAAATAAATTGGGATGAGGGTAGGAAAATGAGGAAGATAAGACAATCATCCATAAAGGCATCATGTATGGATATGTCGTAGAAAGAAAAATTCGAAGACATTTGACACCAACCCGCACTGGGTTCGCGTGGTGGATTTTATCTCACACCTTCTCATAAGGAGAAGCTTAGTTACCCAGTACACATTATAGGCTGGTAATGCTTACGCTACATTGCTACATTGTTTCATGGACATGAAAGTTTATTCGAATCAGTCCATAAATGCGATTCAATAATCGTGGAAAACGAGTCCGGCTATAAAGCACCGTATATCGGCCAGTACCACGCTCCAACAATAGTTACCGCAACGCAGTGACATTATTATGCACACAATACAATGCAGCTTTTGTTCGCGCCACCGGCCAGTGTTATAAGCAGACGCATAAATCTACGCGAAACATTGGCGGAGTGTCGAAACATGCGCGGTTATTGTACGGAGGACTTTGTTGTTTGAATGTGGAATGGTTTGCTGGTAACGTTGATGTTTGGTCATCGGTTATAGTTAATTTAATTTATGAATATAGGTTCACCAACAGTTTCTGTGTACAACATATCTTAAGTATTGATTTTACAGTTTTGGACTTACACAGTCGCCTATGACTGGTTGACCAGCTTTCACAAAAATAAGTGATAACATAAGAAAAATACAATTAAAACGAGTGGCTCTAGAAATGAAATACAACAGTAAACTCCTAAAATTTAAGAGCACAACAACAATGACAGAAAAAGTTCACACACAGCCGCAAGATTTGACAAATACTTACTAACAAGGCAATTTAAATAAAAGCTTATAAAAATGACATAGGACATAGGAAACGGCAAAGGGCGGGCCTTCTAGGGAGAAGGAAGGTCACGTTTTACGGGATGGATGACGGATTTAAAGTAAAATTGTAACAATAAAACACGGTATAAAAAAAAAAACTTGTGAAACAGTTAGTACTTCGGTATGATCCAGAACAAAAAAAATATCGCAATGACGGGGAGAACAAGTGACTTTCGGCTTCGTTAAGGGCCTGTTTACCCTTTAGGTCTTCAATTTTGCGCACAAACCCTGCCGAATCATACCAATTGCTAACAGTAACATTTGACAAGCACCTTTACTTCTACAGATGATCTTATCTCATTAGTAATCTAAGCATTCCTAAAAACATTGCCTCAAAACAGTTTCGTCATTCACAAAAATTGCGTCTCCAAAGTTTCCAATGACAAAAATATTGACTCAGTTTGAATTTCAATTAGCACGGGGACCCCCCGCTTACGTACTCATCAAATATTTGTTAAATTGATTACGTTAAAGCTTTAAAGTCTTGATTCTATAGAGTTTACGTAATAAACACTTTATTAGTTTTTAACCGGGGCTGTGTGTTCAAGATTTTTAAGAGTCATAGTAACAGATTTTCTCGGATCAGTCTTCAGGTTAAACTGCGCTTGCCTAGGTTGGTCCGTGGATGAGTGGACCACCCATTACATACCGAGTTTCCTCCGTGCCTCGGAATGCACGTTTAGCGGTTGGTCCCGGTTGTCATTTATATATTAGATCTTTGACATTCGTTACAGGTAGCTCAGAGGCTCGAGAGTCTGACAACCAGTCTTACCAAGGTGTATTAGTACTAACTGGGTTGTGGAGGTCAGATAGGCAGTAGCTCTATGTAAAATGTATTCAGCTGAATCCGGCAAGACTGAAAGCCGCACAACATAGTTAGGAAAAGGCGTGGCAGATGATGATGATGCGTAACAAATTACCTCAAAGAAACTTTGACAAGCCGTTTCACCCCTATATGGTTGATTTTTGGCAAGTAATTTCCCAGTGTATCTCAATATTTTTTTTACCACTATTTTATATCATACTAGCTGCTGTGCGCGGCTTCGCCTTCGTGGTACCAGGATAATAAGTAGGCTATGTCCACCCGAAATAATGTACAGACGCCAGCACATCAAGCTACCCGAAACTGTCAAAGTTTCCCAATCAACCTTGAATTAAAGATGAAAATCGATTAAACAAATTTGCCAGACTGTAGTAGCTTGATGTGCTGGCGTCTGTACTTCTACATAGTCTCGTGTTTCCGGAGATAATCCTCTGCAATTCTGCATTAAAACAAACTCACAAAATGCGCAGTCTTTCTTTATATTACTAGAATCTATAGTAGCTATACAATATATTACTATTGTGTATTAATACTACGCTTTGGTTGTCAGTCAGACAATCAATTGAAAAGGCGGTCAGTTACACAATTGCTCTATTTTGTATTTAAATTTTATGAAAATCAGTATATAATATTCACAGTATGCAATGGTTTTGTGATCACCCCTCTCATAATCCTGCATATCCCAAAGATTGTTGATTCACAATAAATAAAAAATAAAACCAAAACACAGAACAGCATCATTTACCACCAGATGTCTATATTAATTCTACTTACATTTCAATAGCTCTATTCATCTCTTTCACACAAACACAAAACATTATTCCCATCTCGCTCACACACATAATGAGATTCAAAATGGCCAGTATTCGCTTTATTGTAATTCAATGAAAGTTGTTTGTATTGTATAAAAACTGTTCGTATTATTTTAATGAAATTTTTTCGTGCGAGGGCGTACCTTTTATTAGAAAACACAAAAACGACGCACATTTTTCCTTTTCATTCGATTTTTTCTTAAAGAACGGTTTACATTGATGATTGTGTTCAGTGAATTGGTTCACTTATACTCAGTGTCTTTTCAATGTAATCGTTTTTTGCGGACGCTCGTGGGTTTCGATTACATTTTAATGGTCGCAGTCGATTTATTTGAATGAGTGTTCACTCGAGATGATTTGTGGTTTTTAAATTGACGGATACCGTTCCGTTTTTTGAATATAGAATAAAATCTTTTTTTTTGACGTTGATGACAGCTACCTGTTATTTTTTGTTCTAGGTACTTCTTTTCATTAATGATCGAAAAAGAGGTCACGAATAAAAGCTTCGATTTGACTTAGATGTATTTGGTCACCCAAGTTCCTACTGATTTATACATGAGTAGCATATCAGCTATTACAAAAAGAAGTTTTCTTATTAGTGAGTGGTGTGCTATTGAAGTGAAGCATTTCTCATTCTTCCAAGACCTCAACCACTGCATGGCAACCAAGAGTCCAAGAGGCATGATTTTGCTCAAAAGTTTCGTATCTTGAATCCTTCCTTAGTGCTCACGCACTTTGAAAATATGTCCCCCAGAGGGGTTAAATAAGGGATGAAAATGTATACAGTAGTACGTTATTTTTGGCCGATTTCACAAAATTCAAACTATTGCACTAAACGCTGCAGGCCTACACAAATCTCCCTACAACCTCCCACCAATAAACCAAACCTATATCTATTAAAACCTTATTAAAAAGCCAGCCGAACCGACTCTCGATACCCCACGTCAACGTTTAAACGTAAAAAAAAAACAATAACTTAGGCCATTAAATTGGTTCACGCCACTGCGCTGACATGCTTTAATTGCGGCAACACAATGACGGGTACGACTTGTGCACACCCTGTATAAGTGTAGCCGGGAATTTATACATGCTGTATATGGAATTTAGGTGTGATTTGAAGAATCTTTTATGGTTCTAGCTAGTGTTTGCGGTTTTTTTTTGGTTTGTTTGCTGATGACTTGCCTCTTAGCAATCATCAGCATCGTAACTGATGATAAGTCTCACCGATGGACATAGGCTTCCACAATTGCACGCCATTCCATTCTTGATAACTCTTGTTTAGCTGCTACCTTGCGAAGAATCGTCGTCGCTCCATCTAGCAGGAGGGCGGCCCAGCGAGACGCTTGCCGATTCGTGCTTTTACTCAAGAACATGTATATCCTAACAGTCGTCTACGGGTAATACGGCCGGCCCATTGGCACATTATTTTACTTGCTACTTAGGAATTGTCAAATGAAATTCTAATGGTTTCAGTCTTTTACATATCCAGCTTATCTTTATTGAGGCATCATCATTCGTTTAGCTTTCTAGCACCCACATCTATTTTGGTTTTCTTTCTTTCATGCCTTGCTGGTCTGTTCTGTGTGACTTCCAAAGAGTCCAACACTTTGTCCTCATTTTGAAGAAGGCAGTGTTGGTTATTCTTGGATGTGGATAAAGCAGACAAGCTTCATAAGACAAAATAAAACATAAGCTTTATCGTCATATATAGTAACTGCTAAATACCCCGTCATATAAAATATTGAATTCCGGTGTCCATCCTATATAAACAGAGACCATTTAAAAACATTTCAACTCATTTGTAAACCATTATTTCAAGTAAACCCAAAGTAAAACATCAGTCTGTGTACACCCCACCACTCAGTGTGCACGCTGGTTCGCCTTTTTTGTTCCCCGTTATTGTTTGAACTTTTGTTCTCGACTGTATTATTTTCTCGCAGCGCTGTGTACTTTGAATTTCGAAACGAATATGTTTCAGAGAAACGTTCTTTGTTTGGTTTTGGAATTCGTTTTTTAAAATTGATTCGTTATTTTTTGGTGGTTCTGGGTATATTTGAATGTGTTTTGTTTTTTAAAAATATGTTAACGTAAGCGTCAGTGCGATAAAGCGTTGTTCAATAACTTATTTATGATGCTTTCTTTAACAACCAACCTTGACAGTATCTGTTTAAGACGTTTTTTTCTTCTTCTCCTGCTGCCTCTCCAACTACTGAACTGTTTGGCCATCGACTCAGAATATTTGTCCTTGTCTTTTGCGTAGAAGCACAGCTCAGCAGTACACTAGTGACAGCGATCCATTCGCGAATGCTGCTTTGTAACAAAGACTTTTTTAGATGTTTATTAGGTATAATGCCGTTGAAATGCCACAGTAATAATTGTCTGTGTGTGTGTATTTTTATTATTTCCAATCAACCATGACTCCGACAAGTATCTAGCATATCTAACCTATTCCTCTCTTTGTCAACAGTTCAAAAACGCGCACGCATCACAGAAGTCTGCTCCAGTCCATCACCACCAACAGAATCTCAGCAAGAATCGAAAACACCCGCCCCCACCCCGCCGCTGGCCACCCCTCCACCTCGCTCACCGTCGGACCACGAACTGAACGTGGAAGAAGAACTTGAAGAGACAGAACCTTCGCTCACACCTGAGAACCTGTCAATGAAAGAACAAAGGGACGAAGTTCCAGTCAAAAAAGAAGAAGATGACAAATGGGACAACCCTGACTTCAAATACAAAATGTTTAGACGAGAGAGAAAGGAGACAGTGGAAACTGTAACAGAAGATCCTTCTCCATATCAAAAATCACCAGTAGACGTACTAATAAAGGTATTTCCAAGACGCGGCCGGCAAGAAATCGAAGGTATCCTAGCAAGATGCAAAGGAGACGTGGTAGCTGCTATGGAAATGATGATCACCGGTGAAAACGCAAACCCGTACCAAGTGACTCAAGAATCACCTCCTTATATGCAGTACCAGTCAAAATCTGCCTTCTCTCCATTGTCTAACCAGAGTTTCAAGTTCTCCCCGTCGCGACGGTTCTTAACGCCGCCATACAGTGGTACGGGGTACCTACCGACGGTGATCCGACCACCTCCCGAATACCTGTCTTCGTTCATGCCACCTTCAGAACTGATGTATGGGCGACAGCTGCAAGTACCCTCACCTGGGACCTCGCCAACGTCTGATAACACGAATAACGATGGGTTTTCTGATTAGTATGACCTGAAATGTAGGACTGTGCTTTAAGAGGTTGGTTTTTGTGCCATCGTGTGGATCTTCAAGATTTTTTTTAATGAAGTGTAAAATGAACTGGTGCAGTGGGTCTTTGAAGCAAATGTCTGTATTGTATTGTATTACTTCCTCTGTTTATTTCTAGTGATAGCATACTTTACCTTTGTATCTATAGAACTTCGTTTGAGTTCTGAGATCAAAAATTCGGCCTGATTCGGCACAAACCAGGCCTCAAGATACACGGTGGAACAGACATCGACGCCCAAACGGGTACCACGTGTTCAGCACATCATACCGACACGGTGTTATAGAATTTTTTCATCGGTAATCTTCTTCTTTATCGTGTGGTTAGTGCCTACTGTCTAACCAGGTGTCAGGGTTTTTATACCGCCCATGGGCCTCTGACTTTGCTTTACATGCAGTCAAGAAATATCTCTCAGTCATGCTGGTAATTAAACAAAGACTCAGCTTTTTCCTACAAAAGTGCAATACCTAAACGGTCAAAATGTATGGAACAGCAGGTGTTTGTTTTTAATTAATTGGAACCGTTTGTGCATCGAAGTCTTTCCACCACAATCTTGAAAAATTATCATGAAAATATACAAAATTATATTGTGTATATTTAGTCGCCTGGCTGCGCCGAACCCGACCAAGTTTGCAACACTCCTTAAAATCTATAAAATATGATCGCAATTGAGCATAAGTTATGATGTGTGATTGTATCGATTGATAGAAGAGACGAGAAAAAAATACATTAAAAAATATGGATTAATCTTTCCGAAATAAGAAATTAATTCACAGATTTATAATATTAAAGCAGTCCTGAGTCATTAATAATTTGAATACTTATTGTAAATATTTAAATGATTATGCTTGATTATAATAATAAATAGATTGACGGTAGTATTATTAAACGTACATACTTACTATTTAATAATAATTCAGAATAGTTAGCAGTAGTCTTTCTCAGTAGATTTGTAGGGAAATATAGATTGATTACATTTTAAAACTGTAGCGTGCAACGCTGTACAAAAATGTAAATATTGATAATAATAATACTATGAGTACTATTAATAATACGCACTCTCTAGATTTGGTTGTAGTTGAGTGTAATAATTATTAAAATATTTTACTTTATTTGTAAAAGTAACATTTAAATTCTCTGCTGATATTTTTTATCGTTTCCAAAATCGTTTTCTATTAACTTATAATAAATTACTAATTTATTTTTTCACTCTTATTATATTCATTAAATAATAAGAATGTAAATAAAATACAATTTGAATAGATATGCGTAGATCTGAGATAATAACATAGTTTCTGAATAAAAAACCAGTGATTTAATTTTTAAATTATAGTACTATTTAGAGTTAAGCAACTATTATTATTTACGCATACTTTATCGATACACTTATTTAATAGTAATAATTGTAAAATTTCGATGAAATACTCTCTATTATTTAGTGTTCAATAGTTAGATAATAATAGATAAAGGTAAATGTAAATAATAGTTTTAGTGAAATGTTTACCCGTAATATTTAGAGATGATAATAATTATATTGTAATGTAAAATAATAATAAATAAACGTGCTCAATAAATCATACCTGAATGTGTATTATTTTAGATAATTGCCTTATAGTACAAGAAATGAAAAACTGAACTCGACGAATAGTCCGAATAGGAAGCAGCTGTTTTTCTTTATAAATATAAAAAGTTCTAATTGAAAGAGCAACTTTAAATGCTCTTAGTAAACAAACTACATACAAAATAAAATAAAATAATAAAATCTGCTTTGCTTGTGATATTGAACAATTATCTTATTCTTAATAATATCATACTGTGGTCCAGAGATTATTCATCAAAGCTATCATTGAAATTAAATATTGTCAATTTTAGCTTTACCTGTAAAAACTCTCAAACAATTGTCAAAGTACCTAATCTTAACTAATATTATACATGCGAAAGTAAGTTTGTTTGTTACCACGCCTCAACTACTGAACCGATCATCCTGAAATTTTGCATATACGTTGTCAGGTGTACAGAAACGGACATAGGGTACCCTTTATCCCGAAAAAAAGTACTGTTCCCGTGTGAATAACGTTCTTATGATAATAGATGGCGCCACGTGTCTTTCGAATCATGATTGAATTATATTATTACAAAGAGAGTACAACCCGAATTGATTGTCAAATTCTAAATGAACGCGAGCGAAGCCGCGGTCAAAAGCTAGTTGGTTATAAAAACTACAATGCGACAACACAAACACAAAAATTAATGATTTAAGAAGACCGCTATCAATTGCCAGCACTAAGAGACAGAATCGTCCGTTTCTACAAGCTGCCTATACCACGCTTATGTAAGTAGACACACACTGCACCCCCATATGTCCGCACAATGCGTCTTAGTCCACAAAGGCACGTTATCGAGCGACGGACTAATTACTGGCCTCACTGGACAGAGACTAGGTTGTCTAGTGGCTGCGACGATACATGCTAAGTTGGTTGGTATGCGACATGACAATAGAAGGTGTAAACGGACCCTGCACGAAGCCGTCAACCAAGCATTCTGTACTTCGAACTAAGTATCAAACATTATTGCTGGGAAACGACTTTTTTTTTGGGGTGAAACATCATGTTGGACTCAATGTTACGCACTCAAAACATTGTGCTGATGATTGCAGGAAAGAGGTTATGGAGGTATTTAAAGTAAAGTTATAACCACAGATATAGATAGACCTAGATAACGCGAGAGCAACTACTTCGCGTGCCTAGCTTACGTACAAAAATCGTAAGTGGCCAATTTCGCGCTCAGTCTGGATCGGAGCATAGCGCTAGTGGACGTCAGTGGGCGTCATGGCGGGGGGTAGGACGAGGGGGGCGCCGTCCGCGGCGGCGTCTTTGAATCGATTTGATTTTCCCATCACTAAATAGTGCTTGTGACGTCATAATAGGTAGTCAAAAAATGGCACGCTTGGTTTTCATACAGATCGTGATACTTGCGTTATCTAGGTCTATCTATATCTGTGGTTATAACATTTAAAACTTGTATTTAAAAAAAAATATCTTGTGGAAATGTTGCAACTTTGACCCCAAATATCTCCGTAACTAGAAAGTTCTCAGGTATGGTCTAAAACAGAAAAATATCGCAATCGCAAGAACAAGTGCCTTTCGGCTTAATTAAGTGTACTTTTACACCCTTTGTACCAACCGACTTAGCTTGTATGTCATTTCTTCACAGCATTTGATCCTTAACAGCGACGCTGTCAAATGGTATATTAATACAGTGTATGTTTTTTTTCCTAAATCAACGGGTTCGATTCCTGGCTAGGACTATTGATTTTTCAAAAATCGAATGATGCAGTTTTAATCAAATTTGTTGTCATCAAAATCGGGGTCGAGACTACTTTGAGTATTTTTCGCTATTTCTCATAGTTTCGGATTTGGCCGTCCACGCACACATAAAAAATTCACCCTGTATAAGTCTACAGGGATTACAGTCACTAAAGGTAAGAAATCGGTAAGATTTTGAGAAAAAGATGTTGAGGGTGTATGAAATGTACGGTCCAGAGAGAAAACTGAAAGATCTCCAAGCAGTGGAATGTTATAGATTCCAATTTACAAGATACAGACGCCAGCTGCACATCAAGCTACCACAATTTGTTAAATTTCTTTAACAGATTTTCTACTTTATCGCTAAGGCATTAGGTTCAAGGTTGATTGGGAACATTTGATAGTTTCGGGTAGCTTGATGTGCTGGCGTCTATACAAGGTCACCTTAAATTAACTAGCGAAATCTCGTAAAGTGATGGATTTCGTTGTATTTTTTTACATGAGTTGGGGGCCACGACCGCAGGTTAGTGCAGTAATGAACTTGAAAAATCATAGTATACACAAACCAATCAATCAATAATCCTTGCTTCTTTTCATTATCGTGTGGTTTGTGTCTAACCTGGTGTCAGAGTTTTTATGCCGCCCATGGGCCTCTGACTTGGCTTTACATGCCATCGAAAAATATCTCTCAGTCATGCTGGTTTCCTTACGATGTTTTCCTTCACCGAAGCAAGTGATAATTATACAATACGATAAATCAGAGGTGGGTTCGAACTTGAGACCTATGACTTAGCAGTCCGACGGTCACACCACTAGGCTATCACTGCTTTTTGCAATTAATCAGTGCTACCAACTATGTAATGGAGCTAAACTAAATTCTTTCCCCAGAAACTTTACCTAATCCCACAAAAAACCCTGGCTTCCATTTTTCCACATTCAAATTCACAACCAACAACTGACCGCCTGAAACTCTATCAAATCCCAAACAAAAAAAAAACAATATCACATTGACAGCTAACAACTTGAACCAAACCATCTTGATACTTGTCACTCAACCCCCTATTCGCTTAGCAACTCGACGTCAACGGTCACTAAGCTGACGTCAACTCGACGTCGACGTCGCCACAATGGCGTCACTCGTGCGTTGAGAGGACGTATGGAAGTCTGCGGGACGTATTGTCCGATGCAAATTGGATGATAGGAAGGCAAGGCTCGAAGATTGTCGTTTGTTTTGCGTGCGGTGGTCAGATGTAGATGCAGTTTGGGGATTGAATGGTGATGATCTTGTGACTTGATGAGGGGATTCATGACGTCGTTTAAGTTCTAACACCACGTAACCTAATTCAATGTATCTGTCGTAGTTGATATTACAGTCAAACCCGTGATATTACAGTTTCACTAATGATATTATAATTTAACGGTAGATTGTCCATCGACTTCATTTCGTACAATTTGACGGCCTGGTTTTAGTGTCATTGTAATATCACAGGGACACTATAGTGATATTGTAAGGCAATGATATTTTTACAATTTCACTGGTCGTTAGATCATGAGGCCGTCTCCGATTGGTAAGAACATTGCTACTCAATTTTAATTTTAATTAATTATGACTTTATTAATAATTAAAAACCCAAATGTTTGCATATCACATTATTATGACGGGGTATTATGGATCTGGATTAAAGACCCAAATTGTACCAGTACTTTGTAGCAAATACAATGATTTGAATTTTTGGTGGTTTTGACATTTTCTCGTCGATGACAATTCAAATGGAGACTTCATTTGAATTGTCATCGACACGCTCAGAAGAAGACTCTGTTAGTAAAAAATACTTGTGTAAAAATAGGTTCGGTATAAAAATAATAATGACTACTGTGCTATAGGGATCTTTTGACGAATGACTGATATTGACAAGGGACTACTGACGGAAAACATTTGTGAAATTTTATTGAAAAACAAAGAAAGCGTCCATCATCTTCAACACATTTTTTCTTACTTTTCAGCATCCATCTCTCAGGCCCACACCAAAACAGTAATGTAAAAAAAGCAAACTTTAAAAAAAAGTTTGCAACTGACAGCTAAAACTCAAATTCAAAAACAGAATCAGAATGCATACGTCACAATACATTTACATGAGCGCTCATTTGATCTGATTACGTCAGACCGTTCGGACGCCACGCGACCGGTACAACGCGAACTATTATTTCAATTTAACCGCTTTTTAATTCATTGTTTGTAGGATTTTAAATACCGGGGGGTGGTTTTAAATAATTATTGTAGGATTTTTAAAGTCCGTGGGAATGGGTTGAGGATTTATTTGTAGGTGATTAGTGGCTGGATTATGTATGGTAGATTAATTGAACGTATGTTTGGTGTTGTTTGGTAAGTAAAGGAGGAGAATACTTAATTTAAATTTAAGGGTTTACATATTAAAATAAAAATAAAAAATATATTATTTACGCTATCGTGAATCAATTATAGTCCTAGTTATCCACTTTTTTACCAAAAGTAGTTTGTTATGTCCATTAACGTTTCAAAAACAAATTATTAAGTATGTGTGCAAAAAGTAACAAAAACTAATAGGAATAGTAGGAATGCAAGATCTACGACATTAAAAATATTCGATTCAAGATGCTACGGCGTAGCAGTTTCGTAGCACTAGTAAATTGTTTGATTCATTATTAGTAGTGTGTATTTGTTTGTGTTTGTGTAGTTGTTAGTGTGTTAGTTAGTGGTATTATTTTTTAGTTTATTATTTTATAAGATTATTTTGTGTATTTTTATCTATGGTCCACAGTTGCCTGATAATAAAATGATTGATTGATTGTTGATTGATTGATTGATTATTGTTTTTGTTGATATCCGAATTCAGAAATAAACTCCTTGAACAGGATGTTATGCACTGTTTCAGTATTAAAACATGAAAAAAAGAACTATTATTCATATTCCTCATATATTTTTCACTCTTGCATAAACCCCTCCATTAAAATCTGCCATAATTCAATACTTTCTTCCAACTTCGCTATCACTATTACAATAAGTTCCACTAGAGAGGGACGGGCATACGACTTCGTAACACGAGTGAAAGAGAGAGGAGATCCTTTTGTAAAAGTTTCAGCCCCTACAATAGAGTCAAGATGGAAAATTGTAAAATTTTAACGATTAACCGCAAACTGTGGTTACTGGATCAGAAATACTTGGGTTGGAAGTTCTACTCTTCACGCTTTGGATAAGGGGTAAGCAGGAATGGTGAGGGGTTCCTTATAAAGGTTCCATAGATCAAATATTAAGGTTATGAGTGAAATATTTGTATGTATATTTATTTATTTATTTAACTATTTATGTACACACATAAGACAACACAGGAAAATAACATTATAATATATGAGTACAAGGGTACAGCTTATTTCATGTGTAATTTCTGCCAGCAGACCCGCAAAAAGGAGAAATGAGAAAGAAATGTAGACGATAGTGTGTAAAAAGGAAGAGAATGTGTGTATATGTGCCTTAAATAACTGAACCTATAATACTATATAAATATACATAAAAGTAAATATTTATATATATTTTTTTTTTTTTCAATTTATTTCTTTACGTTATTTCAAGCCCTAAATGTATGTTATATAACATAACTTATTTCATATTCAGATTATGCTCGCGGTTTCGGTTATAGTCTTACGGGATCATACTACCGGGATAAAAAGTATCCTATGTCCTAATCCAGGTTATAAGCTACCTATGTGCCAAATTTCATCCTAATCCGTTGAGCAATTTCTGCGTGACAGAGTAACAAACATCCATCCATTCATACTCACAAAGTTTCGCATTTATAATACTTGTGGATGTACTTAACTTTATGATATTCTCACGTTTAGTTAGTTCATATGGTTTTGGTTACTGGGCACGAAATAAGACTCCAGGTTACTGAGAAATAATCGTACCCAGGACCTCAAGCTTGGCAGTCGCGCTTGTGATCACAAGACCAACATGGTGGGGTGATCAGTCGTTTTCGTAAAATGATTGTACTAGTTATAACCCACTAACCCACGCGTTCTTCGGACATACGGCAACAATCTTCTGGGAATAAAAGTATCCTATGTTAGTCAACGTGGCCAGAAATTACACAAAATGGAAAGGTTTGGAAGGAGAAAGGCCTTTGCCCAGCTGTGGGACATGGCTATAAAAAAAGTCCTAGTCCCCTTCACTAAAAGAAGTCCTAGTTTCCTTCACTTAAATCCGTTCAAACATCAAGGTGTGAAAATATAAGAGACGGAAAGACTTACTTTCGCATTTCTAGTAGGTAGCTATTAGTATGGATACTTGGTTAGTACAGAATTATTGGTTCTACCAAGTTGGGTAGGTACTACAACTTGTACACCCCACCCCACAAGTTAGCCAGCCAATCTAACCATACACAAACATTTTAATTACTCAACTCTGCCCAGTGTCCACTGCAGACGTAATAAATACGAATTAAAAACAAAAACAAAATGTCCGCGGGGTTAGACCTCGGAGGGGGGGTGTAACGGGGCACGGGGGTTTATGCGGGCGGCGGGAGGGGGGGAGGTGTTTCAATAATAAAAATAATTACCGAGTGAGTGTTAGTGACAGCGGTGGACCGGTTGGGAAGTGTGGAGAGGGCTTTATGGAAAATACTATATTGTTTGACCATTTATTAGTGCAATTTGAACGTACGATTCCGAAAGTGATGACAGAGGGCAATACCAGTGCCCCCTAACAGCAGTTTCTAGTTATTTTATTAAATAGTCCCTCAGTGCTTCTACAGTGGCGACTCCAGAAAACATACAAGTTGCGTTGTAATGAGCTGAGTGAAATGTCGTATTATTTTGTTTATATA
The DNA here is from genome assembly GCA_905163415.1 of Noctua fimbriata. NCBI lineage: Eukaryota > Metazoa > Arthropoda > Insecta > Lepidoptera > Noctuidae > Noctua > Noctua fimbriata. The sequence continues at coordinate 15,463,343 of LR990945.1, read as the reverse complement.
CGATGGTCTCGGCAACTGAAGAAGAGATGATCATTAATCTGGTTGCCAGTTATCACTCCGGTTGCACTGCATGTTACATTATGGTGACATTAGTGCTACACATTATGTTCATCATCTGCGTAGCCTTTTCCCAACTATGTTAGGGTCGGCTTCCAGTCTAACGGGATGTAGCTGAATACCAGCATTTTACATGGAGCGACTGCCTATCTGACCTCCACAACCCAGATAGTATTAGGTAATACGATACCCCTTGGTAAGATTGGTTGCCAGACTACAAATTATGTTCAATTTTGTTAAAAGAGAATCAGATGGAATTCGAATACCAAAAACATTAAATGTGCCAAATCTTGTTAGACCCGATTAAAATCAGTTTAACAACAGCCGTCTCCACACTTTTCCACCCCTTTCAAGAGCGGCGCGAATATAAAATGTGCGAGCCGCGCGCCACAAGTATTGCGAATTAATCGAAACACCAACACAATCGAGTTCACCCCCTTTACCCCGAATCATCCCAATATTACCCCGCTGTTACCCCTTTATTACCCTTTAGGAAGGCGCGTGCCTTAGACATTGATATTTGGTGATCTTATCTTTACAAGCTTATACGTATACGTCGTGGAGAAATCCATTTGAGCTGACAAATCTAGAATATCGGTAGGTGTTTAGAGGAAAGGGCACGCCACCATAGTGGCGATAAGTCCCCTCTTTGAGGAGTGGCTAGAGAGGCGCCACGGCGCCCTCACCTTCCGCCTGAAGCAAGTCCTCACCGGACATGGTTGTTTCGGGAGGTTCCTGCACCGAATCGGGCGGAAACGCCCGGGTGTTTCCATTGTGAAGATCGTCCGGAGGACACGGTGCAGCACACTGTGGAGGTCTGCCCCGCTTGGGCGGAGCAGCGCCGTGTCCTCGTAGCGGCGATTGGCGGCGGCGACCTCTCGCGCCCGGCCCTAGTTCAAGCCATGGTCCGGAGCGAGAGGGAATGGGAAGCCGTCACCTCCTTCTGCGAAGCAGTGATGCTAGTGAAGGAGGTGGCGGAACGTGAGAGGGAAAGAGCCTCACGTCCCAGCCGCCGCGGGAGACGCCCTGGGCGTCGGGGGTCACGTGGTGGCCCTTGGCCACCGTAGGCGCGGGCCTGTGGACATGGATGGGTTTTAGTCAGTACAAGTCTGACACTCCCTTCCGCTCCGCCCAGAGCGGGGGGGGGGGGGTCATTTGATGATTTCCCATCAAAAAAAAAAAAATGGTGTTTAGAGGAAGGTATCCTGATAATTGCGGTTGTTATTTTTCTCTATATACATAATCATCTGCCTAAACTTTTCCGAACTATGGTGGGTTCGGCTACCAGTATCCTATCAGACCGCCACAACCCAGTTAGTACTGGATAATATGGAAAATCTGGTTGTCAGACTTTCGGACCACCGATTACCCGTAACGACTGCCAAAGGTCTACAAATGAGGGGCCGGAATCAACCACTTAACGTGTTTTCCGAGGCATGGAGGAAACTCGGTATATAATGGGTCATATCAATATCACATATCCGCGGACCATCCTAAGCAAGTGCGACTTAACCTGGAGATCGGCCCGAGCGGCTGTTATTTACTAGCCACGAGCTCCTCAACCGGTTTCAATGATACCGGTCGTCCTAGCTTGTAGGCAATTGATATTGGAGGCTGTAATGGACACGTGGTTTGTGAGATCAGAAGGATCAAGACCTTGGGCTCAGCCCTGAACCCAGCCAGCTCAAGAAATGCTTGGCAGTATTTTTATTACATTATTTCTTTTATTCATATTCTTAACATACAATTTACATTTTTAAATATTTCTATATAAAGTGACATAAAAAAAACATTTAAAAATATAAAAAATAGTAGCCCACCGGCATCGGGAACAGGGTCCGAGCTACCGGTGGTCAGGGCTCTTGAGAGAGGAACCTCCTAACGATACGCGCCGTGTCCAGAAGTACTGCTTTCTGAATTAAGCCCTTGATCCAGCTGCCAAGCGAGAGCCTCCTCAGATGTTGGTCGAGGGTATTGGCTATTAAGCCATTGGCCGACACGACTATCGGCACAATGACTGCTGTACTCACGTCCCATATATCGACAACCTCGTGAGCCTGATCTAGATATTTGAATTGTTTATCTTTCTCTGCTTTCACGAGGTTCTCATCATGCGGAACCGTTATATCAACAATCATTGCGCGACGCTCCAATCGATCTATCACCACAATGTCAGGTTTATTGGCAACAATAGTCCTGTCAGTGACGATAGATCGATCCCAATACAACGTGATATTACCATCATCGAGAACTGGGTCGGGCACATACTTATAGTATGGCACTTCTGATTCCACAAGGTTGTACTTCAAAGCAAGTTGCTGGTGGATAATCCTGGCAACGAGGTTGTGTCTATTTACATTATTATTATTATTTATCAAGACAAGGTTTACAGAAATCGTAACTTAAGAACGATGCCCCAAAAAACCGTTTTTCCGGTTTGTCTGAGGGAACAAAACAAACAGTATAGAGAAAAGTTTACAAGTGCGGACACTACATTTCCACTTGTTTTACTTTTTAACAAATACTTATATACTAATTACTAATTTTATAATCAAATCTCAAAAAAAAAAAATCTCTCTCTCTTTCTACTCTCTCCGTCTCTCTCTAATCTATACTATTGAACGGCCCCGTGACTTACGGACTCTGATGGTAGACTTTATTTCCCTGAAAATTCACGTGATATAACAAAATTACTCCAAAACGTTCCAAAATACGAAACTCAATAGCTTTTTCAATACGCTCATTAGATTCAACACAATTTCTCCTCTTATTGTGCAACTTAACAAAAACTCAGGCAAACCCGCGCTACCGACTAGTTAAAACGTCAGAAAACGTCATTTGAAACCATTCGAGTACTATCAATTACTATTGTGCAATCGTTTTATGAATAACGTTCAACCTTTTTTCAAAAAAGTCCTTTTTTTTATTCTATGGTTTTATTCCCAATTTTAACCCTGCCTGTGATTTATGCCATATCACAAAGGAACAAGATTCTTTTTCTGTTATTTGGCTGTACAGTTAAATAGTTTTTTTTTGTGCCTGTTATAAATCTTCTATTTTTAAAACAGATAAGGTTGATTTTTGTTTAATTTAGGTGTATTATGAAATAGGTTTTGCGTGGGTTCAGATGGAGTTGAATGTATTAATTGTTTGTTATTTTTTTATTGATATTGTTGACATGTGAATAGGGGTTCAAAAGAGGAGAATAATGTATTATGTTAAGAACCACACATTATTGGCTTTTCTATTGATTTACTAATACTATGGTAGCTAAACATGTCAATTTTTAGACGCAGGATTATTTAAATCGGTCTCTTGAAATGTAAACTAGTTTATTTGTTGAATATTTCATTGATAAAAGGCTTGCCTGGGTAGGTAACCCGGACGAATTCGGCAACAGAAGTTTCCGTCTGTCTTGTTATTGAAATAATCTAATTTAATCTAATGTAAAATAAAAAATAATCTAATGTACTTCTGCCTTTTTAGTTATGGTATGATGGTATCTCACACAAATTCTGTTTGAGTATTATTATTTTCAATTGTTACTAAAAGTTATTAGCAGAACATCTACATAGACAAAGACGAAACAATATGTATTATAGAAGGTAACTTATAAACAACCCAAGCAATGTAAATAAAATCTATATGGGACCACTGCGCAAGCTTCGTCTACCAAATGAAAAAGGAATCTCGTAAAATAAAAAAATAAAAAGAATCGGACCAGTAATCACGGAGTTATATGGTAATAAACATTAAAAAAAAAACTGAATTGATAAAGATAAAGATAATTTTATTTGTCAAAACATGCGTATACATGCAAATTAAGCATGCAGGATGACACAATATGGATATTTCGTACGTACATATTTCACCTGTAAGGCGTACAAATTTAAAAAAAAATACAAAATATTTAGAAAATAAATTACTACATAAAAACTAAATTACTAAAGGCACTTAAAAATAATGGTCGGTATTGAGGACAAGAAGTTCTCAATTCGATTATAATTCTGTAACTACATACGTGTTACTTGCGGGAATCATCAACACATAACCTGACATAGTCGGGTAGGAAACACCGGCTGCATCTCGGTTTAAAACATAAGTTATTGACGAGTAAATATGTTGGGGTCGGGTTCCAGTCTAACGGGATGCAGCTGAATACCAGTATTTTACATAGAGCGACTGCCTATCTAACCTTCACAGCCCAGTTAGTACTGGGCAATACGATGCCCCTTGGTAAGACTAGTTGTCAGACTTTCGGGCCACTGACGTCCTCTAACGACAAAGATCTACAAATGACAGGGACTAACGGCTTAACGTGCTTTTCGAGGCACGGAGGCAACTTGGTATGTAATGGGTGGCCACCCATCCTCGGACCATCCAAGGCGAGCGCGGCTCGACCCGAGCCGCTATTATTTAGCCACGAGCTCCTTCTCAAAAGACTCACTCACTCACTCAACCCCTAAAGGGGTATTTTTGTTACTGTTGCCATGGTATAGTTTTGGTCATCATATTTAGTAACAAAAAAATATTGACGATTCCTTAACAAAATAAGTAGGGCTTCAAAAAACCTTACAATGCTGATGTATAAAAAAATCTGCCACGAAAATTAAAAGTGTAACAAATCAGCTAACCGTCTAAGCGTACGGAAACAAATTAGAGCGAAACCACACGTGCGTCCGTGCGACCGCGCGGATAATCGCAAATTGTGCAAACAGCCCGTCTGAGGGGAGCCTTCTGCGAAGATCAAGTGTCGACAGATTTAATTCTGTTAAAATCGTGCGATTTTTTTGTCTTGTGTTTGGACTTGAATTGAATTTTAGGAAGTGGAAACAGTTTTTTTCTTTTTTTTCGTCTTTACAATAGTATAAGATTTGCTTTAATTTGTATGTGTGAATGGCCTGTACACTAATGCCCATACTGGGCCACTATAACGCCCAATTATGAAGTGTACACACTTCAATCAGCTTTTTGAGAAAGCATGATATGACACGAATAGACGTTGATGGTATTTTTTAAGACAGTTAATGAGTAAGTTACTAGTATTCCAGCTATTTATGATAACCTCGTAGTTGACTGAATGTCTTGTTTGTCGTTACAGGAACTGATGAACGCAACAGAAGCTACCAAATTAGTAGCTAAATTATAGGCCGAAGCAATTTCGATTGTCATCGACACCAAAAAAAGATATAACCCTCCTTTTGGGCTTCACCGCAGTCGGGTAACAAGGAGAAGAGTGTGAGACGGCTGGCGAAAAGTATAATGGTCCTTAGATCGTTTCTGATCTATGTATTTGATCCTTTTAGTTTGAATATGCAAGCCATACTCCAGACTAACTGGGTTGTGGAGGTCAGATGGGCAGTCGCTCCATGTAAAATACTGGTATTCAGTTGCGTCCGGTTAGACTGGAAGCCGGCCCCAACATAGTTGGGAAAAGGCTTGGCAGATGATGATGACTCGTCTTGAGGTAATATCCTTTTCGTTTTATTTCAGAAAGTATTCAATTTATCGATCATGTAATTTGTCTATTTTGCGAACCGAACACACAATTATAACAGGTTGTTACATAAAAACATTCGGTATTTATACTGCATTGATAGTATCGATTCCCATGGCGATCAGTATCAAGATCTAATCGCCAAAGGGATACGTTACCAAAAAACAGACAGGAACCGCCCTCAATACCATTGTATCAAAACCAAAATCCACTTGTTGGTACAATGGTTCACCAACATTTGACAAAGCTAAGCCAACACTTGTACAAACCATTACCAACAGTTGCTTCGGGACAATTGCGCTAATGTCTACGAGATCAGGAGATAGTACACAATGGTTACAAAAAGGATGAAATTGTTGTTTTTTGGGGGCGTTTTAGAAGCCTTTAACTTTTTAAGACTTTCCTTTCTACTGTTCGTTGGTTTTGTCGTTTGTTTGTAATACGTACACACGTATAATGTGGGTTATTATGGAAAATTGAGTTTATATTTGTAACTTGGAAGTACAGTCATTGTCTACGAGATTCGTATCTAGATGAAACAACCAATTTCAAGAATTTGAAACTGAATTTTCCACTACTGGTACACAGATCTGTGTGCGAGGCAGTTTTAAATATTGACTAGCATACAAGCATTCTAAGATGTTTATGAATGTACTCAATAGATTCAGTTCGTGTTAGCTCATTAAGCTCAACTGGAGACTGATGCTCTAGTTCATCGGTAAAGAAAGAGGAGCTCTATCCCCACTAATTTATAAATTGCTATTCATATTATGCTTGGGTATGGCTAAAAGATAACAATAATATTACACAAAAAGACTTGTAAGACAAACAAACAGATTCACCTCACCAAAACCAACAAACACATTTACTTCAATAAACTACAAAAACCACCCTCTTGCAACAAACCGCCTGAAGCGACACACACTTGTGGTGTATTCGTTTATATCAAACTGATATCGGTTACAGCTCCCACGCCTTGTGCCCAAAGGATTGCATTGTGCGCAGGTGGGGTCCCACGGCTTGTGGGAGAATGCTTATTATTGAGAGATCTTGATAAGAAAGTTTGTTCGGTAGCTTTACTAAATATCTTTCCGATCTTGGTCTGTCTTGAAAGGCGAAGGTGATTTAAACGTCTTCATCAGCCTACAGCTGTGTACTGCTGGCCATTAAGCCTCATCAGCGCCATCTTCTCGGCAACGCTCAACCATGTACTACCTGCCCTGTGAAGATCGTTGCTCCACCTAGTGTGAGCAGTCATCTAAATAGACTGTGCGTCGACAGTGTATCCGACTGTGTATCGGAAAGCGCAGCTTGGGAGCGGTGGACTGCAATAAGCTAACTTGATTACCACTGCGAACTAGGTTTGTGAATTTGATTTCAAAGTGCTTATTACTTATTACGACAAAACGCCACCAAAGCTCGTCATTATTCCCCGAATAAGTGAACAGGGAAATACTCGTACATTCAGTTCGCCAGATATGTTAGTCCTGAAATTCCCAATCATTGAAAACTCAATAACAGGACTCAGGACCTCATAGTAGACGTTTAGCGACCAGTAGACCGCGACAGTCTTAACAGAAGCATTTAAAGCACAAATAGTATAGAAACAAGTCCACAAAAACGCAGTATGTTCTCTCTTATATTCCACTCCCAACTGAGCTTTTTAGTAACTGATATTCAAGCAATTATCTTAATTATTTCTGCTCGATCTCCCCACAAAGGTATCACAATTAATCAATAACGTTCCAAACAATGCGCACTGCATTCGATCCCACAATACATGTCGCCACACGATACCTATTGACTGCATTCAACTCAAGCACCGTAACGAGAACACTACACATTGTTTTATTATTTCCTTTATTTATTCACTAAATAATAATGGTACTCCAAATAATTGTTATTGAATTATATTTTTTTTGAAGTTTGAATTTATTCGATTGTAGTTCTTATTTTGTTCAAGATAGAGTTTTTAACAGTGTTTAGGACGGCAATAAAAATTAAAGCACTTAAAATTATTGTTTGTTGATTTTATTTAAAATCATCTTTATTATTTAATGAATAAGGTTATTATTAAGTTGTGAATAGTTATTCGAGTTATAATATTTTAGTTAAATGGTGGTTATTGTTCGTTTATTGTTAAAGGCGTGGCTACTTTTACCGATAAGTAATAGTTTGGTAAATAAGAGATTTATTACTAATTGGACCCCTTGGAGTTTTGTTAACGTGCTTAAAAAAACGTTTTAAACCGCCACGGTTAAGAGAAAGTGGTTAAAAAACTGCATTTAAATGATTATAATAGGTAATTTGATAATTATACTGTATTGAGTTACAACAGATTGGGTTGATTTAACTCAAAAGAATAAGCCGAAGAACTGAATTATCCATAGCAGACACCAGCCCGATACAACACAATACAAAGTTAAGAGAGCAGATGTCGGTCATTACTTAACTAGCAACGTCTAACAAGAAACCCAGAGAACTGATGCATTAACCAACACAACCTGGGACTGCGTGGTGGTTCCACTCCTCTCTTAAAGAGCAGACCTGTGTCCCACCAGTGGAAAGAGTGATTATGAAATGCCTGAGTGCTGATTACACACCACAATTCTTGGTTTCAATAACTTCTACTTGCAAACTATACAGGGTGTAAACGGACCCTTCACGAAGCCGTCAAACAAGCATTCAGTACATCACACTAAGTAATTATACGCAAAAATTTTTGCTGAGAAACGACTTTGTTTTTTGGATTGAAAAATCACGTTTTACGGTAGGACTCAATGTAACGCACTCAAAACATTGTGCTGATGGATTCATTGAATAGTACGGGGGTCGTGGAGGTATTTTAAGTAAAGCTTTAACATAGAAAAGAAAACTTGTGAAAAACTTGGAACTTTGGCCCAATATCTCCGTAACTAGAAGGTTCCCAGGTATGGTCTAAAACCAAAAAATGATCGCAATGACGGGGAGAACAAGTGCCTTTCCGTTTCGTTAAAGGTACTTACACCCTTTATCGTTTTAACAATAAAAACTCCTTTTATCCGGAAATAAATATTATCGAAATCGAAGACTGACTAAATGCTAGGTATAACACAGTAGTTTCAAACAATACAATACTATGGTGGGGATCGAAGCGCTTTCGCTGCGACAGGAAAACAGATTACCGATCAAACTTTCGATTTGTAGACATTTCCTTACCGTGAATTGTTTTAGGGTTCCGTAGTCGAGCAGAAACTCACAAAACAAAAAAAAAAAAAAAAACACGGCTATCTGTTTAGATGATTATGATTTAAGATACTGAAAAATGCCTGCATAGCGTTCACTACCGTAAAAGCAAGGTTCATCTGTCATCATAATCGTTCTGGCCGAAAAACGTTTTATGCTTGAGATAATTAAGCCCCCCAAATCGTCGCCACATCCACCAGTCTTGTGCATCTTGCTTTCAATGAAAATCATTTACTCCTACCAGAATAATTTTAGTGGTAATTTGTCCGACGTATATCTGTGAAGAGGTTTCTTTTCAGAAGCTGCTCAAAGGATATGTTTTAGTGCAGGCCCGTCCAACATACGGGCCGCGAGATATTTAAAACTTTGTAAGACGTATTGACGTCTTACAAAGTTTTAAATAGCTCGCGGGCATTTACATTACGCGAACATTGTTTAAAAAATGTCCCTAAGTCAGTTATTTCTGCGCCATATTTACCTACCAGCCCCACCTCGAATGCAGACCGCATCGTTGCAGTCTAGTCCAGCAAAGCTTGTTTTTTTTTTAATTTAGGGGTCACTTAGCGTTTTTTTGGCCCGCTACGGTTTCAAAAATACTAAACTTGGCCCTCCATAAAATTGTGTTTTACACCCCTGTTTTAGTTAGTAGTAAGTTAAATTTTAATTCCTTGCTTTTTGCGCACGGAACCTTCAACATCTACTCGCGGTTTTAAACAAAACAGTCACCAAAACAAGGCTACTGTCATTTAATACCATCATACCATCAGCTGTGCACCGCAGTTTTAATTGTATGAATAGATTTCTTGCAGTACAATAGCAGGTAGTACTTATACTCGCGATCAATTGAAACCCTTTGCCTTTTGTATGGGAGGTGTACAGCCTTGGGCTTAGAGGTCTATTAAAGTGTATTGAATGACATGGTATCTTAAGTTCTTTTGGTTAAGTTATTTTTAAGTGATATTTCTTTGGTGTCTTGAACAACATGAACTACTTATAACTATTTCAGTGGTTACACGAACGCGTGGTTTCGCGGAACGAGACGGTTCTAAAACGGGAGCATGTGAGTGCGATTTTCAAAATATAAAATGAATTCAGCTTAATTCAGGCTTCATTTGTTTGTCAATGCCACCATTGATAAACCTGCAATTTCTTGTGGCCGGTTAACGAAGCAAATAAGTGCACGTCTAATAGCGAAGTTCATCAATAGGAACACGATCAGCCTATCCAAACCGCGTTCGTAAGTGTCACTATGTCATAGCAATGAAGACACGAGCAGCTTTTGAATGCAGTTTAGGTGTACCACTCAGCTGTGGTGCACATAGTCGAACTTTGTCTATAACTCGAGGTGCGGGAGGTTCCAATTAAAGGCCTATGAGGTATTGTAACTCTACGTTGTTAATTTCTGTGTGAGTCTGTAATAAAAGGTGGAGGAAGCTTTGGGACTCTCACCATTCTCCAGCCCTTATTAATTTGGGGTCGACACAGCAAGTCTTCTTCTTCTTCCATATTTCTCTATTACTTGTCATATCAGCAGTCACGTCCTTTCTAGCCATAACATCCTTCACACAGTCCATCCATCGTTTCTTTGGACTTCCTCTGCACTTATACTCATCCACATTCATACTCAAAAAAATTCCCCATGAAATTTTCCTCATCATCACATGCCAATACCACGACAACCGATTACCACAACTTTTCAGTCACCGATGGATAAAATAAGGTATGAGTACATAACTCATTCCTTATTTTATCCATTCGCATAACACCACACATCCCCCATAACATTCTCAACTCATCCACATGCAAATGCCTTGCAGTCATTCCTTTTGTGGCCCAACATTCTGATCCATACAAGACAGCTTTGGGTCTCCACCAAGCGTAAATTCAACTATTATCCTTCTTCCTACTAATATTATAAAATGCGAAAGTTTGTGTGGATGGATGTTTGTTACTCTTTCACGCAAAAATTACTGACCGGATTTAGATGATATTTGGCACACAGATAGTTTATAACCTGGATTAACACATAGGATACTTTTTATCACAACACCACCACGCGGGCGAAGTCACGGGCAGAAGCTAGTCGTTTGCTATTTAAAAATTTAAGTAATCAGGCGCACTTGATGCTTGCAATGCAAAAACACAATCACAATAGCGGATTCAAACCAAATTTCCCTCCAAAAATAACATGGCAAAATAATCACATTAAACTATTAACAACAAATAGATTTCCACACCAATACCTTACTTGCAAAATATTATTATATCGAACAAATAATATGGAGAACAATAATAGAACTATTATATAATAGTGTTCTATAATAATATCGGTTTACTTACGAGTATCGCGTTTCCCAATGTTGGGCAATTGTTTGGCAAATGTTAGTTTTTGTGGTTGGGACATGAATGGGAGAGAAAAAATAGTTGTATGGGTAAATTAGTGAATGTATGGGAGCAGGTAGGTATGGGTTTGTTTAATGTTTTTTTTGGTGAAAGCTTTTTGAAGAGTAGTTTTTAGTGATGGATCTTATAAGGATTGATGATACTTAAATAAAAAGATATATTTGTTAGGAACTGCCACTTTTGCGAAATAGTCTCCATGGAGTTTCTTGCCCGTTCTTCTCCATAGAGATCTACGCTAGGGAATGGGCAACTACAGTACTTTCAGTTTTTATGCCTTGTGACTGGGACTGTAGCTACATTTCATTGTTGTCTTTGTTTCAACGATTCAAAAGTGCCTGTAACTGGCCTACTTGAAACAAATGCTTTGATTTTGATTTTTGCATTGTGTTAAGGGCATTACTTGGCTCAAATCCCAAAAACAGCGTATGTTCAAAGAAATTTGTTGATGAATCCCTTCGTGCGTTTTCCGTGTAAAAAAGTATGTTATAGTTAAGTTCATCACAAATAAATTGTATTATTTAAAATTTTAATAAACCTTCTCAATTTTTTTTGGTTAATCGTAGAAAATAGGTCCTTTTTCAACCTTAATTGTAAATTATCTCTGTAACGGCTGAATAGATCGGCATGAATTTTGTAACAACAAATACGTAATGATATACTTAACAATCTGTATTGTTTTTTTTCTGTTATTTCTTTTAATATTTTTAAATAATAAATGAAAACCGAAATTTTGCGAAATGTGCGGTGCAAGTCAACAAAAACCAGTCCAGGGATCAAATCATCAAGGTCATCGAGCAATGTAATGCCCTTATGTGTGCGTCTTCGGTTCGTTTCCTAGTTCGGACAGTGTTATTGAATTTTACCATCAGAAATTTCTCAATAGCAGCGGAATCTAGATTTTGGTCCCGTTGATGGCAATAGGCTCACCCCCTGAGATTTAAGCGTAACTGGCGAAATTTGGTGTATACACGGAATTATAGTTTTAAATTTGGGACCGAAGTATTTAACTATATTAAAATGAAACTATTAATTAATACTTAGAATGAATTAGAAGCGACTGATGAACTAAACTTAGTTGTAATCGAGTTGTGTGTGTGTAAGACTGAGTGAGCTTCTACAAGTAAAAATTCTTTGAATAAAATAATTTGAGGAAAAATATTCAAAATTAAATATAAAATTCGAAACCGTAAAAATGTCATTAGTAAATCTGTGTTAAAACTTAACAAACAGTATTAAGAAACCTATTACAATGACAAATATATTTGCATTCCGTCTCAACCTTATTACTATGTCAATAAGATTTAAAATCATTGTGTTATTATTAACTATTTTGTTTGCACATACCATTGGAAAACCAATTAAGACGCACACCTACTAAAACCAAACTCCACCTTTAACACATTCCAATAAAGATTATAATTGAGTTTCGGATCAGTAAAAGTAAGTTTGTAAAAATACATTTCGGGGTACAGACGTGCACAGAAAATGGAAATTTCTAAAAATGTCCAAATAGTAGAGGCTTGGTATGGCGTGAGCGGTGTACAATCAAACAGAGAAGTGCAAACAGTCGCCCAATATATCGGAGTGAGGCGATCAAGCGAGCAGCGATCATGTTACTGCTGACTGGACTGGCGGGTAGACAAGTATTGGAGTAAGTTAAGTAAAAAGTAATAAACTTTGTTTGAAAATTATATAAAGAGCCTCTTCTAAAGAGGTGTGATGTGTCTACTGTCAAGAATAGTCTGAGGCCGCAAAACCTGCTACTATAGGAGAACTTAGTTACTTAGTCAAGGTACTACATCATAAACAAAACTATCTCAGTGTGTTGTACAAGTTGTCATTTTCATTATTTTATGGCTGTATTGTAGTGGATTTGATTCTAGAGCAGTAACTATCTTCTTTGTTTTTCTATAATAACTAAAATAAAACTGAATATACACTAACAATTTCAGCTACCGTATCCAGAATTTTGTTTACTGCATACTCTCTAGAAAATTATTAATTAGTGAAAGTCATTTAATATATTAATATGTTAACGATTCCATTAAAAGTTAGTGCAAAGTAGCTCTTCGAAAAAGCCACATCACTTTTCTGCAAGTTATCCTTTACACTTGTCTCCACGACTGTACCGAATTGGTGTCTTTGAAGCGGGTTAATTGCGAACAAACAATGGAATTAAGTAAACCACAGATTATAGTTGCGTCACTTTACACAGTATGTGTGTGTGCGACTGTACGTGTGTGTGAGGGAGGCAGAATGATCGCAAGGTACTGTACTTAAGTGGTCTGCGCGAGTCTAGATATAGCTAAAACTGAGTTTAGCAAAATTAAATAGTCTGTAAATCATTTTAATTGCACTTAACATAACGAGCTCTCATATCTCATTCCATTCAATTTGTCGAACAAAATGACGAAAAAATAATCATCATCATCATCATCATCATTTCAGCCGAAAGACGTCCACTGCTGGACATAGGCCTCCCCCAAGTGTCGCCACATTGACCGGTCCCGTGCGACTCGCATCCAGCGGATTCCTGCAACCTTCACCAGGTCATCGGTCCACCTAGTGGGAGGCCTTCCAACCCAGCGTCTTCCGAAAAAATAATAATCACGATAAAATAAGATACACACTCCTACTAATTTTATATGCGACATGGATGTATGTAAGGATATAAGATTTTAAACTATCATGGTCACTAACATTATTATTTACACTAGAAACGGGATATTTACCATGTTTACTGTTTTCTTTGAGTTCCCGATATTTCGGCGCTGTTGCAAGCACCATGATCACGGATAAAAACGGTACGGTACGGTTTATCCGTTTCTAGTCTAAATAATAATCTATGTATGAATGTTTGTTACTCTTTCACGCAAAAACTACTAAACGGATATGAATGAAATTTAGCACACAGATAGTTTATAACCGGGATTAGCACATAGGATACTTTTTATCCCAGTAGTACGATTCCGTGGGACATTACCGAACTACACGCGGGCGAAGACGCGGGCTTAAGCTAGTAAATTTATAATATTTTTAGTGGTATATCCGCTCAGTAATTATTTTTTATAGATTTTTCAACTTGATAACATAAAGTAACTTTCCATACACTTGCAAATCAAAACGCTCATTAAAAAGTATCTTCGGTGTGAATACACCCTAAGACTTTCATAAACCGAAACTCCCAATTACAGAATCTTTTAAGACTATTTAATTATTTTCGAAGTATGTGCGTCTATCATCAACCCGAAGCACACACTCATAAGAAATAACGAAACTCAATAAAACGTGTCTGTGCGCATGTGCGTGTTATGTTAACAAGGTAAATGTATTTTCCAGTTTTTGGATTAATATTTTAACGTCTGCTGTTGAGGCGGAGAGACAGCAAAAAAATATTTTGTATATGACCGTATTTATCGCTTTATATTTAATACTAGCTGTTCCACGACCTTGGTCCGCGTGAAACGATTATAACAATATAACTTCACTATTTGAATCGGACCTTGTTAACAATTTCAAGGAATTTAATTATTTTTCGCACGAATCCATAATCTTTTTCCTAAAATAAAAGTAGCAAACGTACGTATCTCCATCTAACATCAAATATCTGCCAGTAGTCTAAGTTCCATCAAAATCGGTCAAACCGTTTCGGAGATTAGCCGAAAATAATAGACTGACTAAAATTAAAAAACTATTTTTTTGTTATAAGTAGGAACCGTAAGGGTGGAATGGATATCAATGCTACAGGGGGGGGGGGGGGTGAGGTACTGAATACGTGAATAGAATAGTAGGTACATACATTAGTTGTTACAGTAGTAAGTATTTGTTCCTGGTACAATCTACCATTTGGCGTGCAAAAATTTAAAATTATAAACAATTATACAACTTCAATTTAAAAGCTTTCACAACAAATCAACAAATTATTTTCTAACAAAAAATCAAAATCAAAATAAAGTAACAAATAATAATATAGCTATATTTTATCTGTTAGGAAATCTGATACAGAATAATAACATTTTTGTGTTAATAAAGATGAAAGCTGTTTTTTAAAAATTCTCTAAGGCTGCTCCTTGAAACTATTTGGAATCTTATTATAGATTAAAGGCGCCATACCTAAAACACTTTTTTTAATAAAGATGTATTGTGAGCACCGGTACATAACTTATATTTATACTGAGACCTGATAGTTGTATTTCGGTTTGTTGTGTCCTTTACAGCAGGGAATAAATTACTATTCATCATTTCAGCCGAAAAGTCCACTGCTGGACATAGGCCTCCCCCAAGAAGGGGGGTTTTGCCATAATCGCCACGCTTGGCAGGCGGGTTGGCGATCGCAGTATGGTTGTTGTAGAATCAGAGAACGCTGCTGCCCATTCTCTTACCAGAGAATTACTATTACTTTTAACAAAAATGGAAAGCTCTAATATGTAAAGACAGGGAAAAGTAAGTAGTTTATTATCAATGAAAAAAGTTTTGCAGCTATCTGTAACTTTTAATTTAAACATTGCTCTTAAGCAGCGTTTTTGGGCTTTAAATATATTTTCTCGTTCACAACAATTGCCCCAAAATATGACACCAAACCTTAAATTCGGCACCACTAAGCCATAACGTGGTAACTGGTTTTAGCTCCGGTGCCCTTCCGCCTTGTGTACTTTCATAACCATTCAGTAAAAAGCTGTTATCCTAAAATTACAAACAGAGACTACAATTATATTTATTTGTTATTTATACATACAAACAAACCAACGAACAGTAGTCCACATAAGCTTTGCATTGGAAGAACTGGAAGTCATGGAGAGAAGGACTTTGGGCCAACTATTGGACGCAGGCTAACAATATCCGTGTCCTTTTATTTTCCCGCACAAGACTAAAATTATTTTATTTTTCCGAGAATAAGTTGAATTTCCCTGCTATCTCTACCTGTGTGTAGGCACAGTACCAACTTATTAATATCTTCGGTTGCATCGCTTACCAAACGGTTGTACGACCTTGCTGCGCGGTTCACGGACGACCAACGAGGTACCTACATATACACAGCTTACATAGGGTCTCAAAATCATCTTCATCTTATCTGATTTAGTCTTAATGTGGAAGCGCCAGGGTAGCCCGTGAAACTCAAATTTTCTTACGTATTTTCAATTTGCGGGTCAGTGTCAGGCAGTAGCGACGGGTCAATTTTTGTAAGAGGTAAGCCGCAGTACATATATTTCATCATCATTTTCCTGCCCTTGTCCCATATCACTTATGGTCGGTGCAACACGTTTTTTTCTTCCATTCTCCTCTGTCAACCATCACGCTATCATTTACTCCTTTATCTTTCATATCATTCTCCGCACAATCCATCCATCGTTTCTTTGGTCTTCCTCTCCGCCTCTACTCATCAACGTTTATATTCATCACTCTTTGAGTCTCATGCGATTCGTCCCTCCTCATCACATGTCCATACCAAGACAGTCGATTCCCTTTCAACTTTTCTGTAACAGGCACAACTTTTAAACTTCCTCTATTAGACTCATTCCTTACCTTATTCATTCTTGTCACACTACACATCCACCTCAACATTCTTTAATGTGATTATATTATTTGTCTATAGAATACTGACTGTGCCATTTTTCAAAGGGAAGCCGGTAGGAATCGAGTTCTATGGAACCTTCGCCACTGGTGTCAGGTTGTATGTTGATGAAAAATTAGTCACGCAAGTAACACGACGTATGTATTTACAGAATTACAATCATATTTATAACCCCATTGAATTACTTTTTCATGAATTAGTTATTATTCACTGGCTACCCTGGCGCATCCACCGTAAGTTGTTCGAATGGAGCTTATGTCATGGTGAAATGACGTACAGTAAGAAGGTGAACACGCTAACTTATCGGCTAGCTAGTAGGGTGAGCCCAAGGTGCTGATCCTTCTAACCAACCACACCTCCAATACAATCTCAATATCAATTGCCTACGAGCTACGACGACCGGTATCGTTGAAACCTTGAGGAGCTTGTGTCTAAATAATAAAAGCCGCTCGGCTCGATCTTCAGGTTAAGCCCCATTTGCCTAGGTTGGTCCGTGGATGGGCGACCACTCATTGCATACCGAGTTTCCGCCGTGCCTCGGAGAGCACGTTAAGTTGCTGGTCCCGGCCGTCATTTGTAGAACTCTGGCAATCGTTACAGGTAGTCAGTGGCTCGAAAGTCTGACAATCAGTCTTAGCAAGGGGTAACGTATTACCTAGTATCTAGGTTGTGTAAGTCCCATGAAAAATACCTACTGATTTTCATCTGCGATGAGTTGGTAGGTTAGTTTCGCAGTGTCTCTAAAACAATATAATATGAATCAGGGACTGATTGAGTGTGATACGTACTTTGATCGGTAAAACCATTATTGCAGGAATTTTAATTAGTAAATACTTGGATGAGTCAGCTACATGTTTCTGCTTCATTGTAATGACATCAAAGGCAAAGAATTACTGTTTGCCAATAGTAAAAACAGTAGAAACGATGGACGGACTATGTGAAGGATGATATGGCTAGAAAGGGGGTGACTGCTGAGATGACGAGTAATAGAGTATGGAAGAAGAAGATATGCTGCGCTGGCCCCAAATAAAGTGGAATAGATACAGGAGAATGATGAAGATGACGATGAACAGCAATTCTATTACCACTTACTTCCTAGATTGGAGGACTATACTTAGGTAGGTACTGTACTCATTCGTATGGTGCCCAGTAAATAGGAGCAATGTTTGTTAATAATGATAGAAATCACAAAATATAAATAAATATAAAATAATATTTTGAAATTAAAAAAATAAAGACAATATTTAATTCAATTAAACTATTTGCAGGCGCTTTTATATTATCATTCCTTGTGTTACACTACACAGTACATAGATAGAAAATGCCCTACTTTATTTATAACTAGCTGTGCCCCGCGACCATCGCCCGCGTGAAATTTTATTATAAAAATATTACTTTTAATTTTGTTACAATCTCATGGCTTTTTTTTCACGGAAGACTAATTCTTTTTCTCAAATTAAATTAGCCTAAGTAACTCCTCATAACATAAGCTATCTGCCAGTAAATGTCTTGTCATAATCGGTCCTGCCATTTCGGAGATTAGCCTGAACAAACTGACAGACAGACAGACTAAATTTAAAAAAAATGTTGTCTGTTGATTGTGTGCCGTATGTCATCTAACGGCTATAACGAAGTCATTTCAAGGGATTTTTTTTTTATCTGAGTATATTTTTATAAAAAATAAATAATTTAAAATTACTTGACCCACAAAGTAAATACTAGCTCCTGATTTATGAACATCCATTACGTTAGTTTACTACGTCGTATTTACCTAGTGTCATTGTTAGAATATGGTTGTAAAGATTTTATGCAAAAAGTCTCAAATTTTTTTATAATTACAATAATTTCGTAAAAAAAAAACACTCAGATATTTTTTTTTCCGTTGCTATGGCGACTTTAGGACTTATAGAAGTTACTCTTAAAATATTTCGTGTATGAATAACCTAATATATTTTAATATGCATTTAGTAACAAAGCTATTACGTTGAAAATACAAACAGACTTAATTTTTTTTATTAGTATACATTTCAGTTGACATTTTCACACAGTAACACGAGTACCTTTGTTAACTGAAATAGAACAGGCTCCTCACAAACAAGGTTACACGGGTTCTCGCATCCACGTGTATAGCTGTGAATAAAACTTGTATTGTTCTGTTATTGTCGGCGAGACGTGGGTGTATTTGAATATATCTCTGTCTCTACTCCTATGGGGGCGCGGACAAGATTATGTCTGAAAGAGTATTTTGAGTGAGCAGCAATTAGGAGGAATTACTAATCATTTACTTGTTTTACAAAAACAAGTAAATGATTAGTAATTCAGGTTGAGCCACTCTTCAATCAGAAATCCATTTTTTATTTCTTGTTCGTGAGCTCAAAGTCACTTCGGGTGTATGTTTTTGGGCTAAGAGGGCAGAAGAGGTGGTGGAGCATAGTTTGCGACACAGTTCCACAACCACACCCTGCTGCTGTTTCATTGTGGTAGCGTCATTTAACGAGGTTGTAGTTACATCTTCCCTCTTGAGTCCGGGGACGGTTCAAGGACATCTAGGTGGGCCATGGAAGGTTAGAAATATAGTAAGAGACTGATCACACTTCTAGGCTTGATCAAGTCGGAAAGAGGTTCATGTTCACGCAACAAAAGCGAACATGGATAGACGTACAGCTTTTTCTGGCTGGCTTAAGCCGATTGCGCGATAATGTTTGATGTTTAATGGATGGCTCATGTCGATGATATTTCAGGCTTCTTAAAATTTACATTGTTGCTTTATAGATTTACATTTCTGCATCCTACTTGCAAATCTAAAACATCTTTTTTACCGGTATTAACTATACAATATTAGTTCATGTTTCAGCGAAAAGATTAACCAGTCACCATGTGCGGACGGATTGGCAGCGAGACTGACTCTCTAGGGTGCTTACTTTGTAGAGACTGCCCGAAAACCTTGAATTTGAAGATGAATATAAATTAAACAAGGATAAAGAAGCGATGGAAGCTAAAATATAAGAAAGAAAACAACGTGAACTTTAAAAACCCTTTAAAAATTCCAAACCAATACATTTCTTTTTTCAACGAAAAATAACCAAGAATAACGTTAAACAATCTAGTTTTTTGTGTGCGCTTGCGACCGTTCCCAGTGTAGCCAATAAGTGACCAAATATTGTCACACTGAGGCGATGCCAGTGTCCCGTGACCGGTGCTCTGTCTCCCTCCAATGGCCGAGGAGTGAGGGCGATGGAAGATCGATGGAAGAGCGAGCCACTTCGCGACAAAGCTGCCGACTAACAAAATACTATCATGGTGGCAATACAGGGATGGATTTGGGGAATGGTACTGTTTAACGAGTTTCTTTGAGCCTGTGTAGTTCCTTACTGAGCGCTAGCTACTCTCTCAGGAATAGTTACTGTCTACTGGATAGCAATGGAATTTAAAAAAATATGTTATGATTGCCAATGTCCATTGATCATCATAAGATAGTGTTTATCCATGTTTATAGCATATTAAACATCAGCGTATAGCAATAGAACATCGTATAGTAACTCATAATTCGATTGTATGAAATCTGTAAAAAAAATTATGTTATTGAATCCAACAACATCACCTGCAATTCAGTCTTATTGGATAGAACGAGAGAGAAATACAGATCAATCTTTTGCATAAATTAACTGTCTATCTGACCACCACACAAAACCCAGAGAGGTTGATGGTCATCATTATCAACATCATTTGCCTCGCGTTTTTTCCCAAATTTTATTGGTGTCTGGTAGGTTGATGGTCATGGAATCGAATAACATGAAAAGCTGTAAGGTCTCATGCTCGTGCAGGTTCTTTACTTTAAACTGGAAACCACCAAAGGCAAAAGAAATAGGTATAAAGGCCAACATTAACACTGAAAACGGGATATTATTTGTTTTGAGTTCCCGATATTTCGGCGCTGTTGTAAGCACCATGATCACGGATAAACTGAAGTTATTGCGGGTGGGTGTTTATGAGCAGACAATGCCATTTTCAGGTTAGCGAAGAACTATTAATACCCCTCGCTTTCTGATGTGGTTTTAACTTAGCCTAATGTCGAATCTCAAGTCCGTCCCCGTGCTTCACTTATAGCGCGCACTCAGCTAGTAGCCACGCAGAGAACACATCGACTTTGTGACACTTGCCGCTCTGCCCCGTCATACGTACACACTACACACTACACACTCACGAGTATTTTATGAGCCAAAGAGCCACGTTAAACAACGGTGTTTAATAGCTGCACACCTTTTAAACAGTTTTGTTATGATAAAAGATTCAATTAGCTCGTTCCTCGCAACGATACGTGTATGTTTCGCTGGATGACAGTGATCAGGACACCTTCTTTCAGGAGTTTAGTAAGAGGCCGACAGAACAGGACAGTTTATGGAAATACTCCCGAATAGGCCAAGGTAACATTCAATCACGATGTTTATAACGATTAAGAAAGCGAAGATATCTTCAGGTTTCATAAGAATCAAAGAGGAAGATAAAATGTCATCACTTAATCAACTTTTTTTTTTTTTCCGCTCTGGGCGGAGCGGAAGTCAGTGTCAGTCTTGTACTGACTAAAACCCATCCATGTTCATTCTTTGCCCTTTGTGTTCCAGGGCCGCGGTATCTCTTTCGAACAGTCCCGCAGCCCTGGCAGAACTTCCTATCTTGGATTGTAACTACGAGATGGTCTTAATCTTACTACTATTATAAATGCGAAAGTTTTTTAGGATATGGTATGGACAAGGTATGGATGGATGGATGTTTGTTACTCTTTCACGCAAAAACTACTGAACGGATTTGCATGACATTTAGCACACATATAGTTTATAACCTGGATTAACACCGGTGGTACAATCCCGTGGGAAAACTACCTACTCCACACGTACAAAGTCACAGGCATAAGCTAGAAGAATATGAAGCAAGATCACATAGAGCTATATGTGAGTGGCATCGCCGGTAGGAGGCGCCCTATAAGCATGCACTTAGCTTGTTAGTGAGGTTCTTCAGAAAAGTTAGGCAAGTGCGTAGTACTCGCAACCGGCGTGCGTGTATGACCAGATGTATGAACGTGGAAAAGGCGAAAGGAGTATGTAAGGATCGTAGCAGGTGGCGTTCTGTGGGGTCTGCATACCCCCATGGGAACAGGCGTGAGTTTATGTATGTATCATATAGAAGCAAAAAACGAAGGTAGCTGGTAAGTTTGAAAATTTTAACGCTTCAATAACGAAACTGAATTTTGTTTAACTGCTGTCTCCATGTTATCTAGTGAATCATAGGTCTGGATGAAAACTGCTTTGATAACACGTAAACTGCGCGCATGAGGTGAATGAACGTAGACGAATCCAAAAAAATAATGACTTATGGATCAGCAGATGAGGAGCTACTAGCTCAATAATAACGGCCCTCGGCTCGATCTTTAGGTTAAGCCGTGCTTACCTAGGTTGGTCCGTGGATCGGATGGGGATTACATACCGAGTTTCCTCCATGCCTCGTAAAGCACGTTAAGCCGTTGGTCCCGGCTGTCTGGCCTGAAAGTCTGACAACCAGTCAAGGGGTATCGTATTACTTCTACCAGAAGACGTCAAGGCATCATTTACTACTTTATCTTTCATATCATTCCTCACACAATCCATCCATCTTTTCTTTAGCCTTCCTCTCCCTCTCCATCCATCAACATTCATATCCATCACTCTTTTAGTGACATGCGTTTCATCCCTCCTCATCACGTATCCATACCAAGACAGACGACTCTGCAAAAACGGGAATATTTGGCGCAGAGTAGTTAAAATATGATTACAAAGAAAACGTGAAGATGGAACTCATTCTGACATCTCATAATAAAAGACAAAATAAAAACTCAAAAAATGCTAATACCGGCAATATCCCTCAAGGAAACACTCCTCACTGGCGTAAACGGTTCCGCGCAAAAATTAGGGTCCCTCACACCGTACGGAACCCTTCTATTATTGTGGTTTTTATTGTGCTCTTGCATTTTATTACTTTTTTATTTCTTTTTAACGGGAGCGGGGGTCAGTCACTGATATTTTGGTTAGGGTTGGCGCACACAGAATATTATGTTTATTTTTGCTTTCTTTTATATTTTCGTGTAATTCGATCTCTGTGGTGTTTTCCTTGAAAGAGGGTTTGAAGAATAAAATTGATGAAAGGTATCGTCTGTTAGAACCACCTATTTGATTATTGTTATACTAGCCTATGCCCGCAGCTTCGCCCGCGTTGAGTTCGACAATTTTCACATGGGATCGTACTACGGGGATAAAAAGTATCCTATGTGTTAATCCAGGTTATAAACTATGTGAGTGCTAAATTTCATCCAAACCCGTTCAGTAGTTTTTACGTGAAAGAGTAACAAACATTCATTCATCCATCCATATGTCGTCGCAAACCATTTGTTAGCATAAGGACAGATTCGCTTTACGCCAGATTCGCGTTAGGCCAGATTCACGTTAGGTCAGATTCGCTTAAAGACAGAATATGTGCAGACCGCAACATAAAGTTCCTTAACTTTCGCATTTATAATATTAGTAGGATTCTCTTGAGAATTTCAGGTAGACACAATATTGTAATGATTTATTTTATTTCGTCTTTTTATGACATTTACTACACAGCTAAAGAGGCTTGAATATAACGCCTCTTATAAAACTCTCATAGATTTTAAACCAAGTAAGAATTAATCTGTGTTATTTAGGTTTTCATTTAGGGATCCTATACTGTTAGCTCGTTGTAACTTTTCCCAACAAAGCTCAATTATTTATTTACCTACCTAATAATAGGAATTCTTGGATAAAAATAAAGAGTCAAACAAGCAGGCAGGTATTTTACTTTATCAACTGCCTCATTGGTCTCGTGGTCGCAAGCGCGACTGCTCTGATCGTGAGGTCCTGAGTTCGATTACCGGGCCGGGTAAAGTGTTATTGGGTTTTTCCAATCTGAATTTTTCAGTAGCGGCCAGGGTTTGGAAGTTGGTGGTATGATACCCCCGTGACTCGGTGCGCACGTTAAGCCTTTTTTCCTGCGCCTGATCTCTCTCCGGTCGTGGTGGATTGCCGTACCATCCGGTCTATGAGAGTAAAGGAACAGAGAGTGCACCTGTGTCTGCGCACACACGCGTGCAATATAGTATAATATCTCCCGCGCTGATGGTTAATTTTCGCTGCGATTGGCTGTCGTGGTCGAAAAGTCGGAAACGGTCAGGAGGACTATGATATATGTTCCTCTAAGAATTGCCATATCACTGATTGTACAACTACCGGCCAACTAGCCGGGCACTAGTTGCCTGGCATTTTGCTGAACTGGGTGTATATGGCGCAGCCGTCACCTGAGACACACAATAATTTATCTTTTACCTTTTGTGTTTGGGTTTAAGTATTTTTTCTTATTTTTTTTAATGTTTTGTGCACTTGTGGCATGTGCCAAAAACTATTTCACTGCAACACCTCTATCACTATTTCTTTAACTAAACCCCATATCGACCAGAGTGTCACCCCTACTCTCAGTGATAGTGTTGGGGTCATCTATCAGTTGCAACACCCCGCTGCCCTTCAGTTATATCTTCTGCATTCAAATTATTTCTTACTTCAAGAGTGCTTCAGATACCTCTTTCTTGACGATGAAATTTATTTCTTTTTGGTGCGAAGACATATTTGTATTTTTATCTAGCTGTGGCCTCGACCTTTATTCTCGTGAAATTATAGTAAAAAATATTACGTCCCTTTTTGAATCGGAGTTTGTTAACAATTTTAATGGTTTTAATTTTTCGCAAGGAACCCTAATTATTTTTCTGATATAAAAGTAGCCTAAGTTAGACCTTATAACATCAGCTATCTGCCAGTAAAAGTCGCGTCAAAATCGGTCCAGCCGTTTATGAGATTAGCCGGAACAAACAGACAGACAAAAATGGAAAAAGAACCTGTTTCTAATATAAGTGCCGTATATATTTTCATATGCATTCAGTAA
Source organism: Noctua fimbriata (assembly GCA_905163415.1). Lineage (NCBI taxonomy): Eukaryota > Metazoa > Arthropoda > Insecta > Lepidoptera > Noctuidae > Noctua > Noctua fimbriata. The sequence goes on along the minus strand of LR990945.1, from coordinate 15,438,606 downwards.
AAAGCTGTTATTTTGAAATTATAATTCAGTAAAAAGCTGTTATTTTGAAATTATAATTCAGTAAAAAGCTGTTATTTTGAAATTATAAACAACCACTTCAATTTTATTTATTTGTACAGATGTGTAGATAGGATGTTTCGCCTCCTTTGAATTATAAGCTACAGTTGCATTGTATTGTTATCGGACTGGTGTCCGTAACTTATCGTGCAAAACGTGTATTTTGTGAACGGATAAGATAATACAGTTTCCTTATGGACACTACGTAGAGTGCCTTGTTCCCAAAGGCGAAGGCGAATCGGTTTCTTAGGTGCCTTCGGGCCTGGCTCCTTTGGATGGCAGTTTACATCTTACTTCCTTCTTCTTTAGATTTAATAGAGTTCATTCGTCTGGTTATTTATCTAGGAACCTTCTATCTTATTCTAGTTTAGCGACATCTACATCATCACCTTTAACATTTAGAGCTGCACAGCTGGACACTGCCTAGCATATCCCAAAATTATGTTGGGGTTGGCTTCCAGGCTAACCGGATGCTGCTGAGTTCCAGTATTTTACATGAAAATGACGTTACTAACACTATAAAATCAATAATAACATGGCTTAATAACAATAACCTTAAGATAAATATTGACAAGACCAAATTAATGACATTTACTCAACGCAAAAATTTGACTATGAATATTCTTTACGAGAACAATACAATAAATCAAGTTGACACAACCAAATTCTTAGGGTTAACCATAGACCAACGGCTAGACTGGAAGGCACATACGATAGATTTGGCAAAGAGACTTAGCAAATCCGCATATGCTTTATATAAACTTACGCCAGTCATAGGAGCGGACGCTATTGTTACAGCATACCATGGCATGGCTAGTTCAATATTAAGATATGGAGTTATTTTTTGGGGAAACTCATCCAATAGGGAACTTATATTTAAAACCCAAAAAAAGTGCATCAGGGCAATGTTTGGGTTAAAATGTACAGATTCATGTAAACCTTTTTTTATTAAATGTAAAATACTGACACTACCCTGTATGTACATATTCGAAGTTGCAGTATTCGTTAAAAAAAACCCCAATTTATTTCCCAAGCTGTCTGACAGAAATAACCGGAGTCGACGACACGTCAATATGTTGTGCTCGAGACAGTCGAAAACCGCTCTGATGCATAATAGTGTTTTTTGTATGGCACCAATTATTTATGACCATATACCAGAAACAATTAAAATATGAAATCTTCACCTTTTCAAAAAACATTTAAAGAACTTTCTGGTAAGTAGATCCTATTATAATGTAAATGATTTTCTCAAGAAAAAAAATACTACTATAATTTTTTAATGATTGACATGTCTGTTTAATTCTTATTATTTTATTATTGCAATTTATTGTTTTGACATTCAATTGTGTAATTTGATTTTATTTGTTTATTTTTAAGACGAAATATGATTTAATCTTTGACATTCTTTTTTTTTTTTTACTGACATTTAATATTTAATGATATTTTATATTTGACCTCTGTTTAATTGTTTTAATTTTCTCTTATACATGACATCTAATCTTGACTGCTAATTAATTGATAATTATAGATTTCTAATTTTTAATATTGTTTTTTAAATAATTATAATTTTATTTCTGCATTTAATTGAATATGTTATCGTAACCTTAAATTCCAGTTCTTATATAACAACATAATGACGGCATGCAATTGTTTTTAAATGAATATATTTATTTCGTTTATATTTGTACGCTTCACGGCAAAACAGAGAGAATCTGACTTGTATATTGTACCATCTCACACACCGTGTAACTACCTATGTTTACAAATAAAAGTTTCTTATTCTACATAGAGTGACTGGTGACTGCCTATCAAACCTCCTCAACCCAGCAACACTGCAACACAGTGCTCGGTCTACGGCTGGTCTCGACTATCTCTCTATCGACTTATCTACAGAGAGCATCTGCTGTTTGCACATCACCAGATCTCATCTGTTGTTGTGGATCACATAATTCTCTTATAGAATCTCCAAGTTTCATCATCATCATTTCAGCCGAAAGACGTCCACTGCTGAACATAGACCTCCCTCAAGTGTCACCACATTGACCGATCCTGTGCGTCTCGCATCGAGCGGATCCCCGCAACCTTCACCAGGTCATCGGTCCACCTAGTGGGAGGCCTTCCAACGCAGCGTCTTCCGGTTCGCGGTAGCCACTCCAGAACTTTTCGGCCCCATCGGCCATCCGTTCTGCGAGCAATGTGCCCTGCCCACTGCCACTTCAGTTTGGCTATTCTTCGGGCTACGTCGGTACCCTTGGTTCTCTTGCGGATGTCTTCATTTCTGATTCGACTTCAAGTTTAGCTTACTGCATTACATATTATGTATACTTCCGTAACTCAATTCTATAAATGTCACGAATTCCATTCGGTTAGTATGACAACTATATATTAACAATTTTTTTTTTCATATTGGTACTGTAATCTGACCTTTTCGAATTGAAGTACTTCTTGACCTTCGATGTATTAGTAGTAGCAATCGAAAGTGTCTTATCCCTGACATTCTTACTGTTTAGGCGGTACTGTAAAGTGTTTAGTACAGATGGCATAAAAATTTGTTGTTACCGTCAAGTTTATTTCCATTGTTTGCTGAGAAGATATAACTTCATACTAACGTCTACAAAAACGTCGATTTAAAGTAGAACAATATCGTAAAGAAAGACGCAACAATACAAAACACAACACACTCCTTCTCCACAATCGGATAAAAACAACTCGACATTCAAAAAAAGAAATAATTAAAAATAAAGAAGACCACAAAACACAGATGCGAACGGAAATCTCAAATTGGATTTTCAAAGAGCGACGGAAAGAGACAGCAAGACACGTTAATGTGAATGTTGGAAAGAGACGAACATATAGTCGAGATCACAAAGCCAAGTAATTGTAGACAATGGGAAACTGAAAAAGACGTTTCCTTTATAAGATTTCTATCTCAAGAACATTTTGCCTTAGGACGAGAGTGCCAACTTACTTTTACTGCTCTCAAAACACACATTTGTAACTTATTTCTACGACGTAAAGTTCAATGTTGCTTGGCAGGTGTGGTTTCAAATGGTAAAACTAACATGGTAAAGTCTAAGCGACTGTGAAACCACGTCTAGCGTAAAACAAGATTTTGTCAAAGTATAATATTGTACCAACATAAGTTGACCTCTGTTGTTGTGAACAACGTTAGTATGGCCAGGTCTGTTTAATTTGGGCACACATACGTTTGATATAATAGAAGTTTATAGCGATAATTATAATGTAATTGTGAGTCTGTATTGTTGTCTTGAAAGGAGATTGTGTGATGAAGTTAAATGTCACTGTTTAATTAAACTGTTGAAGCATTGAAAGATCCTTCACAAGTTACGATAGACGCCATCTTTTGCAGTCTGGTTTGGCTTTCTCATATTGTGGTCGATGATACTATTTTTTAGATAACTTAGGCCCAGAATCTCTCATCTCTCTCTAGTGGTCTAGTAAAGCGCAACTGCTGCGCATGAGGTCCTGGGTCCGATTCCCAGGTCGGGCAAATTGTTATTGGGTTTTTCCATCAAGAATATCTCAGTTGTAGCCATGGAGACTGGATTTGTGACTGGTTGATGGCAATAGGCTCGCCCCCTATTACATGGGACTTAAACATAACTGGCAAAATGTGACTGTACTATTAAGTACACCTCTCATAATCCTCGGGGTGTTACAGGCGTGAGGTTATGTTATTTTAGGCCCAGAATATGGCCACGTTAATAGCAGTACCAGTGAACTACAAAAGTACTTGTGTATGGCTACTTGAGACACTCCAGAAAGTGGCTCCTGTTCTGGACTGGGCACCGAATCCACATTAGAGGTTGGGCTTCCTCATGCCGGATACATAATATGTGGTGCCAAAACCAAAAGAAAATAAGTAGGTAAATAGTTTTCTTTCCGAAAACCGTAAAATGTGCAATGTACGACTGATACCAAAGATTTAATTAATAAAAATATTTATATTTATGCCATAAACATTTTTAATTCTCTCCATTTCGGAAATTCCAAACGTTTTAGAATTCCACCCGCATTCCGGACACTAAGCGAAAATTACGGACATGTCCGGAAAAATCCGGACGTATGGCAACCTTATCCAAAGGGTTAAACGTTACCTGATATTGGTTTGTGGATGTTAGATAGGCAGTCACTCCTTGTGAAATACTGGCACGCAGTAGAACTGGAAGCCGGCCCCAACATAAGAAAGGCAGATCATGACATACCATCTCGGAACCACACTGTTTTACATCTAATCATCATCTGCCTAGCCTTTTCCCAACTATGTTTTGGTCAGCTTCCAGTCTAACCGGATGCAGTTGAATACCAGTATCTTACATGGAGCGACTACCTATCTGATCTCCACAACTCAGTTAGTACTGGATAATACGATACCCCTTGATAAGACTGGTAGTCAGACTTTCGGGCCACTGACTGCCTGTACAAACGACTGTCCAAGATCTATAAATGACAGCCGGGACCAACGGCTTAACTTGCTTTCCGAGGCATGGAGAAAACTCGGTATGTGATGGGCGGTGACTCATCCATGGACCAACCTAGGAAAGCGCGGCTTAACCTGAAGATCGACACACTGTTTACCATCCATCTTACAATATAATCCATGATCCAATCACTTGTCAGACTCACACCACACATTTTAAAATGTCATGCGACAAATAAATTAGTTTCTTTGTAGTTCGTCGCGTGGCAAGGATTAGTCGCCATGCCAATTAGCCGAGAGGGGGTAGACAGAAGGGTGCTATCGACTCGATTGAGTGTGTGATATTTAATTTGTTTTTAATTTCGGGCTGCGTGATCTTGGTGTGAAAAGTTAATTAATATTATCACGCTTTTAGTTGGAAAGGGTAGAGTTGTGTTGGTTGGATAGCTACGTTTTTGTTGAAGATTTGGACCTGGTGAAACCCTACTGATTGCTAGTTATCTATACTAATATTATAAAGCTGAAGAGTTTGTTTGTTTGTTTGTTTGCTTGAACGCGCTAATTTTATGAACTACTGGTTCGAATTGAAAAATTATTTTTGTGTTGGATAGTCCATTTATCGAGGAAGGCTGTAGGCTATATAACATCACGCTATGACCCTTAAGGGCTGAGCAGCGGGTGACACCGCGGGGACCAGCTAGTATAATATAGAATTTTTAGATCAATATTTTCAAAAACCAAATTCTACCAATTAACTTTTGTTTTGCTTGAAAGTTATTTTATTGAACGTACACATAAGAATTGTTTCCAGAAAGAGCCTCTACCAACACTTTAGGAGGCTCTCATTGCGCCGCTGGGTCAAGAGCTCGATTCAGAAAGCAGTACTCCTGGACAGTACGGCACGCTTAGTGAGGCGGTTTCTCTCTCTGGAGCCCTGACCACCGGCAGCCTGGACCTTGTTCCTAATGAAGATGGGCCATCTATTTTTATATTTTAAATGTTTGATATAATTTTGTTTTTTAAACACTTAAAAATGTAAACTAAATGAGGGAAAATGAATAAAAGAAAATTGTGTCCAAATAAATAGTTACTAGATTCCTTGGAAAAACTTAGATTATCTTGAACTAATTTACCTTTCATTCAATCCATTTACAATAGAAAAGTGATCATTGGAACACGTTTACTATGGAATACACTTTAACATAACCACTCATGCTGCCATCTATTAATGAATAGACTACCAAAATAAAAGCTTATTTGCAGCGCCATCTATTGACGAGTAGCAAAAGTAAGAAGAAAAGAGCCGTGAATGCCAACTAGTTAGTAATGGAATACGGCCCTAGATGTCGTTAGCTTCACACAACTAAATTGTAGCTTTACAAAAATTAATTTTGCGATCATTTTAATTACGTTTTCTTCAATCAATCAATTTCGTCCATATGGGTTAGTAGTACTTAAGAACTGTGTTAGCACAATTTTGCAATCCAAATTAATTCAGTTCAATATTTATAATTTAATTTAATACAATTTAACTTAATCTAATATTATTTAATTTAATATTATTTAATTGAAAGGATTCTTATTTAATTTACTAAAAAACTTAACTACTACAGAATCCTTTGCAAACGTTCTAATGAAATAGTATATAATATTACAATTTACATAATTCACTCACTTCAAACCTCTTTCCTCAGCAACGGGCCCGCAACTATGCCTACGGGACCAGTGCATCACAAAAGGGCAGTCTGACCTCTCCACAATAATCTTCAGGATGCTGTTCACGTATCCTACGCATTAGGGATGCCGTTCTTTTGCGCATGACAGTATCAAAATTATCTATGCTTTAGTGAAGCATATTATTATGATATAATAAAATGCACGTGGGACTTGTTTACAGTACCTTGTTCAAGAGGTTTTCCATAAAATAATCTTTCCAATGTAAATAAATGATTCAATGACTTACTTTGTTACAAGTGGGTACTACGTACCTACCTACGTAACGTCATTGTAGTTGAGTTGTAATCTTAGAACATCTTCTAATCTTCTATAGGTAATTTAAAAAAAAACAGCTGTTCCATACATTTAGACCGTGTTATGTATTGCAGTTTTGTAGGAAACAGCTGTTTTTTTTAATAACCAACAAAAAAAAATTATGTGGGGATGTCCAGAATGATGTACTGAATACGTGGTAACCGTTTTAGCGTCGGTGTTCCTTCCACCTTGTACACCAGCTATCTAAAAGGTTAAGTCCCTGTTGAAAGTTCTTGTATGAAATAAGTTTTGAATGTGACTTCACTTTATAATTCTATATTATGTACATTATATACAGACCACAAATAGAACTAAAATAATGATAAAAATAAGTTTAAAAGTAAGTAATACATATAAACAACGACGACAATAGGACACGTAGTCGTCAAAGTACTCCTCCGCATCGCTGTCAGCTGGAAACGTGCCCAGAAGACTGGCAGCATTGCAACGCTGAATAGCAATGCTAATTCTTTGGCCAAAGAAAAAGCCAGCCCTCTGGTCACTGGCGAGAGATTTCCTTAAAAAGGAGACGCGCACTCGGGTCCCATGACCCAAGCGTTTCGACCCCAAACGGCTCAAAACCGTAGTTACCAATAAGATTACAGTATTTGCGCCGCTTGAGGATCTCAGCAGCCGAAGCAGCAGCGCCCGCACAGCCCGCCGTGCTTGCAAGTTGAGATGGCACAAGGTGTCGACACAGGTTGCGTCCCACAGCAAAGGCCTACCCACCTTCCAAGGCAATAACGTCATGCCATCTGGTCTTTTCCCATCGTCACGTACCAAGCCGTTTATTTCTAACACCGTTGGTACGCCGGCTCTGGCAAGGGTTCGACGAATAATGTCGTTAATGCTGGCGTGCCGTGCAATGCGACCTGCGCTCCTGTAGCAGGACAGGCCATGGTGTCCGAGGCTGTCGACAGCTTCACCGCTGTGACACCGATGCGGAGCAACACAAGGTGCGCCTAAGCGTAGACTCGTAGCGACCCGGAACGGTTTGTCATCCAACTTAGTGACAATGGTGGATGATGAAGTGCCTGAAGCCAAAAGCCCGCGGTCAAATACGACACCTCAAAATCAACCAGCGAGGAAGACAGACTATCCCTGGTTAATTTTTCGGTACCGTAGACCGAGGAGATGAAGGCTGGTAAACTTATACTTGAAATTTTGTGGACGCCGAGACAACCCAAGCGAATGGGAAGTGTGGCTTGCTGCTAAGCTCGGTCGTCCAGGGCCATATTAAGTATTGAAGTTAGACTGTTCCTAATAATTTGATCTACTTTTTCTAAAAGCTGTGGTTGCTTCCAAAGATGAGAGGAGCGAAGGCTACACGTGAATTTTGGTCCAAAACTTTCACTTGTCTGTTTAGGTTGGCAACACATCGGCAATCGTATTGATTGGTGTGTTGGCTATGTCTATACATACTGATTTCTTTTAGATTTGATCAGCAACATCTGAAAATTGTTCATTCATTGTCTGGGTTTGCAATAATCTATATCATAATATAGCCTTTTATTCAGATTTAATTAAAGCTAATACAATATTCTAGCACATGTTAAAACTTATTCTAGTATTTGTTGATTATTTATTTTCTGCAAATCTGTTTGCCAGTCGGTAAAGGCCTCCAGCCTTTCACATTCTGATCTTTCTTGATCTACTCTGTTCCACATCCCTTCTGCCACTTCTCTGATGTCATCATTCCACCTTTTCTGCGGTCACCCATTCTTCTCACTTCACTTAGGCCGATGATGTCCCATTTGATTTGTTATATACTAGTTCTGTAAGGTTTTCTACATCTTTCAGGGTTGTTACTCTGGAGGGCTGCGACGTAGATTACATTTTTCTCCTGTTTATTGTTGTGATGTTTGATGTCCTTTAATATGCAATATTCTATAAATAGTAATCAAGTAAATCAATGTCTTTATGTCGTTCACCCCAGAGAGCTCTAAGATCAGTGATAACCATCATTTCCGCGTCACTATAAGGCTCTAATCATGACTGATTGTCAAAAGGTTCCGATAATATAGATAAAAGGCTGAAAATATAAAACAATAACAAAGTAAATGACATAGGAGATAATTCTGAAACCATTTTAACTGTGAACAGAGGGATATATATGCTGAACCGTAGTATGAATGTGAGAGGCGAAGATCAAAGAAATGATGGAAGGACTGTCATGTGTGAAGGATAAATATGACTAGAAAGGAGGTTACTGCTGAGATAACGAGTAATAGAGAAGTATGGTAAGGAGAAGAGATGGCTTGGGAAAAGGGCAGGAGAACAGTGATGATTCTGACTTCCGAATCTTAGAAGATAAATTTTGACCACAGTCATGATGACAAAAGAACGTATGGAGAAAATATTCTGAGCTGCGCTTAGACAGTTTTAGTTGAGTTTGATTGAGAAGAAAAATGCTACTCGTCGACTTTACCCGTTACTCATCCAAGGGAGTTGTCAGTAGACAAGCACAGAGAGATCTATTTATTGATGGATCATCATCATTCTCTTGCCCTTATCCCAATTAATTTGGGGTCGGCGCAGCATGTCTTCTTCTTCCATACTTCTCTATTACTCGTCATATCATCAGACACCTCCTTTCTTGCCATATCATTCTTTACACAGTCCATCCATCGTTTCTTTGGTCTTCCTCTACTCATATACCCATCCACATTCATACTCAAAACTTTACTCACAACATTTTCCTCATTCCTCCGCATCACATGCCCATACCACGACAACCGATTACCACACAACTTTTCAGTCACCGGCGCCACTTTCTGACTTCCTCTTATATACTCATTTCTTATTATATCCATTCGTGTAATAATAGTAGTTAGATATAAGTTTGGTATTTGGTAGACGAAGGCGTCAAGCTCAAAATCAAAAGTAAGTAATTTATTCAAATTAGGCTGATAATCAGCACTTTTTGAACGTCAAATTTTAAAAGAGGCAGGCCCCCAAAACGCCTTCGCCACTTATTAGTGTTTTAGCTGGGAAGAAGAAATAGCGGATCAAACTCCCCAGCATAAAGTTCAAGACACATCCACCGTTTAGAGTTTTTAATAGTCTATTTTAACTCCTCAACCCCAGAGTATGTTATTTATCTTTAATGCGAATAATATTATAGAGGTCTAAGGAACCGAGTGAAACGTTCGTCAACCTCCACTGAAAACGAAGAATCTCTGACCAGACGGGCGTTGTGTGTGTCGGTTGCAGGGCTACTTACTGCCCAAAGATTGTTGCCGGGTGTCTGCATCCTGCCTACATTAAATTCTGCTTACACTGAACAGGTTAGCCGCCTACAGAATACTGTTAACGTTCATGAAGAAGTAAGTAGTTTCACTTTAAAATTGATACATAACATCTTCTGCAGCTTCAACGTGTTAACAATCTTATTGACACGATAAAACAACTAGCACCTCGCGTCGTGATCACAACAAATTGGTGTAAAAAGAAAATACAAAAACTTACCGTAATGGAATATTATACATTTTTTCGTCATTTGTACACTTTTTTGAATAAACGGTGAAGGAAAACATCGTGAGGAAATCGGTGTGTCTATGAAAAAGACATTCGAAGACATGTAACATCTACCAACGCGCACTGGACCAGGGTGGTGGCCTGTTAACAAAGGGAATATTATGAGCTGATTATGCTATATATGAGAAAGATCTTTGAAGAAAATTATTCCAGGGCTGGTGAACTATATGACCAGAATCTGGACCTCAGACTCAACGGTATCCTGTGAACTTATTATATTAATTTTATGAATGTGGACTTTTTTTGTTTTGCTTACTTACTTGTTTCTGTAAACTAAAACATAAAACATGAATACTACCTACATTAAGTTATGAACTACGCTGAGTTCTCTCTCATAGTTCAAATTAAACGCATAATATCATATGCGTAATAAACTTACAATTGTGCGTATTGGTACTTTGTTAGTTCAATCGTCTGCGCTAATCAGTCGGTCCCCTCGAAGCCGCGAGCGGTGAACCCCATCCTCTCAATTGGCCATTACGACAATGATAGGTTCAAGGGTCCAATATTGTTGGGTGCTACGACTTATTTGTGTTGGCAAATATGAAATTGATATTGAAACAACAACAAACTAAAGTAGGATTCTTTCAATTTGGCACAAAATATCATGTCTACCACATCATTTCAGCCGAAAGACGTCCACTGCTGGACATAGGCCTCCCCCAAGTGTCGCCACATTGACCGGTCCCGTGCGACTCGCATCCAGCGGATCCCTGCAACCTTCACCAGGTCATCGGTCCACCTAGTGGGGGACTTCCAACGCAGCGTCTTCCGGTTCGCGGTCGCCACTCCAGAACTTTTCGGCCCCATCGCCCATCCGTTCTGCGAGCAATGTGCCCTGCCCACTGCCACTTAAGTTTGGCTATTCTTTGGGCTACGTCAGTTACCTTGGTTCTCTTGCGGATGTCCTCATTTCTGATTTGATCACACAAGGAGACTCCGAGCTTAGCCCTCTCCATCGCTCATTGGGTGACTTTAAGCCTTCTGATGAGGCCCATTGTGAGCGACCACGTTTCGGTCCCATAAGTAATCACTGGCAACACACACTGGTTATAGACTTTCGTCTTGAGACACTGCGGTAAGTTGGACGAGAAGATACCACGCAACTTCCCGAACGCTGCGCAGCCGAGTCGGATTCGACGATTGACCTCTTTCTCGAAGTTAGACCTACCTAACTGGATCGTTTGTCCCAGGTAGACTTAATCGTCTATATCTACCACAGCTCGTGGCTAAATAATAACAGCCGCATGGGTCGATCTTCAAGGTTAAGTCGCGCTTGCCAAGGTCGGTCTATAACGTAGATGGGTGACCATCCATTACATGCCGAGTTTCCTCCGTGCCTCGGAAAGCACGTTTGACAGTCGTTACAGGTAGTCAGTGGCACGAAAGTCTGACAACCAGTCTTATCAAGGGGTATCGTATTAACCAGTACTAACTGGGTTGTGGAGATCACATAGGCTGAGGCTGTACTGGTATCCATCTGGATTCGTGTAGACTCAAATAAAAAAATATATAAAAATATTTCACATAGCCCTACAATCCTACCTAGTCCAGGTTCTCGGCTAACCTAACATAGTTGGGTAGGCAAATGATGATTGCAATGTTCAGAGACCAGTTTCGTAGCCTCATAGTAACGCTCTCGGCACAGTCAGGCACTTTTCTTTATGTACATAATTTTTTTATCACTGCTGCACTCAAAATGGTGAAGGAAAACATCGTGAGGAAACCTGCCCTACAATCGAAAAGTCACGAAACACACAAAATACACGATTGTGTCGACATGAGATTCCCAAAAATAACATTCCTGTATATACAAGGAACTTTTGCGCTAGGTTTTAAGCTTAAAGACCTAGTCGTTAAGGCTGTATTTTGTCTTTTAGTAAATTTTACGGTTTTTTAGTAAGTAGAACATTACCTTGCTGTTATAAGCTTGATGCTGTGATACAGCTAAGCATCGCCGTTACATCATGGTTCCATGTACCGGAAAACTGTTGGAAATACCAATTTCACTTTTACGTAATATTTAGACAAACAACACATAAATACTAGGTACATAAGTATATACCTGAAATAGCATGATATTGTTACAGTAGCCGTAGTCTTGTAATCTGTCAAAGGTAGAGTCACGAACGGAGGCTGATAGCGACACAGACGGTGTGTATTACGTGTACGTATAGAGAGTGGATGCTATATTAGATAGAAACTAGAACCTACTTTTATTTCTTGGGATTTAGCTCTAAAATTGCATTTTGGACTAATCTATCTAATCTTTGAATCTGTTCAAATTGTGTGGTATTTAACTAAATTAAATAAAAATCTAAAATTCTAAAGATTACTTACATCAACATTGTTCTCGACTGCCAATCGCAAGGATTGATACGCTTTTATAAGCTTTACGGTTCACCTGTAAAAATAACTAAATAAAAAAATCTTAGAAGTTAATTTTGACCCACTGCCCGATTTCCGGTTGGGCTGAAATTGTACGTGCATGTTTAGTTTTAATGACAACGTATGGTTAGCTAAGTGACGTCATTCTAAATACAATGTGGCGGGCTCCCAAAGGTGGCGTACTAGTTATTTTTTATGCATTTCCATGATTATCAAATGAAAGGGTTTGCTGAGAAGAAAACAAGAAATAAAATGACGTAAAGCCTGATTTTTTATTCTAAGGTAATCTTGCCTCTATCTCATTGGAATTTATAATGCGCAGGCGCAGGTGATTTACATATCACCGGATGGCTAACTGATCGTTTTCTCTGTAAAGTAAAATCTAATTATATAACAAACAAATTTCATAATACGTGAACACATAATCGGTTCAAGTAATTTGCTAAAAGGATTACATCCCACCACAGGAACTTATTTTGATATTGTGTTTTTTTTTTGTGTTTGGACGCGCTAACTGTCTCACTTTCCATACGCGACCGAGGCACTATGACATCTCTGCGTGCGAGTTCATTACGTAATACGTGTCCTGTGGAATAATTTTATTACACGTGCACATTCTCAATAACTGTTTATTTAGACCATTTAAGGGCATTACATGGCTCAAATCCCAAAAACAGCGTATGTTCAAAGAAATTTGTTGATGAATCCCTTCGTGCGTTTTCCGTGTAAAAAAAGTATGTTATAGTTAAGTTCATCACAAATAAATTGTATTGTTTAAAATTTTAATAAACCTTCTCAATTTTTTTTGGTTAATCGTAGAAAATAGGTCCTTTTTCAACCTTAATTGTAAATTATCTCTGTAACGGCTGAATAGATCGGCATGAATTTTGTAACAACAAATACGTAATGATATACTTAACAATCTGTATTGTTTTTTTTCTGTTATTTCTTATAATATTTTTAAATAATAAATAAAAACCGAAATTTTGCGAAATGTGCGGGGCAAGTCAACAAAAACCAGTACAGGGATCAAATCATCAAGGTCATCGAGCAATGTAATGCCCTTAACAATAAAGCGCAGGCGCTAGATGGCGGTGTGGCCTGTGAAAAAAATGTTTTGAATTTCGTGTAACTTGTTAAGTATGTGGAATAGGGATTTAACATTTTGGTAAATGATTTTTGACTCTTTGGTCTAGTGTCATGTAAAAGGAATACACAATTCAATGATTTTGTTCAATGTATTTACCGTGAGTACCTACCCAGCAACTCGGGTGTTCGTTCACTTGAAATATTTGACAGAGACAATATATCTTTCTTGAACGGTCTTCTATACTCTGTGCAAGTTTGAAAGGCATAGATACAGTTTCCATAGGCAATTTACGTCAATAAATAAGTCCAGTCCAGTCCTACACCAGTCTGGAGCTAGACACAGAAACGATAATTTTGACATATAGCCTGACTGGACATCTCAACAATACAAGGGTGATGCAATTAAAAATACAATTGTGATGATAGGTGGCTTTTTTAAACCCCGCCCCACACTAGGAATTTCTCCTGTATCGTGGGTGCGTTTACAAACATTTAAACTCACATGCACAAACAGACAGACCCGGAACAACTACCTGTAGTCATACAAATCTTTATTTCCGTGCGGGGAGCGAACCCGCGACACGCAGCGCAGCAGCCAATCGCTCAGCCACCACTGCGTCAACCGTGCCATCAATGTGGCAATTAGAGTTTATTTTGTTAGAATACCTTTACAATATCTTACTAATGACATCCTTGAGTCCCACTCAATAGTTTACATTTTAATCTCCATCACAATAGCAATAGCGACTGCGACATGTAATAGCGACTCATCTCGCGTTATCAGTGTACGTACCGGTATATGTACTAGTTCATTGTGTACTCATCTCCGTTCAGTTGTTGACAGTTAACAGCGGTGAACACTTGTGAACTCGTGAGGTGAGCTGGTGGTGACTTTTTATCACTTTTCTTTTCAAAGACAATTTTCTTGGAATTTTTTTTTGGGTTTGGTATAAACATTTTTGTTTTGTTTGTTTGAATATTGAATGTGTTGATCATAGGTATTTTTTTTTTTGATCATTTTATTTATTAATACCTAAATATTTCATTTAATTTGGAATAAAAATTAAATATTACGGTGTTGGTCGGTACATACTCGTATAGTCCCAGTAAGTAGTACTTTGTTTAATATATTTTTAAGTCTTAAACAAATTAAATAAGTTGCCGCAAGGCACAGTTATTGACAGAGTATCAATGGTGTAGTTATGTAATAAAAAATTGGCTTATGAGAACCTACCTATATTAACTAGGATTTATAGTCAAACCTGCATTACTTTTACTAGCAAATTAGAATTAAACAATGTTTGAAAAATAATTAATTTAGTACTTACTTTAAATTTTATTGTTTGTGATTGGTAGTTTATAAATTTTAATAATAAGTAGGTGGAGGTTTTTATATTAAAAAATATCCAAAGTTTCCAATAATAATAACTAAGAAACCTACACAACCCTTTAAATCACTAATTATAGGACACTACCTGTCTAAAAGTATCTATTTCAAAGTTAATCTTGATTTTAAAACTGCCATTCAGTATCTAGTTCAAAGTTAATCTTGATATTATAACTACTATTCAGTTATCTAACAGAACCAATCCCACATTCTTTCACAAAACAAACAAAGTTTGTATTTTCTATCTAGAAATAATACTACAAGTAAGCGCGAGACACCGGCAATCACATGACGTTAGTATAACCACGCGGCCGCTAGAGGCGCCACCGGCGCGATGTATTTATAGCCAAGAGTCAATATATATTAGTTAGGGCAATCGTGACAAATGTGTTTGTTGCTCCATTAAATGATATCCTTTTATTGGCTCGTTATGGATAACAGCGGCATTGTCTGATAATAAAAAGTTGTCATACAATGTTTTTTTCCGATCTCTTTTGTTTGTTTAAAGAGTAGCTGAGCTCGCGCAGCTTCATTGGCATGGAAATATGCCTTCCTGACAAAAGTTTCTTATGTCCTTCTGTAGGTAGAAGGTACTACCTATGGCTGAATTACTTTACTTACTTTTTTTTTTTAAAAAACGTTGCCCCACACTAGGAATTTCTCCTGTATCGTGGGTGCGTTTACAAACATTTAAACTCACATACACAAACAGCCAGACCCGGAACAACTAACTGTAGATCATACAAATATTTGTTCCGTGCGGGGATCGAACCCACGGCAAGCAGCTCAGCAGCCAATTGCTCAGCCACTGCGCCAACCGTGTCAAATTAGTCGAGTGTAAGTAGTTTACCTATAAACTACATAAAGAGTGTAACAAGACCCTTAACGAAGCCGAAAGGCACTTGTTCTCCCCGTCATTGCGATCATTTTTTTGTTCTAGACCATACCTCGGAACCTTCTAGTTACAGTGTAGTTATAGTGCAACCGTAAAACGTGATTTTTAACCCCCCAAAAAAGTCGTTTCCCAGCAATATTTTTTGTGTGAAGTTACTTAGTTTGATGTACAAAATGCTTAGTTAACGGTTTCGTGAAGGGTCCGTTTACACCCTATATATGTTGACGGTCGGCTCCTGAAAAAACAGTTTCTGAAATGACGTCCAAGTTACTGAAAAAGTTATTTTAATTTTACTTTTCATGTTCGCTAGCAGTGACTGGTTAGCAGCAAAAAAAACAACAGCTAATATTAAATAATCAAATCTATTCATTTCAGATTCCTTATCACATCACGTTAATTTTAAATGACATACAAAGTTATGAGGGATTAGTGCATTATTTGCTAAACTTCTTATTTTAAAAATGATGAAATGATAATGATGAAATGATGATGATGAAATGATGATGATGAATGATAAGCAACGATTGCCAAAAACATGATGGGGGGATTAGTGTGTTATTTCCTAAACTTCTTGTTCTAAAAATGATGAAATGATGATGATGACGAATGACAAGCAACGATTGGTCATGGTTGGTTAGTTGCTTGTCAAATGAAAATTTGTAAATTAATTTTCGGTGAAATGCCACGGTACCAAAATGTATTCACCCTTGCTTTATATTAAGTTTGAATTAATATTTAGGTTTGAAAGACGAATCCATTCAAATACACATTCGTTGATAACTTTCCATATCAGTTTTTTAAACCAACCAGTTTACAGTTTCGAAATACAGCAGTCAGTTTCAGTAAACAGTAAACTTATGAAAATGGTGACGTATGTCCCCATAGTCACGCTCACACCGTCTCTCATCGCAATACAATTAAGAATAACAATGTGCAGTTCTGTGCAACCTAGAAACATGTTGTTAACCCCTGCTAATATTGACCACCATGCGTCGCTTGCATCACGAATTTAGGACATGAAGTTCAATTGTTGTTGCAGACTTACATGGTTGCTTTAGTCATATTACAATATGAGCTTCTTTCTTCCGTGCCTCGGAAAGCTCGATAAGCCGTGGGTCCCAGTTTCCATTTGTTAATCTTTGACAGTCGTCGGGTATGGAGGTCAGACAGGCAGTCGCTCTATGTACAATTCTGATATTCAGCTACAACATAGTTGGGAAAAGGCTAGGCGGATGATGACGATCATGAATTGACCAAAATATTCTATGTGGGTTACAAATAATATTTTGGTCAACCATACCACAAGAAGAGCTAGCTGAAATTAATTAAAATAGGGAATTAATTTTATTGATTAAAAAATCAGACTGCATAAGATTGGCCCAATTAAGCTACTGTCAAACCGGCAACGACAATGATCCTTGCGGACCCAGAGATACATTTAATAATGAATGTACAGTACAACTATTTCATTCACACGGCTACCGGCTAATGTATTGAACTTTGAGTGTATTATTGGTGCAGTGGCGTCTTTTGATGGCTATAAAACGATATTATGCGCCGTATACAGGCCACCGAGTCTTAATAAAAGTATGTTTATAAGTGAACTATCGCGACTCTTATCCGGATTCCCAGTGAAAAATAACTGTTTTTTAATTGGTGCCATAAACATAAATATCGACAACTCTAACGATTCTATTGTTCGACATTATTTAAACTCATTATATGAGCTGGGGCTAGAATGCTGCATTACTCAGTCTACTAGAATAGAAAAAAGTGCAACTGGTGTATCGAAATCTTGCATAGATCATACTCGTGACGTCGACGGCGGTCGACTCGACAGCCATTCACTACGATCAGCTGTTGTGCAAAACGCAGTACCTGACCATTTCACATTCGGTCTTGCATTTACTAGTTCTATCTGAAAGAAACAACGTAAAACCATTCTTAAAATTAATAACGATAAAGTTAAAGAGGAACTGAGTTCAGTTGACTGGTTCACGGTTTATGGAATGAGTGATCCAAATGAAATAGAGATAAATCATTATCAGAGGTAAATACCAAACAATATATAACAAGTGTAAACAGAAAGTAAGAATAAGTTTAAATAAACGATACCAATGTAAATGGATAACGGATAAATTAAAATATATCTGTGAGTGAGTGACTTGGGGTGGAGACGTCGGGGTGGCCCGCATGGTTCAGGTTTTCTTGCGTTTCTTACGGTTTGAATGATGAAATGATGAAGATTGAATGGGGTTGAAAGAGCTTGGAGGGTTGTATTGGTGATTTTGATGGTTGGGATTCTTTAAAAACATGCGTGTTGCTTGCGCGACTCTTTTTTCATCGACATGCAGCCTGGCACTGGCCTGCGGATTGCGGAAGGCGTGGGGGGATGAATGAATTTCACAGGCCGCACAGGCTTTTCCCCCTTAAATCTTATTCGATAGCGCACATAATCTTGTACTCAAAAAGATTGAGCGTAATTTTTTTAATGTTATAATTGAATGAGTGTAATTGGAAATACTGAGATTGAAATTTTTTTTTTCTTACAGACCAAACTGAATCTGTTGAATGTCCTTCTAGTAATTCCTGTTGGTATTTTTAGGAAACTTTTGATAGAGTCAGATAGATTAAAAAAAATCATGTAATGTAAAGTATTTTCCAAACCAAAGAATTTTAGATTTCGAAATCTATAATTCTTTGCTTTCATGTCGACATGAACCTAAGGAATCACCTCTAACGATCACCTCACCAATAGATGAACCAGAAGAACATCCAAACAAACATTCACCTTCTCTTTCCACCCCCAGAAATAACCAGAAACAATGGCATCGAACACATTAGAACCCGGCGCAATAATTCGCCCCACAATCGACCATGATGGTGTGAAACTCCTAGCCGAACGCCTCTACGGGATCTCAGTACTAGAGCTGGCAGATCTGAACGGCTACGATGACAAGAACTACCGTATCGTCGAAGACCCCAACGTGAAAAACCCTCTGATCACGACCCACTGTGAATATGGGTATGTGATGAAGATCATGAACTCGATGGACTCGCAGAACGCGGACGTTGTTGATGCACAGAATGAGATTATGAATTTTTTGGGTAAGGTTCTTTTTGTTTTAGATTTGTAGCCTACCTCCTTTGTTGTGGCCACAAGCAAAAGTGTGATTATGGGTTCAATCCCTGGGACGGGAAAACTGGGATTGGAGTTTCCAGTTTTCAGTATCTGCTTATCGCAGTCCACTGCTGGAGAAAACCCCAGCTGCACCATAAGCGCTGGTCCTCCACCTGACGCATCCATTCTGGTCCAGCAAGATTGTTAAGAGTGTCGGAACATCTAGCAGCTGGGCGTCCCACATTTCATTTGGACTCTGGGACTCATCTGCTCCACTCGACTAATCAACGTCGACTGCTATTTCAATTTGGTAACCCAGTTATGTCGATGATAGAATCATCACACATACTTATATATTTTTATCTTTACAGGAACCCGTTCCATAACCTGCCCTAAGCCAATCCGCAACGTCTACGGCCACTTGCACTCCATCGAGAAAATCGGAGGCAAGCAGCACGCGGTGCGACTTCTAGAATATGTGCCCGGAGAGTTACTGCAAGGAGTACCCAAGTCGGAGGCGCTGTTCTATCAGCTCGGGGAGTTTGTCGCCAACTTGGATACCAAACTGCAGGTCAGTGCCTTACCGTCATTGTGTCCTGGTAGTTTTGTAATCACTGTCATTATTTCACCCCCTGCTGGGTTCGGCTTCTCCTCTCTCTTACCATTACGAGCTTTCTGGTTCCCTACTAGTTATGCAAGAATTTCCGCGATTTTGACGATAGTCAGTAACCCATTGGTTTCACTCGTATTTACCTTTTACCTTGACCACCATTCGGTCAAAACTTTACTCCATCGACTATTTTCGCGTCTATTCAGATGTCCTGCCTAACTCCAATGGGGTGTATCATCTTGGTAGACACTGTGTTATTATGTGTTTCTTATAACGCCGGTGAGTTTATTTGTGCCTGGTGACTTGCTACAAGGAGTGCCCAAGTCCGAGGCCTTGCTCTCTAGCTCGGAGAGTTTGTCGCTAATTTGAATAATAAGCTGCAGGTTAGTGCCTTAGGGCTATAGTGCCGTTTGTGCCCGAAGATTTGCTGTAAGGCGTGCCCAAGACGCTGTTCCATCAGATCGAGGAGTTTGTTGCTAACCTTGATGAGCCCTGCTGACATCACGTTTCTTAAATTTTGAAGTGTATGGCCCTACTCACTGGCGAACGGTCTAAATAAGGTCTGAAGCTGTTGTAAGACTGTGCTTCCGTACCAAATCCGTTCGCAGACAGGCTTTGGCTTATCTGGTTTTGTTTTCGATCTTGCCCCACCCGAACCGTACCTATGTTTTATAATTAATAAATGAATCTGAATGAATCTCAACATGTATGTTGGACCCCTCAGTGAACCGTTAATATCGTAAAAAAAAATTTCGGTTTTACTCCAGTTATTTTCACACGTAAATTAAGATTTGATTTTACTAGTACACATACACATATAGTAGTCTCCTTCTCTTATCGTGTGGTTAGTGCCTGACCTGGAGCCAGAGGTTTTATACCTTCCATGCATGAGCCTCTGACTTGGCGTCAAGAAATATCTCTCAGGCATGCTGGTTTTTTCCTCACGATGATTTCCTTCACCGAAGCAAGTATTGGATTCGAACTCGAGATCTATGACTTGTCAGTTCGACGGTCACACCACTAGGCTATCACTGCTATGATAACAACAAATACAACAGTAGATAAATACAATAGATATATCTATCCCTATATCTAACTATGCTAGTTAGTCCGACAAGCCAAGGTTTCCACAATTTGTATTGTTCTCTCGTTACTAGTCATGTACGTCGTACGGTGACAGATAAATGAGATTTGATACGCGTAATCATGTCTGGGAATCCATGGGAAACGGTCGAAGCGATGGCGTTCTGGAGGACTGTCTCATCTTATATTGACGCTCAATATTTCTGATTAATTATTATCAGCCGAATTTGTGAGTGAGTTTAGATTTTTAATTTGAGGTCCTTAAAGTAATTTGGTAATAGTGAAGAAACATAATCACGATTTTGCGCGGGATCCACCAGTATCATCATTCTTCTGCCCTTATTTCAATTTTTTTTTTAATCCTAATTGGGCTTACTCTTGACCTCAATCTAGTCCCGAGGACAGAGATGAGGTCGACGATGGAACGAGCTAACCCAAAAGAAGCCTATTAACTCGC
The DNA here is from genome assembly GCA_905163415.1 of Noctua fimbriata. Taxonomy (NCBI): domain Eukaryota; kingdom Metazoa; phylum Arthropoda; class Insecta; order Lepidoptera; family Noctuidae; genus Noctua; species Noctua fimbriata. The sequence goes on along the minus strand of LR990945.1, from coordinate 15,417,510 downwards.
GACTTAAATAGATTGGGGTCATATGAACTTGGGAACACAATTACAACACAATTTATTTGCGGTGTGTTCTTATTTCTTCTTCCATACTTCTCTATTATTTCATCACACCTCCTTTCTTGCCACACCACCCTCTATACAGTCCATCCATCGTTTTTTTGATCTTCCTCTACTCTTATACTTAAAACTTTCCTAGCGATATTTTTCACATAACTCCACATCACATGGCCATACCTAGCCAACCGATTACCACACAAATTATCAGACACTTTCAGACTTCCTCTTATGTACATATTTCTTACATTTCCAGTCTATCTAGGTTAAATATTGCACACTTAGAAAACATTGAAAAAATCTTATTTATGTATGTTGAAACAAGCCGTGTTCCCAATGTCATTTTCTATGGGTGAAAATTACGATCTCCGAGACAAGCTATCTTCCCCTATTTTTAAACCCCCATAGGTTTTCCTCCCCTCACCTTAGTTATTTACGGAATTCTTGTGCAAAACTACATGCTTCTAAACCAGATTATTAAGCTTTGCGATGTCTGTCAGTAAATTAAGAAATTTAAGATAGTGTAGATTGTGCCGTTCCAATATTACTGACTTTTGTCTCAAGTGTATTTGTAGCACAGAGCTTCTAATCAATATTTTTGTTTGTCCTGCAGAACTTCAACCACTCAGGTCTGGTGTCTCGACAGCACATGTGGATGCTGACGAAGGTGCCCGAACTGGAGAAGTTCAAGTACGTCATCAAGGATGCTGAGAAACTGGACCTGGCTGAAGAGGTAAGATGCGTTACATTTACGGACACTTATAAGAAAAGATGGATTATAAGGAAGTCGATTTAATCAAAATGTGTGAGGAAATGACAGGTGACATACATGGCCTAATTCGTGATGTCCTTGAAAATGTCAGGTGCGTAGCACTCGCAGTCGGTGTACGGTATGACCAGAATATGTAAGTACGCAGTCGATCTTTGCAACTGTGTTTTACGGCTTCAGACCATTAGGTACTAGATTAAGTTTATTCACGATGGTACCGTCTTGGGTTGGAGAGCAGTGAGGGCACTATGGAGCAGACTTTTTTTCAGAAATTTCCCAATTTTATGCCAGTATCGGGTAAACCTTGTCTATAGAAACAATTTAGCTTCTGAGAAGCATGGTCGTACGACGCACTAACCCGATACTGCAATGAAATTGGTAGAAAACCGAAAATAAAATTACGAAGTCCCAAAAAAATTATAATGTGACAAAAAATGCTTTGTATATAACACGAAATAAACAATTAAATAGTTTTGGATATGCCAATAGGTATAACTTTGAAGTTGTATGCCAGGTTTTGAACCCTTAGCCTTGTTCATGAGTTTCTAGGCCACTATGACATTTACCCTTACCTAAGTGCATACAGTGACCTAAAAAAGATCATGTGTGTGTCAAGTTTAGATTTAATCACATGTATGAGCTATTAAAGGTAATTTATGTGTACCAGCTTATGTACTACTATAGTTTTTGTCCTCGGCTTCACCCACCTGCCACCGAAAATGGAAATTATCCCACAGGAACATACTAACGGTATAAAAAGTACCATAACCCTACCCACTAATGCTGGACTGTGAAGAAGATGGATATAAAAGGATTGCATGTAGCGGAGATGGAATGCTGAGGTGGATGTGTGGAGTGACAAGAATGGATAAAGTGAGGAATGAGTATATTAGAGGAAGTTTAAAAGCAGCGCCAGTTACAGAAAAGTCGAAAGGGACTGGGTTTGACATGTGATGAGGAGGAATGTATCGCATGTGACTAAAAGAGTGATGAATATACATGTTGATGGATGGAGAGGGAGAGGAGAGGAAGACCAAAGAAACGATGGATATACAGGGTGTAAACAGACCCTTCACACAGCCGTCAACCAAGCCTTCTGTACATCAAACTAAGTAACTTTACGCAAAAATTATTGCTGGGAATCGACTTTTTTTTTGGGGTGAAAAATCACGTTTTACGGTAGGACTCGATGGAAAGCACTCAAAGGTGTATAAAGTAAAAATCTTACATTCAAAACATGTATTAAAAAAAAACTTGTGAAAAAGTTGGAACTTTGACCCCCAATATTTCCGTAACTAGTAGGTTCCCAGGTATGGTCTAGAACAAAAAAATATCACAAAAACGGTGAAAACAAGTGCCTTTCGGCTATGTTAAGAGTCTATTTACACGTTTTTATTGTGTGAGGAAATAAATGAAAGAAAAATGAGCAAATGATAGCGTGACGGTTGACAAAGGAGAATGGAAGAAAAAAAGATATTGCGGCGACCCCAAGTAACATGGGACAAGGGCAGGAAGATGATGAACCCTACCCAAGTAAATTGTAAAGGAAAGCATCGTATGCGCTAACGCAGTTCATGTTCTACCTGCGTGCGTGTCAATTTTCATCGAAATATGTACAGCAACGAGCAGACAGACCGACATACAGACCGAGTTACTATGGCATGTATTATTAGAATGAATATAGTAGGTGTGTACTATTATAGATATAGATAGGTTTGAATAGCACGCAAACACTGTATTGTTAGTCAGAAGGAGCATTTGCTACAGTTCGTAATGACATCCATTAAATATGATGTTTATCGGACCTTATTTACACTCATTATTTGTAGTTCTAGCCTTCTAGTAGTGAGGTAAGGCTTGGTTATCTGTTGCTTGTTGGACAAAGCTGTCCTTAAACTTTCTTATATATATGATGACCAGCCCCCGTAGCTTGACCACCGTAGAAAAGGATTTTTTTAACAGAAAAGTCGACAAAATGACAGATTGTGTCGACACAATGACAGATTTCTTTGCACTATCTGTCATTTTCTCGATTTTTCCGTCAAAGAAATCCTTGTCTATGGTGGTCATGCTACGGGGGCTGAGGTTTGTCAATGCTCCAGGATAGGTATTTAACTTACTGCGTCCAGAACCTTAGTTTTTCGTTTTCGTCATCCCTTTTTTCTTTGTTTCCTTATTTTTTTGTCATCCCTTTGCTTGGCATTTTGATGTAGATTTCGATCGAACTTGGTCGAAATATTTAGCAACGGAGTATGAATAGCATAGCATAGTCAGCCTATAATGTTCCCACTGCTGGGACACAGGCCTCCTCTCTATGAGAGGGAATGGGCTATAATCCACCACGCGGGCCTATTGCGGGTTGGTAGATGTCACATGTCTTCGAATTTTTGGTTCTGTTTTCCTTCACCGTTTTGAGAGCAGTGGCCATGAAATATATTACACAAAGTAATGCGCCTGCCTGGGTTCGAACCCACGACTTACTGCTACCGCCACCACTGGGCCACCGCTGCTCTCAACGGATGATGAGCGCAAGTAAATAAACCTAGGTTTAAACTGGCGCTCATCACCCGTTGCTTAGTTCTTTTCATCATTTCGTCAAAGCTGATGATGAGACAATATGATGAAAAGGCCTAAGCAGCGGATGATAACGATTAATTGTTTTCACAATTATACTGGGGTGGATTTCTAATCTAACCGAGTGCAGCTGAATAGGATTTTACTATACTCCTTGGCAACACTGGTAGCTTGCATTCTACAAACTCACGCCTGGTTACCAAACTGGGGGAAGATCATTTTAATTCCTTTTATTTTTGTTTTCTATCGTGCTTGTTAGTGATCCTGAGATCTACTACTTTTTTATGTTTTTGGCTCTGTGTTACACATACAATTGTTATTTTAGTGTTTTAATTAATTGGTGGTTCTCCTATTTATAAGTAAATAAATAAATGTATGCTTGTTCCTTTGTGGCACTCTAGTTCCCATGGGGGTAGGTAGACACCACAGAACGGCACCGGCTAAGATACTTACATACTTACCTTTACCTTACCTTACGCCTCGTTCATACGTCTGGTCATACACGCACGCCGGTTGCGAGTACTAACACACCTGACCTTTCCGAATAACATCACCAATAAGGTGTACTAGCCTTTTGTTAGACGTTAATCCTCTAGCCGTGTTTGGAGCTTATACAGACTTTCTTACTTATACTAAACTTACAAATTACCAGGTAATAGAGGAGTTCAAGTACGCGGTGCTCCCTCGTATCGGGGAGTTGGAGATGGGCGTCATCCACGGAGACGTGAACGAGATGAACGTGATCGTCGGACTCAAGTCGGGAGGCAGGTTCGTTAAACAAGAACTTAATGTTCTTTTCAACATAATTATCATTGAAAAATCACTGTGAAGGAACAGTCCGTGATTTAGATAAATATTTTAGTACTGCTACCTGCTTTTACAGGCACGCTTAGTCCTCTTAAAAGAAACACAGACACAAACCGTCGCCACTATCGCGACGTCCCTGTTCACGCCCCCGCCCGACCCTTGCTCGAGCCAGCCCGCGATGCTGAACCAGTAGTATTAAATCAACCCCTAAGTAATGATCTCACTCAGATCCAGCTTGTCCCTTTGCTGCCCTCCCCAGCGACACCTAAGCCGAGGCCCGTACCACTCAGGGGGTGCCCTCAGCGCACTGTCGTTTAGTCTATAAGTTTCTTGCCCCTGGCTGTAGACTTTACACTCAAGGCAACCCACAGGGTAGTCATAGGTCGACACTGCAAGATTTCATTAAAAAAAAATCATGCTTATTCCTTGTTTTGTTTGTCATTGTTATCAGTGGCCTGACACAATATCTCTGTAATAAGTAAATAGTGCAATTGCACTAAGAGTAGGTACACTACAGTAGAAAAAAATCGACATTTAGGAATTTCTGGCAATCTCGTAGGTAAACCTTCTCGTGCTAATTAGGAAAGTACCTAACTAAACTCACTAATAGTCGGTTGGTTGTGACGTGTGTATTGTCATTTTTGTTCTTTGATGTATCGCTCAAATAGTGAGCATCATCTAGTGTCTTCGTGTACTTACATCAGCTATTTTAATAGGAAAATTTTTATATCACACCTATCAGATTGTTGGTTTGTTTGTTTTCCACGTTATTGCGAAGATAATGGCATCCCGTAATATCTTATCACGAGATGGAAATTATGAAACACCACTGAGATAACCGGTTTGTATAAACACTAATAGGTGCACCAATTTGAACATTTTAAACTAAATTTATAAAAACAATCTTCTTTCTGAATTTCTTCATTCATAACAACTTGGGTATATTTTTTTGAATTGCATTATTAGTTTTACTACTCGCCAACAGATGGCAGTATTAACAGTTTAACTAAAAATATTTACCATTTAATTTAGGCCCCGAAAAACATCAGTGATGAAGGTATGCAATCAGATTCTTAAAGGAATATTGTTGAGGTGAGCCAAGTATGTATGTATGTTTTGGAATCTGGATTATTTGGCTTCAAAAGTGATAATAATTAGGTATTTGGTTTGCTTCGAACTCGGCGCTGATACGGTTCATGTTGTATGGGCACAGGTATGAGGTATGAGGTATGGGTGAGGTGTGGGGAATACATGTTATAAAAATAAATGTGATTTGTAGGTATCTACCAGTACATAATTAACACAAATGTCAATTTTCGGAGGATCTGAAACTCCAGCAGGGTTGCATGAAAATTATGCTTGAACAGTAAAATATAAACCAATCTTCGTTGCTAACTTCCCAATTTAGTGGATTTCATGGAAGTCTTTTATGTTGCTTTCTTGTATGATTTTCGTTCTAGAAACTCAAATTAAATTAGCAAGACGTGAAACTTTAAAATACACAATGGGCATCAATACCTAAACGTAGTAAAAATAGTAAACGAATGCTGGTGTCACCTAGTGTGTTTATATATCACTGCTGCGGATTTCTACTAATAAATTACAAAATATGTATAGCTAACGGAAGTATTGCCAGAAAAACACTTAATATTAAACATTTATCATCATTCTATCTATCATTATTGTTTTTATAACACCACGATTACTTTTCTATACTTACAGCAAAACTGACTACCGCATCACAGGCATCATCGACTTCGGTGACATCCAGTATTCTTACTACGTGTTCGAGCTGGCCATCGCCATGACTTACATGATGCTTAGCACCGGAGACCCTCGCGTCGGAGGATACGTCTTCGCCGGGTACACCGTCAACAGGCGCCTGCCTGATGATGAATACAGGCTGCTGAAGGTAGGAAAACCCAAAAGAAAATATTTGCAATATATTGTGCCTATTTGACAACAGATGGCAGCACTTGTTCATAGTAAGCCAGTTGTCTTGATAGTTTGGTTACTTGTCAATAGATAACAGTACTTGTAAGTAGTAAGCTGCTTGTTTTGATAGTGGAACTATCAAAACAAGCAGCTATAGTATATAATATACAACATCTATAGTACAACTATAGATGTCACTAGCTGAGCGTTAGTTTGAATTAAAATACCTACTTTCTCTATTCTCTTGTCAGACGCTGATCTCAGCCCGCCTAGTCCAGAGCTTAATCCTAGGTGCTTACACCCTGGAGCAGGACCCCGAAAACGTTTACGTGTCATCAACAGAGAAGGCCAACGGCTGGGAGCTGCTGAAGAAGATCCGTAAGTCGAAGGCGACAGAAGATCTTGACCCTACTGACTGGAAAGAGATTGCCAATGAATACTTGACTAGAAGTTAATAAGCTTTAAACTATGAAAAAGATCTTCTTGAATTCGTGTAGAATCTTAAAAGTCGTCAAATATTGGTTGGTAACAAGATTTTCATCGCGTAGAAAGACTTTGAAGAGCCTTATTTGTTTTTTGTTACTGGGAATTTCGAAGATTTTACATGAATTGGAATGTTTTCTCTTTTGTATAATTATTTTAGTTTTTAATAATTTAGGATGTTATGATAATGCTTTGTTGTAAGTTAATAAGAATAAAATGGCACTATAAGTATTAAAATTTTGGTAATCAAAATATGTATTATAATTAAAAAAAAAAGCTATAACTAGAGTCAAGTATAAAAATTCAATAAATTATATTCTATAGATGTTTTAGTAGAGTTTACTATATATTTAAAGCTGTTAAATATTTTGTAATGTTAAGAAAAGTAGTAACCAATAAAGACTACTTATGAAATCAGAAACTAGTTTATTTCATTGAATTCTGAACTGCAGTCTTTTCATTTTTATTTGACTTCTAACTGCAGTAACCCAACAGATACCTTATGCTAGAGAGAACAAAGATCAATATCATTTTAACAGACTTGTCAGTGGCAGTAACTTTCTAGCGAAGAAAATAAAAATAACATTGCTATAAAATCAGAGTTAAAATAACTGCGAAGGACTGGGGGCCTAAATTGGTCGCTTTAGCAGAATCATAATAGGATAATAATATGAATTAATAATAATATGAATTACAATTCGTAAAATGTTTACTGAATTCATAATATTAACTGCGCCTGTGACCATTTTAAGAATTTTAACATGATTCATATTATTATTCTATTATGATTTGATGGCACGGTTGGCGCAGTGGCTGAGCGATTGACTGCTGCGCTGCGTGTCGCGGGTTCGATTCCCGCACGGAAATATTTGTAAGGCCTACAGGTAGTTGTTCCTGGTCTGGCTGTTTGTGTATGTGAGTTTAAATGTTTGTAAACGCACCCACAATACATGAGAAATTCTTAGTGTGGGGCAACGTTTTTTTAAAAGAAAAAAAAGAAAGGAAGAAAGATTCTGCTAAAGCAGCCATTTTAGACCCCCTGGAGGTAGACAATTTGTATTTCATAAGTAGAACAAGACCATAAGAGGGATCATAACTAAAAGTCTGAAAGCAACAGATGGCCTGCTTTGAAACCACAATGAAGCTGAAGTACCTTCAGATCTTAACTACGCTCGTTTCGAGTTAACCAGAAGTTTCCATTTCCATTTCCCATTTCCACTCTATCATCGGATGAGCAGAAAGATATGACGAATCGTCACCGATTGAAGATGTAGTTGAGGTACCATGGACACGAACAACTAACTTTTGATTTCACTGTTGGCTTCTTTCTTTTCCGATAACTATAATCTATACTAATATTATAAAGCTGAAGAGTTTGTTTGTTTGTTTGTTTGTTTGCTTGAACGCGCTAATCTCAGGAACTACTGGTTCGATTTGAAAAATGATTTTAGTGTTGGATAGCCCATTTATCGAGGAAGGTTATAGGCTATAAAATTTTACGCGGACGAAGGTCGCGGGCAACAGCTAGTCCAATATAAATCTCTTTAAAATTCGAGGTTTCTTCTAAGCAAGCGTGATTGATTCTAGGCCGCGTCATTGCTTCACATCAGACGAGGTGCGGTCAAACAACCTATTCAATGTAAAAAAAAACTACAAATACTCCAAAAAGTATCCTGCGACGAACAGTCTCAGCCTCATATTTTACAACAAACCTAACACTAAAAGCGTAACGACAGCTCATCAATAACACATGGCTATCAATGGTCGTCCATGGTGGGCCACATACATCACATTATACAGAACATTATGTTACGTTTATTGCCTTTTAGATCGTAATGGTGGGTTTATTTAAAAACATCTTGTTTGTATGATGATCACATAACATGATGTAAGGTAGAAAATGTGTGATTAATTGTAGTTGTTACAAAAACTGATATATTTTATTGTTGCGGTCTCACCTTGTATGGAATTATGAACTTTATTTTCTTATTTACTTGTGTCTGTTGTCCCTGTCTGGTAGTCAGTGGCCCGAAAGTCTGACAACCAGTCTTACCAAGGGGTATTGTATTACCCAGTACTAACTGGGTTGTGGAGGTCAGATAAGCTGGTATTTAGCTGCATCCGTTTGGACTGGAAGCCAAGCCCAACATAGTTGGGAAGAGGTTAGGCAGACGACTAGTGTTTGTTAGTAATTATTTTAGTTATTGCTTTCAAATTGGGAATTATTACAATGACTTATTCTCTTAAAGCCAATATAGGTAATAAGCCATAAAACTAACGAGAAAAAATACCGAAAGAAATGATGAAAAGTTAAATCAATGCCATCTACCATCAAGTAGCGGTACTAAAATCGGCAAAAACGTTAACTTAGTCCTCGCAATTCTAGATGTTATCAGTAATTTCCTTTCCCAGAGACTCAGCAATAAATTGGATTTTTATTTATATTTTATACGAAACCGACATGATGTGGTTATAAGTGACTGATATGAAAACTTGACAAGACAACCAGTGCCTCTGTCGGCGAAATGTTGTACTAAACCAGCGTTTTTTTCAATTGCGATTGGAATTTTAGATTTTAAAGTTATTTTATTACACAGTTTATTTCATATAAGGCTACATTGTAATAAATAATATTGAAGCGGGCTGTTATTTCGTTCACAATAATCATAAAATGGTAGTTATTCTTGAAAATATGCAATAAATCTCGACATCTGTACATTAAAATTGCATTGCCAAAATTGACAACATCGAATTAACTACCCACAAGCTGTTTTCCAAATACATTAAAATTTTCTTCCTTCTCAGTACTTATGAAATCTGAAACATTCAAAAAATCACAATTAAAAAAAAAGATGCGACGTCTTCGGCTGATTACAATTAATTAAGCTTATAAAGACAGAAATGTTCACTTTTTACTCTTGCAATACTCATTGGGTTTTTTGTATGTCCTATTTAATTATACAAGCTGCGCGCTCTCGTTGAAGCGTCTTCGTATACATTACGTTCGACGAAAAAACCTAATTAAATTAAGAGTAATTATCTTACAAGGGTATTACGATATGTGGTTGTAGATGGTGATATGAGAGGCTTTAGATGTGGAGCTTTGCTTACTATAAGTTATATGGTAAATTACCCAATTGATTCTTAAAACCGATTTCTTCTCTCCTAAGCGCGAAAGAATTTATGTTATTTTTGAAGACTATGGGTAAACAGTACCTATTCGATTCGTATTCATATCTCCTGGTTTTATTTTTTAATGTTATTTTTTTACTGTGTTTACTATTTGTTTCGATTCAATTTATTATTTATTGTAGAATATGGGTATTTCAAATTGCGAAAGCCTCGGACATCAGACACTGACAATTACTCCAGTAGGTACAATAACCTACAGAGAGAAGAAGGGCGAGCGTTTTGCTTTTGGGGGACAGTGTCTTGTACACTTTGACGTTCAAATATTGGTGATTATCACCCTAATGTGAATAATGACGCTTGGTTCTGATTTTGAGTCCGGTGTCCGGAGCCGCGTTCGCTATTTGTCTATACCGCGATGATGAAACCTTAAAGAAATCCTTAGGTACCAGATATTAAGGAAAGCCTCATCTCTTGCCTAACCCAGTTAATCACAGTAACTAATTACTAGTAAAGTCTAGTCTATGACGTCACCGCCGGAGGTCGTGATCCTCACTGTCAAAACTCAGCGGTTCTAACAGTCATGTAATTAATCATTTATCTAACGTTGGTAATTATGCGTAATTATAGAGATGAGCGATTAAGAATATTAACAGTAAATTAATATATGAGATATGTAATGTGGATTTCGCTTTCGAATTTCGTTTTTTTTTTTGTGTTAACTCGTTCCTCTAGTGGTCGCAAACGCCTTCTGCTATGGATCAGGCATTATAGGTGCACCTGTGCTTAACCCTTCGGGATCACAGGCGTGACGTTATGTTATGTTTTGTATGGGATTGCCAAAAGTACAGTTTTCGTTCCTTCTACAAGTTGAGAAACATAAAATGTACTCTTTTATAAAACACGAGTATATTGTTTTAGGACTTTTTGGTGCTCTGGTTGCATCATGAGGCACACACGCCAATGTTAAGATCCTTGTTGAAAAGCAGTGGTGACCTAGTTCCCGCCCGACTTACGAGGCACCAGGCGCGTCACTTTGTGTTATTTATTTCATCACCACTGCTCTCAAAACTGCAAGGTAAACATTGTGAGGAAAGCGCCATGTCCTAGAACCAAAAACTTGAAAACATGTGACATCTACCCGCAGTTGGCCCGCGTGGTGGATTATAGCCCATTCCCTCTCTTAAAGAGGAGGTATATGTCCCTGAAGTGGGAGCATTATAGGCTGATTATGCTTATGCTGAATGGTTTTCTAGCTAGGCCTTATTAGTGATGCCATTCAAAAACGTCAGATTCCTTAAACAGATGACGATCTGGATATGCGCGTGGTGGATATGAATGATCCAATCCCTTCCAAAGAGACGAGAGCTGTGTCCCAGCACTGGGCACGTTATAGTCTGATGATGCTGTTCATTTAGCCTAGCCTGAACCGTTAGCTACATGCTTGAGTCTCCGACCAGTGATTTTAATTTTAATTTTGATCCTATCTTTCTCCTCCCCGATTGGGATGTGTTCAGTTTCCTGTCTCTAGAAATGCAGTTAAATATCTTATATTCTCTTCAAAAGGGAACTGTCATCATTATTTTCCACATAGCGATATAATACCATCTCCTCAACAATCTAATTACTGAGTAATCCCGATATCCTTAGTCTGGTAATAGTATTTCTTATCTATCCATACATCAATACAAATAAATAAAATTGAAGTGTCTGTTTGTAATTTCAAAATAACAGCTTTTTACTGAATGCATATGAAAGTATATATATATGTCGGGTATGGCAGAATTTACTCCGTTAGGCTCGTACATCGTCTGCCCGACGATGGGTTTCGTGCTATGAAAACACACTGGGTGCGATACACTGTTTCTAGCAAACTATTACTTGAGATTACAACTTAACACAATAACACGGGGCACAATGAATCGGATACAGTTCCAAGACGTCTCAACTCCGCCGCAGACATTGACTGTCGCCCTCGCCTCGAGCTGGACATCAAGGCTCTGTAGTAGCACGCTGTGTTGTGACTGGTAAGTAGGTCGCGTCCTGTCACCACTGCACACAGGCGCGCTTTCCAATTCATTTTATGCCCATACTAACAGACGGATCCGACATATATATAACCTATAACAAAAAAAACCTTCGTAGTACCCAGTAACTGGGTTGCGGAGGTCAGACAGGCGCTCCTCGTAAAATACTCCCAACATAGCTTGGAAAAAGGCTAGGCAGATCTTCTTTATCGTGTGGTTAGTGCCTAACCTGGTGTCAGAGGTTTTATGCCGCCCATAGGCCTGTGACTTGGCTTTACATGCCGTCAAGAAATATCTCTGACGCATGCTGGTTTCTTCACGATGTTTTCCTTCACCGAAGCGAGTGATAATTATACAATATGCACATGAATATGAAGAATCGGAGGTGCGTGCCTTGGGTTCGAACTCGAGATCTATGACTTGGCAGTCCGACGGTCACGCCACTAGGCAGATGATGACGAGTGAAAGAGAGCCTAAATCAGTATTTTTCTTCCTTACTGTGATTTAAAATTAATTGATTAGTAAAGCTTGACTAGTATCTGGCATTCTTAGTAACCAGGTCGACGCGAGCAAAGCCACGGACAAAACCTAACGTAAGTAATATTTATGAACATAACAAACCACATTCAGAGCAGCGGGTATCGGCGCAACATTACAGCTCCCTAATGATTTATAATTAAAGAGTAACGGAGACCCCCGCTGGGCTATGCGTTCCTGGTATCTGATAGTAGGTACTAAGTTTTAATAGGAATGTTATTTTTATATGGAGGTAGGTATCAAATGGCGTTAATACTCTTATTAGTATTTTATATTATATTCCGATGTACGAACTTCAAGGTTAAGCAGCGCTTGCCTTTGTCAGTCCGTGGATGGGTGACCATCCGATACATATCGAGCTTCCTCCGTGCTTCGGAAAGCACACTGTTGGTCTCGGCTACCATTTGTAGATCTTTGATCGTCGTTAGTGGCTCAAAAGTCTGACTACCAGTCTTACCAAGGGTTATCCTATTACCCAGGACTGGAGAACCCTATTAAAACATAGTCGAGAAAAGGCTAGGCAGTTGATTGAATGTTCTATGTATAGAGCACAGTTCTGCATAACCCTTCAGGGTCGTATAGGCGAGATGTAAGTTTTTTTTATTAAAACGTCTGTAGGACACACTCTATTTATAAGAAAGTACATTCATTCACTTTATTATTTTAGGAATGTCATGTGAAAAGCCCTATTTATATAACACCTGTCAACGGGATTAACAAAAGTGTTTCGATCCAATAGATCTTACAATTCCAAAAGAATCCAAAAGAAGAAAAAAGCAAATTTCAAAAGAATGCAATAGAGTTTTGACGTTGCCATGAGTCATGACAAATAGTTTATTTATTTATTTCATTTTATACTATTTGGGAAACTTACAGCTAACTTGCAGCGAATTTGAAGGCCATTTACAAGTTTCCACTGAAAAGCACTTGACACAGTCGAAATAAAAAAAGGTAGGTACAAAATACTATAACATAAATTAGAAAACAAAACTATTAATATAAACTACAAACTAAAAAATAAAAATAAAAACTAAATTCGGACGCAAACAATTACTTTTCCTTAAAACACCGCTACCGGTGATATCGCTGGAAGAATGTCACTTGGATTTGAGTTGTCTTATTTGATGAAGAATATACAGTATAGCAACATTTTTCTGGTGGGATTTTGCACTCTATGTAAAAGTACCAAAAGATTGTGTGCCAATTATGTGTTTATAATAGAGCCTCAACATGTGATTACAACATCTAATCAATATAAAAGTAAAAAATATTTTTAATATAAAGCGAGAAAAAATACAAAATGTATATTCTTTGTACATTTTTGTTGTTTTCCTTTGACTCAAAATGTCAAGGATGTATATACAACAAACCTTTTAAGATATCTTCTGTCTGCAGTTTTATTGAACTTCACAATACTGGTTTTGGGGAAAACCTGAATATAATATTATTGTTTAATAACATGACCATGTATGTGTATATTTATATTTTATATTTTTGTTACCCAAAATCCCTTACACTTATTAACTTCAGAGAATTTGTTGCCTGACAACCAGTCTTACCAAGGGGTATCGTATTACCCAGTACTTACTGGGTTGTGGGTGGATAGGCAGTCGCTTCATGTAAAATACTGGTATTCAGCTGCATCCCGTTAGACTGGACGCCGACCCCTACATAGTTGGGAAAAGACTAGGCAGATGATGATATAAACTTCAGAGAATTTTCATTTCAAGAAAAAGATCACTTATTTTCTCGCAGGGGGCTTAGACCAGTCAGTATAACAATTTCAAAATGTTTCGCGTTTCTCCAACAGCTTTAAACAGCATTGCCCGAAGCTTGCCAATAGCTCATGCAAGTCTCATACATTTTCACCCTGAACCTGCCCTCGTTCCATACAACTTGGTGTCGGCGCAACACTTTTTCCCCTGTCAGCCGTCATGCTATCTTTTACTCCATTTGACGTAACATAACATCATGCTTGTAATCCCTAAAGGGTTAGGCAGAGCCGGCGGACGGCGATTTATGGGCTAGCTCGCCGTCCGGCCGTCTTATGACGACAGGGCGTGACAACGGCGCGTTCGTGTTCCACGCGCGCCTCAAAGAGATGTCAGCATTCACGTAGGGGTCCGCACGGGCCGATGCCTGCCAGGGCTGCGGGACTGTTCGAAAGAGCTACCGCGGCCCTGGAACACAAAGGGCAAAGAAGGAAAATGTAGAGGGCGGGGGGGGGGGGGGGTCATTTGATGATTTCGCATACCCTAAAAAAAATTAATAAAGTGGTGCACCTTAATAGGGGGCGAGCCTATTGCCATCAACCGGGCACAAATCTAGACTCCGTGGCTGCTACTGTGAAATTGCTGATGGAAAACCCAATGACACTTTGCCCGACCTGGGAATTGAACCTAGAACCTCATGCTCAGCAGGCGCGCTTGCAACCACTAGACCAACGAGGCAGGCATTCCTCTCCGTCCCAATGTATAAAGTCTAGCCAGTAGGATAACATAGCTAGCTACACTTTCACACAGGGCTCAAATATGGCGAAATGAAACTCCTTTGAGGAACAAGTGTAATGTTATGTTAAACTGTTACTTAAATACATGATAATTGTGTCAATCATACCTTTTCCTCACTTCGAGGCTTATCTGCATCAACCATGAGCCCTTAACCGGCTGATATGCTATCAAGATAAGCGTTTTAGTCAGAGCCTGGAGTTTTTGTTCCGTACTAGTAATAAAAATACCTTAGTTACGCCATTTGCACGACTTAGAAGTCTCCCGCTGTGCTTTAACATGGTGTAGTTGTTAAAGGAATGGAGTAGACTATTATGATAATCTTATCTATCCTATCCTATTAAATAGGCAATATTTGTAAAGTTGTAGTTTGTGTATAGCAGTGATAGCCAAGCGGTGTGACCGTCGGACTGCCAAGTCGTAGGAGTCAAGTTCGAATCCAACGCACCTCTGATTTCTCGGATTCATGTGCGTATTGCATAATTATCACTTGCTTAGGTGAAGGAAAAATATCTTGAGGAAACCAAACTAGCATGCCTGAGAGATATTTTTCGATGGCATGTTAAGCCAAGTCAGAGGCCCATGGGTGGAGAAAAATCAATCTAGCTGGCTTTCATATCTGGGAAAATTCGTTTTCTCTATTTTCACCTGAACAGAGCTCGGTCGCCCAGGCTGTATTCTTAACTTGAAGTATTGGACGCCCAGCTAAATGGATCGACGATTTTATAAAGTTGGCTGGGTCAGACTTGATGCGGGAGGGTGAGGACAGGGTAGTGAAGCCAAGCTTGAGAGAGGCCTGTGTCTAGTGATTTGCGATAGGCTGAGTTAATAGATTTTAATAATGATTTAGCATAATGATGTCATAGGTATATTGTAAAAAAAATTGACATTTGGAAACTTATCAAAAAATAAACATCCTTAAACTAAAAAAATGCTGCTCTGGTAAAAACCGTGGCATTTTCCATAACAGCTTTTGATTTATTTATTGTCATTTTAATCATCAGCATCAGGAAAAACAGACGTTTAACTAGTAGGCTCCCACCCCAGCTTGTACGACTTCAAAAAACATCGAGATTTCTTAATAAAATAAAATACGTTTAATTCAGACTAAAAATATGTCCAAAATTTATTAATAACATTAAACCGACCTGGTGAAGGTTGCAGGGATCCGCTGGATGCGAGTCGCACGGGACCGGTCAATGTGGCGACACTTGGGGGAGGCCTATGTCCAGCAGTGGACATAAAATATACGTCTTTCGGTTGAAATGATGATGATGATTATCTTAAAACCATGTTAGTCAAAAAAAATTCTTAGACAACATGCGGCTTTTTTATTTTTTTCGAATAGGAAATCATCAAATGACCCCTCCCGCTCTGAACGGAGTGGAAGGGAGTGTCAGACTTCTACTAACTAAAACCCATCCATGTTCCTTCTTTGCCCTTTGTGTTCCAGGGCCGCGGTATCTCTTTCGAACAGACCCGCAACCCCGGCAGGCATCGGCACTTGGACCCCTTCCGATTTGCTGACATCTCTTTCAGGCGCGCGTGGAACACAAACGCACCGTCTACACGCCTGTCGTCATAATACGAACGGACTGCGAGCTAGCCCATTACTCACCGTCCACAGGCCCGCGAGACAACATGCAGCCTGATAACCCTTCATCCTTAGAATTCCGTTGCCAATTCCTCGAATTCGGCGTATTAGTGAGTCTGACTTTTTGCGCATTATAGCGTAAAAGTCATCCACCCTCGCCTCGGCAAACGTACCCGAGGCGCTGCAAAACCGAGGCAGTCGCAACAGACTCCTAAAGACGTTGTTGTACTATGTGTTTTAATACTATGTAAATTTAGCACACCTGGATCTTCCGGAATCATCATCTGCCTGCCTTTTCCTATGTATGATGGGATCGGATTCCAGTCTAACCGAATGCATCTGAATACCAGTATTTTACATGGACCGACTGCCTATCTGACCTCCACAACCTAGTAAGTACTGAGTAATATGATAACCCTTGGTAAGACTGGTTGTTATATGTCCCATGTAATAAGACACGAGCCTATTGCCATCAACCGGGTTAAATCCGCTACTGAGAAATTCCTGATGGATAAACCCATTAAAACTTTGCCCGACCCGGGGGTCGAACCCAGGACCTTATGCTCAGCAGTCGTGCTTGTGACCACTAGACCATCAAGGCAGTCCGCCGATGCCATAAAGTGGACTCTTGAAAATCATTAGAAACCGCTACGTTTATTATCCCCGCGTCAATTTCCATACAATGGTAGCACTTGACAGCGGGCACAAATCAATACAATCAGATAAACGCAATTATGTTCCTTATATGAACGTTAAATAGAGCAAACTATCGACTGTCACTAGATCAAATGGGAAACATGTGGGGTTTCTAACTTGTTATGTTATGAGCTGCTTAAAATTCGTTTATTCATTTTATTATCTTTTCCTTTTAATCATATTGCAATTGTTTCTAAAAACCACCTGCCTCGTTGGTCTAGTGGTAGCATTCGCGACTGCTGAGCATGAGGTCCTGGGTACGATTCCCGGGTCGGGCTAATTGTCATTGGGGTTTTTCCATCAGGAATTTCTCAGTAGCAGCCACGGAGTCTGGATTTGGACCCCGTTGATGGCAATAAGCTGGCCCCCTAATATATGGGACTTAAACATAACTGCTTTAATGTGAGTGTACTATTAGGTACATCTTCTACCCAACCCTTCGGGAATTAAAGGCGTGATGTTATGTCATGTTATTTTTGAAGTATTTGATTTTGCTGTACATAAGTTAAAAAGCACGTAGCGGTTGGTGATGGTGTCTACAACAAGACTTTGTTCTGTTCGTCTTTACGTTTCAATTTTGTATAACATTAAAGAATTTTGGTAGCGCTGACAACGTCGTAGGAAAGGAACGTATAGACGCCAGCACATCAATCTACTACAATCTGTCAAATTTATTTAATATGTTTTCAACTGTAAAGTCGCTCAAGGTTGATTGGGAAAATTTGACAGTTTCGGGTAGGTTGTATGCTGGAGTCTGTACACAAAAGATAAGATATTAGTCGCTCAGAAACTTATGTTGAAGTTGGGAAGGTACGAGCCAGCGAAGTACAGTCCTGTCAGCGTCACAAAAAAGAATAAGAAGAGAATGATTCCACTGGAAACGTGTACTTTAATTAACTCAAAAGTTCTACTTAAAATTTCCATACATGCATATTGCATTTATTTCTATATTAAAATTAAATTGAACGCAATTGCAAGTTGTCAACGTAACCGAAGATTAATCTAATGATATTTAAATTACATCGTCGCAACGAGGATTAAGATTATCGATAGTGTCACATCACTACCGTATTTGGATTAAAGGCGCCGCGGTTGGGACTGCGTGTGAAATTAGTGATGGGGCTCACTGATTTTTGTATCGAAACCAAAATTTTATTTATAAACCGTTTTAGACTGACTCAAGAGATAACGAGCGATAGAGTAGCGTGAAAGAAGAAGACATGCTGCGCTGGCCCTAAATAAAACGGGATAAGGCAATGGTCTGAATGATGGCCTCATAACGTTTTAGACTTTAATTTGGGAAAGATAAATATTTCATTTACTGCTTAAAACTTATCGTAAAACTTAGTATACTCCGCCTGTAGTCATCATAACCATTCCGTACCATCGTAGTAGGGGAGGTCTTTAATTTTAATTTATTTTTATCATTTGTTGTTAGAGCGGCAACAGAAATACACATTCTGTGAATATTTCAACTGTCTACCTATTATGGATATTGAGATAAAGCCCGCTAACAGACATACGGACGGACGGACGGCTTAGTAATAGGGATCCGTAGGTACCCGAAGGGTAACCAACGGAACCCTAAAAATGATTGTTGTCGCTCTAAATACCAAAAGATTTTCAAGAAAATCAAATTCTGGTTTAGCTGCAATAAAAACGACTGCAATCAAATCAAAACTTTACAAGCTGATCACAAAACAGGTTACAGACATGTTACCCGTCCTCATACTGTGAGTGCCTTTACCTGGTCAAAAAGTCACATTGGTATACGAATTGATTTGTACACGTTATCAAATTAGCGAGACGCAATTCACAATTTTTTCCACACCAGTGGTACCAACTCATTGTCATCATTTGTCTCTTTTCCCAACCATATTGGGGTCGGCTTCCAGTCTAACTGGATGCAGATGAATACCAGTATTTTGCATAGAGCAACAGCCTATCAAAATACACTGGTCGTCATTAAAATTGAGCCATCTTATCTTAGCTACAACTAAAAAAGTCAACGAAACAAACAAAAGTCACCGACATCCGAAAGTAAAGTTATTTTACACTTTTTAATATTTCATACAAATCCTTGTCAAGTATCAATTTTACATTGTAACTAGAAAATATTAGCACATCATCCACATAGACGAAGAAGAAGTAAAACATATTATAGAGGACTATGCCCGCGGCTTCGCCCGCGTGGAGTTCGATAATTGTCCCACGGGATCATGCTACCAGGATAAAAAGTGTGTGTCCTATGTGTTAACCTAGGTTATAAACTTTCAGTGTGCTAAATTTCATCTAAATCTGTTCAGTAGTTTTTGCGTGAAAGAGTAACAAACATTCATCCATCCATCCTCACAAACTTTCGCATTTATAATATTAGTAGGGTAACTCGAAAAGTACCTAAGCAAAGTTAATAAAAATTATATGTGACCACCGCGTGAGCTTTTTCTACCAAATGAAAAAAGAATCACTTAAATCGGACCAGTAATCAAGGAGAAATCGGGGAAAAAAAGAAAAGGGGGTTTTTCCTTTTCTTTTTTTCAGTTTAACCCAGCAGTGGTTGATTTCGGGCTAAAATGGTGAAAATGGTAATAACTGTCTAACTGACCTCTAAGTCTACAACTCGCTAACAGGGTAACACAATAACCATTGGAAAGACTGGTGAACTTTCCCATCGATTTATCGATTGTGTGCATGTCCCAACACTACGTGCACTAGTGATGTTGTCAAAGCTCAGCGATGTCAGCTTAACGAGTAATTTGTCAATCGTTGCGCCATCACTAGTGTCAAGGAATTAATTTAATCTATCTTCAATATGTGCTTAGTCGAAATGCTAGCGGAATTTTAATTTATCGGTTATGCAAGAGGAAAATAACATCGTTTGAAAATGCAGGAAGTAAATTTGTCTTCGCGGCTAAGTCATAATAGCCACAAGGTACAATTATCATGATTTAGTAGGTACGCCTCGTTGGTTAAATGGTCTCAAGCGCGACTGCTGCTCATGAGGTCCTGGGTTCGACTCCCAGTTTGAGCAAAGTGCTAGGGTGTATTGGGTGTTTCCTTCATGAATTTGTCAGTAACAACCACGGAGACTGGATATGCCCGGTGCGACTTAAACATGATTGTTTAAGTCAAAACAAATGATGAAGGGTTCCGGGGATAACTGACAGCGGTGATGTTATGTGATTACGCTTGCTGGGGTCAGTCCGTGGATGGGTATCCATCTATTATTATATAGATAGAGATAGCCTTCCGTGCCCCAGAAGCACGATAAGTCGTAAGCCAACTTATGAAGTTAAAGTTATTTTAGAATTTTTTTAGTGTTTTTTGGAAGTCAGTATTTTTTTGTAAAATGTTTTTTTTTACCATTTATTGCTGTAGTAAAACACAAATACTTGTCTTGAATCAATTTAATACATTGTAACTAAAAGTTATTAAGGACCGTCATGTTATTATAGGCCAAGGAGAAAAACAAATCAAACTACTGATCCCATTTTGATGAAATTTTTATGGGACCAATCGGTAAGTATATCCTTTCACATGAAAAAGATTTTTTTCAAATCGGTTCATAAATGACGGAGTAATGAGGTAACAAACATATATAAAAAAAAATACAACCGAATTGAGAACCTCCTCATTTTTTTGAAGTCGGTTAAAAATTATCAATAATCGCCTACAGTGTATATTTGTGTCCAGTAAATAGGTTTGTTAGGCATATTTAATGGGACTCAAAACGAGTTAGATAAAATGTGGTTTGTTTTAACGCGTTGTAGTCTTTTGTACGCAAGACGACTAATCAAGCTATACAAAACCAGTATAAGCCGATCTCTCATTGTACGGAAAATCTATATGAACGAATTGTTATACTGGAAAGGTAAAGCTTGATATGTCACCGTTTGTACAGTCACGAGCACCAATATGTATACACTTTCCTAAATTTAAAAGTAATTTTCGCGAGAAATAACGATTGAACTTTTAAGACATAAAATTGATTCCCTTAATCTACTGAGTCTCCTAAAGTTTCGTGCCCCATCCCGATATCCAAGAAATCCCATCACACCTCTACATCCACCCTTGGGTAGAACGGTTCTGGGTGCAAACTCTCCTATTCCACGCCTGTGTAAAATGATAAACAGTTGCAGTGATCTTATAGACATACATCACGATAGCCTGTACAAGTTTCAGAAAATAATTGTCAACATTTTTCTAGTGTTTAAGTAGTACGTTGAATGTGATGTAAATATTAGTATTTAGTATTATCTTCCAATTTAAATGTATTTAAACTGTGATTCATTACTTTAATTATGATTGATGTGATTTACCTATTTAATTTTAATTATTTGCTGTGTGTTAATTAGTGCCTATTTAATTTTATTAATTTTAATTTATTTATTAATTTTATCTATCAATCTGTGTTTTTAATTTTTTCTATTGTATGTTGTACTGTGATTTTATTTATTGATGAACTTTGTTGTGTGATTTTATTTTTTGATTTGTTTTTTTTTTTTTAAGCATTAGCAATGCATTATTGTTTTAATAATATATACAACCACATATAGTGCATGTGGTGTTAACCTATAATTAATTGTTGCACTTATAAATGTAGCAGTAAATGTTTTTTTATGAATGTACTGTGCAAACAATTGTTGGTTAACCAAATAAATAAATAAATAAATAAATAAAAAAAAAGAAACTCCAGAATACAATTTTCGTAACAAAATGAAATTTTAATCAGAACATTAACACACTTTTAAAAAGTGGTTCAGTGTTTACATATTGTTTCACGTGACTGTACTTCCGTCATCTCGTTGCTACTTGAAATACCACTGAGTATTACTTTTTTGATAACAGTTGGACTAAGGCTGTCACCGAATGGCGTCCAAGAACTGGCAAAAGAAACGTGGGTCTTCCGGCGGTGAGATGGGCAGGCCACATAGTTGCTATCGGGGGAAAAACCTGGATGAGGCTGGCACAGGAACGTGGGGATTGGCACAAGAAAAGAGAGGCTTGTACCCAGCAGTGGGTGAGTTCGGGCTGTGGATGATGATGATGATGATGATTTTTTTTTAGAGAGGAAATACAAGTGTGGTATTAAGATAATGTAATCCAAAAAAATACAAAATCATTTCTCAATCAACAACATTTGAGAATTATATTTTAGTAAATATTTGTTGAAAAACTAGTTTTGAAAATATGCATACATTCGGAAACAAGGAAAAATGTTCGATTTTTAAAATCTATTCAAATTTAAAAAAAAAAAGTGGTCTGTTTACATTCACAACGAGTTTGTGGTTCAATAAATAAATAAAGACTTGAAAGTCAAAGACGCCACAAAAATTAACAGAAAAAAAAAAATTACATAAGAGAACGCAACTAAAGACTACAATTTATGTTTATATCGAAACGGACGGTAAATAATAAAACAAATATGGTCAGAAATCAATTTGTTTCGTGAACTGGGGCGATGCAGTCGTAAAATAAGTTTTAATTACACTCTCCTTTGATTGCTTTCTTACGCAACACGCAGATGTAAAACAATTACTGTATCTACTGCTATATTTAGCAGATTTTTGCCTTGTATGTAACCATGAAGACAGGGTTATGTTTTAACTTTACATCTTCTTTTTCTTGGCGCTGACACGACAGTGTATTATATCTTACTAGCTGTGCCCCGTGACCTTCGTCTGCGTGAAATTTTTATAAAAAATTGGATTTTGTTTACAATTGCAAGCGTTTTTTTATTTTTGCACTGAACCCTAATCTTTTTTCTAAAATAAAAGTAACCTATGTTACTCCTTATAATATCAGCTATCTGCCAGTATAAGTCTCGTCAAAATCGGTCCAGCCGTTTCGGAGATTAGCAGGAACAGATGACAGACAGATAGACAGATAAAAATTTAAATGATTCTTTTTTGTTATAAGTACCGTATGCATATACTTTCATATCCATTCAATAAAAAAGCAGTTATTTTGAAACTGCAAACAGACACTTCAATTTGATTTATTTGTATAGATAGTCCCAGGTTGGCCG
The DNA here is from genome assembly GCA_905163415.1 of Noctua fimbriata. Taxonomy (NCBI): domain Eukaryota; kingdom Metazoa; phylum Arthropoda; class Insecta; order Lepidoptera; family Noctuidae; genus Noctua; species Noctua fimbriata. The sequence continues at coordinate 15,394,373 of LR990945.1, read as the reverse complement.
CAGCAAGGAAAACCTGCTCAGGTGGAGATTTCATTAATGACTCTTCATTGGACTGTAAATGTGGTGTTGTTCCACAAACGATGGGGCACTTAGGTAATATTGTGTCCTGCGTGTCATGTTGTTTGTTCATTAGGGAAACTGATGGACTCTACTGAAGGCGCCAAACTAGTAGCTCAGTTCTGGGCCGACACGATTTAGATTGCCATCGACACGCTAAGAAGAAGATAGCCCTCGAAGCTGACGGCATCGTCGAGAGGTCACTTTGGCTGTATGTTTTGGGGCTCAGAGGGCAGGATCGGATATTTTAGTATTTAGTTATTTACATAATTAACACGTCGACGTGAAATACCATTGTTGTGGCATTCTGACTTCTGATTGGTGATTTGCGTTTGTGCTCAAAAAATTTTGTAAAGTTGTGGACGATAGGGTTTTAGCTAACCTGGAGATCGAACCCGCCCCACGAGGCACTTAGCTACAACATAACATATTTTTTTTTTTAGGATGGGAAATCACCAAATGACACCCCCCCCCCCTCCCCCGCTCTGGGCGGAGCGGAAGGGAGTGTCAGACTTGTACTGACTAAAACCCATCCATGTTCCTTCTTTGCCCTTTGTGTTCCAGGGCCGCGGTATCTCTTTCGAACAGTCCCGCAGCCATACAACATAACATGACGGCTGTCATCCCCGAAGGGTTAGACATAGGTGTACCTAATAGTACACTCACATTTCGCCAGTTGTGTTTAAGTCACATTTAAGAGGGGATTGCCATCGACCGGGACCAGGGAATCGAACCCAGGACCTCATGCTTAGGGGCTCAACTAGTACGATACTAAAGTCGCCTGCGGCTTTGTTCATAGTAACTTCTTTATAAATATAATTAGAAAGAAGATAGTTAGGAATTAATTAATATTTCACTGTTCAACAGACTTGTCTGTCGTGACATGAGTAATTATAGGCAGGTTTTCTTAGAGCTAATACGTTTTTTAAGACTTTTAAATAAGAGCCGGTTATGGCAGGCACTCTATAAATAAAATTGAAGTGTCTGTTTGTAATTTCAAAATAACAGCTTTTTACTGAATGCATGTGAAAGTAAATACGGTACATATCTGTCTGTTTTCTCCGGCTAGTCTCCTAAGAGGCTGGACCAATTTTGACTGGATTTACTGACAGATAACTGATATTAAAAGGAGTAACATAAGCTACTTTTATTTTAGAAAAAGGATTAGGTTTCTTGTTAAAAAATTAAAACACATAAAATTGTTAACAAATCTGATTCAAATACGGAAGTAATTTTTTTTTTATAATTACACGTGGACGATAATTAACATATCAGAACATCCCGCCTATAATCCCTGAAGGGTTAGGCAGAGGTGTACCTAATAGAACACCCACATTTCGCCAGTTATGTTTTAAGCCTAATGTATTAGGGGGCGATCCTATTGCCATCAACCGGGCATAAATCCAGAATCCGTGGCTGCTACTGACAAAATCCTGATGGAAAAACCCAATTACACTTTGCCCGATTTGGGAATCGAACCGAGGACCTCATGCTCAGCAGTCGCGTTTGCGATCACTAGACCAACGAGGCAGTCTGTGAAAAGAGTATTAATAGTGAACATTTTATCAATTCCAACTACTTTAAAATTATATGAATACACATGGAAGGGTGTGGCGTCCATGTTTGTTCTGGCAGAAGCTTGTAGGCTTAAACTAAAGTGAAAGTATATTCGGAGGCTTGCTCCGACTCATTGAGTCAAGTATTCAAGAGAATTTATTCATCTTTGTCGTCACACGATATCTATTCATCGCTACTCTAGATGACGATACTACAGTCTCAAGATAACTGTTATAAACATATTTATGTTAATACTTATAGGTCTGCGGTAGTGATGTAAAACTGTCTTGGTAGGCGCAGTGGCTGAGTGCTTATAATACGAATCCGCAATGCTTTGTGCAGATCAAATATTTGGTTTTACATAAAGAACAGTCGTCTTGTTAACCTAAACTAAAGGTACTTGTTCTCCCCGTCATTGTGATAATTTTTCATACCTTCTAGTTACGGAGATATTGGGGGTCAAAGTTCCAACTTTTTCACATATTTAGCTTTACTTTAAATACCTCCACGACCCCAGTACTATTCAATGTATCCATCAGCACAATGTTTTGAGAGTGTTACATTGCGTCCTACCGTAAAACGTGATTTGTCAACTCCCAAAAATAAGTCGTTTACCAGCATATTTTTTTGCGTACTTAGTTTGATGTTCAAAACGATTGCATGCCGGTTTCGTGAAGGGTCCGGTTACACCTCGTTTACAACCCTTTAAAAACAGCAATCCCGGTTTAAAAAAGGACAATTCAAATTAGCAGACCTTCTCTAAAATTAACACTTTCACTGAATATAAAGCATTCGCCATAAATCATGGTCTCCGGACAGGGAATGGTTCAACTTTCAGATGACTCAGTCGTGAGCCAACATGTTTATCTCAAGAAATCTTACTCTCAATTTTAAGACCTTTTTGTACAAGACTTATGAGTTATCAAACTGTAAGCTCGTTTAGATACGCGGGGTTAAGATGAGTCACGAATGAGTCGAAATTTTAATCCAAAAATCTTACTTTCGTACACGTAAACACCACGCCTGCAATCCTCTAAGGGTTAGGTAAATGTGTACCTACTAGTATACCAACATTTCGCCAGTCCCGTAATAGGGGGCGAGCCTATTACCATCACGATGGGTACGAATCCAAAATCATACTCTCAATAATTTAAATCTGATCTAAAAAGAGATTTTTAAGGTGGAGCCTCGTTTAGATGCGCGGGGATGTGTGTTGTCCTGGGTACATTATCGTTGCTTCTATACAAGGTATAAACGGACTCTTCATGAAGCCATCAACCATTGTGGTACATCAAATTAAGTAACTCTACGCAAAAACTTTTGTTGGGAAAAGATTTATTTTGGATTTTATTATAAAGGTTTACGGTAGGACTTAATGTATAAAGCACAATTCAAAATATTACGATAAGGATAATCCTGGCAGTTTTGCACACCGGCAGACTCACGAATAAGTCGAAATTTCGATCCCAAAATCTTTTTAAATCGTCGAATCAAAAGAGAGCTTTCAAAGTCTCAAGCTGGAGCCTCGTTTAGATGCGCGGTCTAACCCCTCAGTAGTGTGACACCACGCCAGTTGCGCGCGCGCACGATCTATCAACACTTAGATCACGCAAGTGTTAAAAAGTGATAGTGAACGGATAAAAAAATCGGGTGAAATTTTTTCAACAAAAACGGGATATCTTGTAGTGATGGGAAATGCATAATCAAGTGTGAATTTTTATCGATAGTGTTTTGTTTTTTATGGTAAAACGAGTTTCTTTTTGTATGTTAATCTTTTGGTGAAATTGAAAGTGTGTTTTATAAGGAAAATCAGTTATTGTGGCGTTGTTAAGGTATTTTACGTGGGATTATGGTGTATTTGGTAATCTGGTTATGAAAATCCTAAGATTGTTCTTGTAAATCCAGACGATTTTTTTTTGGAGCGACTGGCCTTCTTAGTAGATATAAGCGATTTTATAAGTAATCGTTAGAAAAAGAAAAACTTTTAAGTTCTGACAAGTAGGTTTGATTGAAGCTTAAAGATAGTGATGTAGTGGTTTTTCACAGCTGAAAAACACTGTCAATAGATTAGCTAAAAAGCGCATAAACAAATTCCTTGAATAAATCTATAATATTCTAGCTTACCCATCTATTAGTAATTTGAACTTTTGCGCTATAAGAGGGGTATTTATAGCACCTAGTTCGATTTCAAGATTATAACAGCTGTTTTTTGGAACTTGTTTCTCCTTCATCTGGTAGTCTGACCACTGGACTATTGATACTTTGGTTAACAGAAATCCTTTTTGAATCTTTGTAAAAAATTGTTTTTTATTACAAGTATTTTTTCAGGTTTTTGTGCTAACAAAATCAATAATTGAATATTTCATTAATTTGGTTAATTCTATCATACTTGACACACACATAAATGTACAAAAAAAGCATATCCGAATTATGAACATGTTTAAATCTTCTAATAATCAACAAGGCCTACCGAAGCGTTGTTAAATCTTACAAAAAATTATTGAATTTCTGAGGGAAACTGAGGTACCTACAGTTAAAGTTTTATTAAAATTTATCATAGGGATGTTCCAATCTGTCTTCTCAATCCTATCGATATGTTACATGATGTTTAGAGATACTTATAATATTTTACAAGGAAAAAATAATTAATTCTAGAATCATTAAATAATTATGCTGGCAACTTATTGCATTTGTCTCTTCAGGCATATTTTGACAAATGATATGTTTGTATCCACTTCGTGCCCATGTCTAATGGATAATCGTATCCTGTCACGTTCTTATTGCTCTTTAGCACAGGTAATATAATAAGTATATAGGTATATTACAATGATTTTATAATTTAAAAGCAATCATTTAAATTATGCACGTAAGGAGCAACTTGCGCTTAAGTGCATAAGTTCCTTATTACATAATCAAATAAAATGGATGTTTTATGCAACAATTACATGAGAAGATGATCTTAGCACAAACATATAGCGAATCTACATTATGTTAATATACGTATAGTACAAAGTATTTCTTTTTGGATAAAATATGGCTAACCAAGGAACCACATAAGAAATAATAATGCCTAGTACTACAATAATAAGTCAAACTAGTTTAAAAAATTTATAAAACTATCATATCTATAATAAAAATGTTAACCAGTTTTTTTGGCTTCATTCCTATTAGTTTGGGAGTGGATTACACCGTAAACTTTAATCAACGGTTTAATAATAAATCAGCTCATACAAGTGTTGCATTACGTTAAACCTGGACTTTTGCGAAATAATTCAGACAGTTTCTTTTTTAGCCCCCGAAGAAAAAAGAGGGGTGTTTTAAGTTTGAAGTGTGTATCTGTCTGTCGCGTCATAGCTCCTGAACGAATGAACCAATTTTAATAAGGTTTTTTTTAAATACATTAATAAACTTTTTTTTAATTCAAAACCCACGTTTTTAGGGCAAATGCCAGTCAGATAAACTCTGGACGGATGGAAAATCTAATTACATTAAAAAAATATACGTTTCTTTTTTATAATAAAAGCTCTTGACATCACATTATTTAACATTGCTTTTCGCAAAGCATTGCAATGCTTGTCATAATAATTACTAAGAAACTTAATATGTAATAAAGTTAATTGCATATCTATTGTCTGCGCATCAATCACTATCATTTCAAAATAAACGTAATACTTAGTGTAACTGATTATGTAACGCATTGATTATGTCATTAATTTTAATGAAAACATTTTTTTAACAATTTTGTACGTTTACACTAATATTATAAAGAGGTAAAGTTTTTCAGTTGCAATGTAGGAAGTAATGTCTAAAACTTGTCATTCGATTTCAAATATTGTACAGACGTCAAATTTCTGTAATCGATTTTCTACTTTATCCCTTAAGCATTTGGTTCAAGGTTGATTGGGAAAATTTGATAGTTTCGGGTAGCTTGACGTGCTGGCGTCTGTACTAATAGAAAGCTAAAATATTGTCGAATACCACATATAATGTTTTATGTTTAAGTTCTAAACACGTGGAAAGTCGAAGAAGAAGCTAATCAATAGATAAATGAAAATAAATTATAACAATTAAAAGACTAATCAGAGCTTGTTAACTAAAGTTAACATCACGGTGTCATCCGTCCGTGATTTATCAACATTTAAATAAAATTAACATAACGAGATTTGGTAAATCACATAGGGATCATCGCTAAGACTGGTTTAGTATAATAATATTATGTTTAATGATTATCATCATACACGGTGCTAATAAGAATCTTTAATTCCTCTTAATTCCATTTTACACTTCGATTCAATCAACAATTAACTTTAGTATATCTGCCCATAATGTTCCCACTGCCGGGACACAGACCTTCTCTCTATGAAAAGGAGACTGCCTCATTGGTTTAGTGGTCACAAGCGTGACTGCTGCGCTTGCGGTCCTGGGTTCGATTCCTGGGTCGGGCAAAGTGTTATTATTATTTTAATTACTACTATTATTATTATTTTAATTTTTTAGTTAAGTTAGTTTCACGATTGTCTGGCAGTTTGAGTACTTTATGCGGCCTACCCAAAAGTCCTTTCTTTGGTATTGTTCGTCGTGTCGTTGAGCTCCTTGGATTACGAGTCGAGCTACACGATCACTGACAAATGCTTGCACTGTCTGGACAGGTCCACTCAAATCTGTGTGGTTATTTCTTCAAAATACCATCTCGGACATTAATCTACATGGTCCTCATATGACTTGAGCAATGTCTGGACTTTAAAAGAGACTGTGACCTCTGAGTTTGTTTCGGATGTTTCTTCTCAGAGTAGTCAGGTACGAAACACCGGCCCCATCTAGTTTTAAAAAACAACATGTTGTGACATGTAAAAGAGTTTTGTAAACCAATTTACAGAAATAAATATGATTTGATTTGATTTGATTTGTTATTGGGTTTTACCATCAGGAATTTTTAAGTAGCAGCCACGGTGGCTGGATTTGTGCCCGGTTGATGGCATAATCTCGACCCCTCTTATATGGGACTTAAACATAACTGGCGAAATGTGGATGTACTTATTAGGTACATCTCTGCCTAACCCTTCGGGGATCACAAGGCGTGGTGTTACGTTATGTAATTACTATTTTTAAGAAGATGAGCAGTTTTTCTGTTCCATCAGTTTAATTATATGATCGGCAATTGAAGTGTCCTAACATCATCAACTCATCACATATACTCTGCTGATTTACATAAATAAACAGACTCTTTCTTGTTACACCTCTTAACCTGTGAAGTGCTTTTTTCTGATAAGTCTTGGGACGCTGGTTTTACAAACTACATTTTTTTTACCTCTACAATGTTTAAATTTGTTGCCTATTAGTTTTATTAAAAGCTGTGACTTGTTCAAATTCAGATTACAGTTCTTTCAACGTTATTTACCTTAGATTAAACCAAGCAGGAACCGACTAGCAATCTTGTTGCAACTGCAATAAAGATCACTTTTAATTTTCACAGTCAATAAAATAACTAAATGAAGTGCTACAAACAATAATAGAACACAAAAAACGCTTCTGGGATAGACGAGCGCCTGTGAAAGCGCCTAACTCGTCGCTAACTTCAGAGCCGACTCAGTAAAGAATATCATCGGCACGGTAAAAAAAATACTGTGACAGGACTGATGTCTTTGTTAGCTCTCACAATCCTTACAACCGTAATTAAAATGAGACCGGTTTATACAAGCCAAATCAGTTATAATCTCTCAAATCGAGCACAGGAAACAAAGCCCACATCCTACCCACTTTCACTGCTCATCTCGTTAGTGTAAGCAAGCGAAAGGATTAAGCAAATCAAGTAATTAACTTTGTCGCCTCAGCTGTCAGTGTGACAGTGACAGCTGGCTGACAAATTACGCGCCAAAGCTTACGTCAGGCGCGCAATGAGTTGAGTGTCGCGAAATAGTGATGGGATGTGTCTATCGATAGAATGACTATACTAATTAAATATAGTAATGCGAATGTAACTCTGTGGGTCTGTTACCTTTCCACGCCTTGTTTACTGAACTGATTATTATTAAATTTGATCGATACGGGGACCTGGAGAAGAAGTGAAGAAGTGTAGGCTACTTTCTATCCTAAATTGCAGACGAAGTCTCGGGCGTCAGCTAGTATCTTATGTGATAGAAATCTAATAGGTAAAAATGTACTGATAATTTATTGTGTGCGTTATAAAACCCAAAGTTTCGACATGCTCGTATTTTTTTGGAAACACATCTTTTGTAACTAAGTATTTAATTATGTAAATACTTTGGTTTTTTCGTGAGTGTTTCGAAATTTGGTTTTCTGAGCAGTAAAATTTTAAGGCTTCCTCGTTTTAGTTTCGTTGTATATTTCACCTTTTATTAGTTAATCTTTTACTTTCACTTTTGGGCGGTTGGTAATTGTCTATGTGTAATGTAATACTGCAAGGATCCCTTCGGGCTGGAATGATGTAGACATGACTGCGCTCTTGGTGAACATTTATAAATATAATTATTAATTATGTAAAAAAATTAACAAAATAAAAGGATTAATTTTAATAAAACTAGCTTATGCCCTCGGCTTCGCCCGCCTGTAATTCGGTAATTGTTCCACGGTATCTTACTAGCGAGATAAAAAGTATCGTATGTGGTAATCTAGGTTATAAACTATCTACGTGCCCATCCAAATCCATACAGTAATTTTCGCGTGAAAGAGTAGATAACAAACAAACATCCATCCATCCATCTATCATCTATCATTAGTAGGATTATGTAAAAAATAAACTAAATAATAAAAAACACTCACATAATTTTTTTTTTTCGTTGCTATAGCGTCTTTACGACTTATAGAAGTTACTCTTAAAATATTTCGTGTATGAATATTTAGACCTTATATATAAAATAAACTAACTAACATAACATAACAAAAATAAATATAAACTAACTAAATAAACATCAGGCCGCTTAGGCGTCGCAGTACTCCTCCACATTGCCGTCATCCGGAAACGTGTCCAGAACACTGGCAGCATTTTTTGTGAAAAGCATTGAAAAAACAAGACGACCGGTGTAAGTTACAATTTTAACCACGCGCCAAAAGATCCTTGTACAGCTGTAAGTTTAGGACAGTGCGACAGTACCTACATCTTTTGAGTATTGTAGCGATTATAGTTGACTTACCACGTTAGTAACATCACGTCATGTCACCTTTTACACAATTCAGCCAGTTTTCGTTGGCGTGCCACTCAGATAACATGCATTTCAATAAACATACCACCACACTGCTAATTGTGTACTTCCCCGAAGGGTTAGGCAGGGTCAGGTATACCCACAGTCCGATATAGGTAGGACTCCCAGTGGGCTGTGAGAATATTGCCATCAACCGTTCACAAATACAAACCCCGGCTACTTTGAAATTACCGATGGAGACACTCAATAACGCATAGTTCAACGAACGAGTGGGAGCTCAAGCCCAGGGTTTGAAGCTAGCAGTAGCCCTTTTGGGCCCTAGTCCAGTCTTGCTTATTTAGATTTAAATAATAATACCAAAAATTACCAACAGAACTAATAAAAAAACTAGTACACACACTACATGATACAGAAATAACATAAAACATAGGGAGTGGCTGCACTTTCACTAAATTCGCAAAGTTGATTAATTTAAATTTATTACACTTTGACGACTGCTCGTACGATTGGGGTTCCGCAGTGTTGTCATAAATATTACCTGTAATAATATTGTGTTTACTTTCAATTTAGGTAATAGTTGTACGGAACGAAGTGAATCCGGGGTCCCCGAAGGTACAGTGGTAATCGGTATATTAATGTCATATTTATCAAGTTTTACAAATAAACGGCTTTGTAGAACGTTGTCTCTTTCACTCATGTGACATATATGTGACAGTCTCTTTCTAAATTCGATTGTTTTGATACCCACCAGGGTAAATGCCAATGCCTTTGACAATCCAACTATCATTGCGTGACTTACTTTCTCAAATAGACGAATTTTTGATACAAGCAATTACGAATTTCTTTCAAAATATTTCGGATTTTGATAGACAGTGTTACGAAATGAAAGTACGGGTTCTGTATAGTAAACAATCTCTGGTTTTCAGATATTTGATAGACATACTGTTAAAATATCCACTATAAATTGAAATACAGTTAAACTATCACTTATTTGACTACGGAACCAACTCAACAAAACCAATATTAAACTAAATTCAATTAGTGCCCACTCACACGGTGTGGAATCAATCACAGATGTATACGATACGATTGTGCGAATGAATCGGACAATCAGGTGGGCTGGCACACTTAATTATTTAGCGGACCAAGATTAATCGATTTACTTGCGAATTATAATGTTACATACATACCTACATGGACCTGCCGCACAGGCAGATCTTTAAGGTTAAGCAACGCTTGCCTAGGTTGGTCTGTGGATGGCTGACCATTCACTACATATCGAGTTCCCTCCGGGTGTCATTTGTAAAGTCGCGTCGGAAGTCGCATCACTAGTCGCGTCGCAAGTTGTGTTGCAAGTCGGATCCCAGTGGCGTCGCAAGTCGCATCACTAGTCGCGTCTCTAGTCGTATCGCAAGTCGTGTCGCAAGTCGTGTCGCAAGTCGTGAACGAGGCGTAAGATTAATCGATTGACTTGCGAATTATAATGTTACATACATACCTACATGGACAGGTGATCATGTAATAGAGCGCACTGTGTCAATTATTGATGAGAAATGAGTTATGCTAGTTTGCGTTGTGCCCTCAGGCTAGAACGCGTCAAGCCCAGGCTGGGCTTTAGCAAAGATTTGTTAATCTAGACATGGTACCTACCAGTAGCGAAGGGTCAATTGTAAGAGGTAAGACGGAGTACATATCTTTAATGTGATTACAACATTGTACACTTAGTTTTGACTTTGACTTTGATTATATTACGACGGATTATTGACGGCACGGTTGGCACAGTCGCTGAGCGATTGACTGCTGCGCTAGGTAGTTGTTCCAGGTCTGGCTGTTTGTGTATGTGAGTTTAAATGTTTGTAAACGCACCCACAATACATGAGAAATTCTTAGTGTGAGGCAACGTTTATAAAAAAAAAAAAAGTATATTATTTGTCTATAAAATATTGAGTGTGATATTTTTCAAAGGGAATCCGGTAGGAATCGAGTTGTATGGAACCTTCACCACTAGTACCTACTTAATACGAAATAGCCAAGTACAGCCACGAGCACCAATATGTATACACTTTCCTAAATTTAAAAACAATTTTTCCCGAGAAATAACGATTGTAACTTGGAGATAGTATCTTTTCCATAAAAATATACATTTCAAAAGATGTTCGTAACGACATGAAATTTTAATCAGAACATTATTATTTACACTAGAAACGGAATATTTACCATGTTTACTGTTTTCATTGAGTTCCCGATATTTCAGCGCTGTTACAAGCACCATGATCACGGATAAACTGAAGTTATTGCGGGTAGGTGTTTATGAGCAGACAAATCGGTCTACCCTCTTTCTTGTTAAAAAAAAAACACAACACAAAACAAAACAGTAAACATGGTAAATATCCCGTTTCTAGTCTAAATAATAATGTTAGTGACCATGATAGTTTAAAAACTTAATCAGAACAGTAGGAGAACAACACTTTTGAAAGTTGTTAAATGTTTACATATTGGTGCTTGCGACTGTACTTCCATGCTTAAAACAGTTCTAATGAATGTAAACACACCCTTCACAAAGCCGAAAGGCACTTGTTCTTCCCGTCATTGCGATCATTTTTTGGCTCTAGAAGACCATACCTGGGGAATCTTCTAGTTGCGGAGATATTCGGAGTCAAAGTTCCAACTATATTTAGCTTTTTTGAAATATACTATATTATATATATAAGCCTATATTGTCCCACTGCAGGGCAAAGGCCTCCCTTCCCTCCTTCCACATTTCGCGGTCTAGTGCGATTGTAGGCCAATCCTTTGCGAAAGAGTCCAGCTCATCCTGCCATCTCCTTCTGGGCCTGCCACGTTGTCGTTTCCTGCTATTTGGTATCCACTGAGTGGTAATGTTTGACCATTGTCCCTCCGACATGCGGCAGACGTGACCAGCCCAGTTCCATTTCAACCTAGCAGATGTAGCTGCAGCTGTGTTTTTTTAAATACAAGTTTTTAATGTTTTAACTCTCTAACTGTACATTCACGACCCCCGCACTATTCAATGAATGAAATGAATCAGTTCATCAGCACAGTGTTTTGAGTGCGTTACATTGAGTGCTACCGACATGATTATTCACCCCAAAAAAAGTCGTATCCCAGCAAAAATTGCCTAAACTTACTGAATTTGATGTACAGAATGCTTGGTTGACGGCTTCGTGAAGGGTCCGTTTACACCTTGTATTTTATCATTCTCATCATTCCGAAGACCTTACATTACACGCTTAGACTTTTTTGTTATCTAAGTGAACGTCGATGCAGCCGGATACAGATGCTGCACGACTGGTGTGCTATACAGAAATTACGGATCATAGCACAGTTTAGATGTATAGCAAAAATGTTTTTCAAAATTGATGAAGAAACAGCACGTTTTTTTAAATCTCACTTTAATTTACTCTTAGTGGTCCCCCAAAAGAACCACCTTTCAACTGTCAATAAACGTGGCGGAAAAAACTCGCCAGCAATAATAGGAACAGTCCCCAGCGTATTAAGTTACTACAAACTGTCAAATTTTCTCATTCGATTTCGAACTTAACTATCATCATTTATGGTTTTAAAATCATTTGGTGAAATTTGACAGTTTGTGGTAACTTGATGTGCTAGCGACTGTACAGATAATTATTTGTACCTCGTCGATTATAATAGAGTCCAGTGTTGAATAATTCCTAATCTATAGGAAGAACTTATGCATTAAGCAGGTCCTACCTAATAACATAATAATTAATAAAAACTGTATCATGGAACCCGTCATGAACACATTGGACTATCCCATACAGTAGTAAAGGAGTGTCCACATTGCGACTTGCGAGCATTCGAATTTTTACAAAGATTCCATTGCAACCAAACCATTTTATGATCAACCTAACTGGTAAGCACAGCGACCTATCAAGCTATACAAAACCAGTTTAAGCGGATCTTTCACTTTACGGGAAATCTATACAAAGCGAGGCCATGTTATACTGGAAATTTATAGCGTGTGTATAGACAATTTGCGGATCGGCTGCGGATAACAGACAGTGATAGCTAAGAGACTGAAGTAAGTGTTTCAATGGAGGTGTCCTTGTAAAGCCGCGTCTGCATTTGTCCGTATAGGTTTAACTCAAGCAACCTTTTGAACGCCAGAGCATAAAACGCACGCGCGTGCCCTCTACGCCAAGCGACAATTTCACCTACCATTTTATTACATATGTCACAATAGCGATCAAAAGGTTAAAATAAAGGACTAAGCTCCATGCGAAAGCATTAGGGAATGTACCCGGTTCTCAAGTACCTTGAAAAAACCGCGAAGAGCCGGATATAACCGGTTCTTTCATTGTATTTGTAGAACCGCGTGCATACCCTATCAAAGCATGTAGTATGGACGCACCTTTAGAATTGATGGTACTTTATCATAGTATTTATTAGGTCTGAGTTTCCGCAAATCGCAATATTTTGTTATATGGGAAAATACTAATTGTTTATTCATACATAGTTACGCAAATAGTGTTTTCCTACTAACCAAGTATGGAGGAGATGTAACTAATATGATTTTATTCGTTAATTCCTTATTTTAAGCGTTAAACACTATATAATATGAAGCTATTGCCACCATAACTATGTCACATAACTAATTTTCTTTATAGAACAACGGTCGCAAACAAAACTAGTAAATAAATAAAAAAGGTGAAGTGCAAAAAAAATCAAAAACGTCAAAAATGTAAATGCCACAGACTCAATAAAAAACAAATATGGCATCGAACGGTAAAACGCCAGAAATTACAACCAATTTCGATAAAATCGATTTGGATAAAAAAGACGAAAATGGAACGTCACTTCTGGAAAAAAATGGGCAATTCAACGGGCAATTCGCCGTCCATTTGTCGGCGATCAACGGGCAATATGATGGCAATTGTCTGGGTGTGCCTCGCTCGGGACATCGGCCGTCTATAATGGAGGTGGAGTGTGCTAAGGAAAGGACGAGGTTGGCGCTGTTGAAGCAATGCTCCGCCATCTTGAAACAAGGAGATCAGAAATATACGAAGGAGAGTTTACATCGGACTTTTCAGGATGAGGTGAGTTTCATTTGTTTTTTTTAGGTTAACAGAACCAGTATAAGCTGGCCTCTTGTTCTATTGAATTCTTTACTACGCTAGGTCAAGTTAAGGTATATTATCACTGGTGTAGCCACTCTGAATTGCATTTGTTAGGTATGTATTGAATAAACTTGGGAGACGAAAGGAATAAGAACTAAAATGTTTCGAGCAGACTTCAAAAAAAAAACTTTTCGCAAAATAAAACCGACTTCCATAAAAACGCTAAAAAACTCTAAAATAGCTTTACTCTCGGAAGTCGTTATTTTACCCTCTTTATTGGTTTAGGACCATCATTTCAACATAGGCCAAGAAGAAAAAAAAACAAACTACTGAACCGATTTTAATGAAATTTCTATGGGACCAATCGGAAAGTACATCCTTTCACATAAAAAAAGAATTTTATAAATCGGTTCATAAATGACGGAGTAATGAGGTAACAAACATAAAAGAACCAACTGAAACTTTAAAACCTTCTCCTTTTTTTGAAGTCAGTTAAAAGGAGTTTTACCGATAGATATCTACGTAGGTACTCTGAATATCTTTACCGTGTTTTTTTACCCAATACAAGTGTAATCGTCTCTTCCCATATAGCCGTTTTATTTTAAACAAAAAACGATCCTCTGAGTAAAATCCTTTTTCTAAGAATCAACACCAATCACTCACAATGATCATCGAATTTATTATGAGTCACCAAATCATACGCTCCTATTACGATGAAATTCAAATATCATCAATATCATTACGCAAACTTCAATCAGTAAGTTCAAAGAAATCAATAGCTACCTAATGAAAAAAAAAAACATAAAAAATAATACTTCGTAATTGAATTAAAAGGCAGCCATTGAGTAAGTTTAAGTGAACTCACACATTAAGTTTGCTCAACAGCAATACTATTATAGTCAACCTTCGTTTTGCTCATCGTATATCGCGCAAGGTTGCTATATTACTAGTTTGACGTTAAATATAGAAGGTTCACTTGCCACGAAAATTAAAAACATCCACGACTGGTCTACTGAACAAGAGGTCTTGGGTACGATTCCCGGGTCGGGCAGAACGTTATTGGGTTTTTCCATCAGGAATTTCTAAAAAATCTGTTTCTGTGTCCGGTTGATGGCAATAGGCTCGCCCCCTATTACATGGGACTTTAATTTAACTGGCGAAATGTGGGTGTACTATTAAGTACACCTCTGCCTAACCCTTCGAGGAGAAGAAGCGCGATGTTATGTTATGTTAGTTATCCACTCTGGCGCGATACCCTAGAGGCGTTTCTGGGACATTTCTGGGAGAAAACCAAATAGAAGAAAGAGTAGAAAGCCATGGGAGGAGACTTTTGCCCAGCAGTTAGGCAATAAGGGTAAAATCGGTAACTTTCGTGACAGTTGTTGACATAAAATGAGGGAGCGTTATGACACAAGACTCAGTCTACAGTTTTGATCGATTCCGAACTAAATATTCTCCGTCCTGCTCGCTCCTATTATGACCACGACTACCACGAGTTTTTTCATTTAGGATAACACCCGAAATCGTGCTTAACTTTAAAACTTTTTAAAATATTTCTACCAATGTATCGTGGAACTTATAGCGTGTGACAAAAATATCAGCCAAAAAATAAAAGTGAGTAAACACCAGTCTGTAGTATTGATGACTAGAATGTAGTCCGCAGAGCATATATTTGTGATTTGCCACAAGTAGAAGCTTGTTCATGCCCCAATGTTGTTCAAGTGTGGATCATTCTGCCAGGGTCTGTGTTTTTTCCACTTATCACTTATAATCCGTCTTACTTCAAAGCAATAGTGCATAAGAATCTTTTGGACACGTCAGTTCCATCATAGACCTCACTCATCGCTTTCCATCAAGCAAGATCGAGGTTAAAAGCAGGCTCACCAAGCAATAAAAGATCATCTATCCATGTGCTATTTGTTGTATCAATGGAGTTGATCTTCTGTATCAATTTTTGCAACAAACTCGCAACATCATTACACACGAATTAAAAGCTCGTTACAGTACGAAACGCGCACATTTCGCACGCAATTCGTGACGCCTGGCCTCACAGTTTTGGAGTTTGAAAGCTTCGCAAGTGAGGATTGAGGATCTATTGTGTGGCTGTGAAATTCGCGATTTTGATTTTACATGGCTTAAAGATTCGTGTTACAACATTGTGCGGAAACCGGCATGTCCTAGAACCAATTTGTTTTTGCCAGTCCATCTCATAGATAAGACCTGTGTCCCAGCAGTGGGAACATTGGAGACTTCAGTGTGCTAAAGTTTCTTGTTTTTAAATACCTACATGTTAGGTAGTCCTCCTCTGTAAAGTTCACTTTGAACCTCTCCGAAGAGTATAAGCACACAATTAAATCAAACTCATTTGTAATTGAATTGAAAGAGTCAACGTTTTAAAGGGAGAGTTATGTTTTTTTGTGGCAATAGGTACACTGACCTAGCGTAACACGAACTTTTAATAGGATAAGAGACCAGTTTATAATGGTTTGTTACTACTAACGAGCGGCCTTATTACCCACAACGGCAACCATTCTACTAAAGGGCGTTTGAAGTCCACTTAAACGTTTTCGAATTAGATAAGTACTTTTAACTTATGTCATTGTAATTAAATAAGGGCCTGTCAGTTGTTTGTAAACGCCTCAATGTCAAGCGCTGTTCGGTTTTTTAAGCAATCATTCCGACCGCAAGCGTCCTCAGTTTGTAAATAAATAAAATTTACTCAACATTAATATCATGTACGGTAAATATTAATAAAACTGGCTTCCGTGACATAACTAATGCTGTAAAAGGATTTGTTTAAGGTGCTTCCACCTTGTATTTAACGAACTTTGTTTTGCCCGCATGCATGACACTCGGGGATAATGTAGTTACTATTAGTTGAATAATTTTCGAAATCGCATCAGTAGTTCCGAAGATTATATCCAAACTTACAAACTTTATAATATTTGCTATATTATTGAGAACTAATGTTGCCTATAAATAAGCATCTCCAGTCATAGTCGAACTGTAGGCGTTAATGACCACGTTTAAAAATCATTTATGGACTTACTGTTTGCGTTTAACTTGGGGGGTTCCGTAGTATCGTAGTAGGGGAGCCCCCTTTCATTTTTAATTTAGTGCAACAGAAATACACATTCTGTGATAATTTCAACTGTCTACCTATTACGGATCATGAGATACAGCCCGCTGATAGACAGACGGAAGGACGGACGGACAGTGGAGGCTTAGTAATAGGGCCCCGTTGGCTACACTTCAGGTACGGAACCTTAAAAAAATTGTCAAGTCTAACAACTGAAATGTCACAAAATTAAGTAAATAAAAGATAGTAACAAAAATTTGCTACGTCGAAAAAACTTAAGAAAATAGCACCTAAGTAATAAAACTGGTTAGTTGAAACACTGATGAGTCAAAAAAACTACAAAGTGAAAAAAACTGCTTTTTAAAAAAAAACTGTTAAGACAAAGGATTTAAGAAAAACCATTCTCCAAAAAACGCTATTACTCTGGCCACAACACACACACACGGATTACACAAAAGTACTTGTTACATGTGTGTTATAAAATTTTATTTCAATAGCACTATTCTGGTTTTTTCGTAATTCCGTGTTTTTGATGATACAACTTTACCCATTACTGTCTAGGAACAAATTTCCACGCGAATGTATTCTTTATTCCGATGGTTTTAGTTCTGTTTACAATCTAGACAAATGTAAACTTAATTTGGGTAATCAAATAATTTATTTGCAGATCCAAAAGTGTTTTTATACGAATTGCGACCTTTTATCGGCTCATTAAGAGTGTTCACTTAGTTTTTAAAGAGCAAAGTTTAATTTGTTTCACATTTTCTAAACTGGCAGATTGCGATCTTTTAGAAAAAATTCCGAAATTACTTGCAATACACGAGTGTGTTAATTTTTATGAACATAAACTGCGACTGGTATGTTATGAATTTATTAATTTATGGTCTTGCAATCAACACTTTATAATTTCAAGTGACACTCAATTTTATTGAGACTAGTTTCTTTCCCCAGATCCGCTTTCGCTTTTATTTTGTAAACACGTCGTAATATAGCAATTTATAATGCAGAATTCTTTTATTAGCGTGAAGTAGGCAACATTTATTAATTGTCAGTGGTAATAAAACCAGTATAAGCTGGTTTTGCATTGTATTGAAACGCCATACTATACATAGGGTGGCTTGTGGTCTGCCGTGCCTTCTAAGGTCTACATTCTACAGTAAAAAAAAAAAATATTATTTTCGCAACATTAGCACCCGATATTGAAAAATTGGCCGTCGGCAGAAGTTAGCAGGTATGCATGCATACGTTCACAGTAATAATATAAAAAGATAAAGAGTAAACATGTAATTTCTGGTGGCCCTGGGATTTTGGACCTTAAACATTGAGTCCCGTTTCGCCAACTATAAACAACAGTTTTTTGTAACGATTCATTCAGCTCCCAAAGTTACAAGGAAACTTCTAGTTGATGTTGCAATGTTTTGTCTCTCTCTGGCATAAATTACTAACATTTGTGTTGAGAGAACTCAATTTAGAATTTGAACAGAAAGTACTAGGACAACAGAATCATGAAGGAGATTTTGGTGCCGCTAAAATCGCCGGAAAATATAAAAAAAATTACGTAACGATCTTTTCTATCGTGTTTAATACTTGTACATAGCCGACTTTTCTGCAACAATCTTGTAGAATAGGAGCTTTTATACTTAGTTGCTTGCAAGTGCAACTGTTCGTACTAAGTTATGGTCTCGTTAGCATTCCCCTACAATGTTACTAGTTAACAATTAGATATATTGCCTTCACTTACCAGTCACCGAGTTACACGTTACTGCATAATAAATGACTTAATTTAAGTAGCTGAGTATTTTCATGGGAATTAAGGGCATTACATTGCTCGATGACCTTGATGATTGATGACCCTGTACTGGTTTTTGTTGACTTGCCCCGCAAATTTCGCAAAATTTCGGTTTTTATTTATTATTTAAAAATATTAAAAGAAATAACAGTAAAAAAAAACAATACAGATTGTTAAGTATATCATTACGTATTTGTTGTTACAAAATTCATGCCGATCTATTCAGCCGTTACAGAGATAATTTACAATTAAGGTTGAAAAAGGACCTATTTTCTACGATTAACCAAAAAAAATTGAGAAGATTTATTAAAATTTTAAACAATACAATTTATTTGTGATGAACTTAACTATAACATACTTTTTTACACGGAAAACGCACGAAGGGATTCATCAACAAATTTCTTTGAACATACGCTGTTTTTGGGATTTGAGCCATGTAATGCCCTTAAATGATCTTTTTGCTTATTGGTTCTTATTCTTCTTGAATACTTTCGTTTCCATTCTTCAATCAAACATGCTGTACTTGGGTTAATCATGAATCTACTAGGTATATCTATTCCAATTTATTTGGGGTTGTATAGCAGATTTTCTTCTTCCTTATTAATTTAACTTGGTTCGGAAGCCAATTTGGGAGCTACAAAGCATTTACCGTTAACACTATTTTAAGCTTTCACGGTTTACAACTAAACTTGTACTGTCACTTACGGAATATCTTCCGTGATTGTTCATTGTTTTGAGCTCCCGATATTTAGGCGCTGTTGCAAGCGCCATGATCGCGGGTTGACTGGAAAATACAGGTGGATGGAAAATAAATTGTTACGAGCAGAGAAATCTATTTACCCTCTTTCTTTGTCTTTTGCTGCGCGCACTACTGGAACTCGACACTAAGTCACGGCAAAACACACTCACAGTATCACCAGGTTTTTTGGAGTCCTTAGTGTAATATGGATGTCTTTAACATTACGGGCACATAAGACTTTTTAAATATGCTTTTAGGATGGCAAAACGAGAATCTATTCTTACCTCGTAATTACAGCTTAATCAAAGGTAGCGCTGGCATACCCTTGACCAAAAAAACTTGCTTGACGGAGCAAGTAAGCAATCAGTAGTGATTGCTACGTCAACCAATCAAACGGATATCAGAAAAGAATTTGCAACAAAACTAGGATCAGCAACTCGCCTTGCAAATTAAAACCTTTGCAGAATTACAACACACAAAAGATTACAAACTAGATCACTTGCGCAAGATGATCAATCAGCACACGTCATTACCATATGAATGGCTATTTTGACAAATGGCCGCCGCGCCTGCGCTGTACGCCGCTCGTATCACAAATATAATTGCTTTGGAAAGTCGCCGATGGTATCAAGTGTAATATTTCACCAGTTAACATACGCAGCTAGCTAAACGGCTACTGAGCGATCGATCTCAGTTGGGCAATGGTCGGGTGGATGAATGATTGGTATTCACACCTTGGCGTTTGAAAAGTTTTTCGTATTCCTATGTCTTGTGTGATAAGGTTCTTCAATGATGAACATTTGCAACGCACCACACTTGTAATAGAAAGAAAGAAAGAAAATATATTTATTTGCGGCAGGGACATGACGAGCATCACATAAAATAAAAAAAACAATGCAAATAAAACAATAAACTATAAATTCAACTGGACGGAACAAAAAAAGGAAAAAATTAACAGCTTGCACGTCGTGACTGCGACAAGCAGGTAATAACTGGTGCTTATAGCACAGGAGTCGTCATAGTTGAAGCCCAGTTGCATATGTCTTGTATCTTGCACTCATTACTGCTTATAGTCTTATTTAAGGTACAAAAATTGTAAAAAGGTTTAAGTCTTGAACAAATAAATATTGTTTATTGAGTGTTCTTCATTTGTTGAGGACTCCTGTATCATCATTCACCTGCCTTTATCTCCATTTATTTGTGGTCGACACAGCAGCTCATCTTCTCCCAAACTTCTCTATTAGTCGGCATCTTAGGAGTAATCCCCTTTATAACCATATCTTCTTTCATACAGTCCATCCATCGTTTCTTTAGTCTTCCCCTGCACTTAATACTATCTACATTCATACTGAAAACTTCCCCACGATATACATATTTTCATTTCTCTGTAAAATATGATAATTATTGTCAGCGATCAGTATTTCATACAAGTATTTGACCAGTATTAATTAAAACTGGACATACGCCACACAAATTGCACGCTTTTGAATTCTCTGCCTCTGTTATAAAGTCATCCAGCGAGGATTGTCATTTAATATGGCTTGTCTCTGTCATATTTTACTTTACTATGTCAAAAACAATGAGTCTACTGTATTGGAGATCACTATTTTACAAGCTTTTGTTTAGTTTCACTTGTCCCGTTTTTTTTGTTTTTTTTTTTAGGATGAGAAATCATCAAATGACACCCCCCGCTCTGGGCGGAGCGGAAGGGAGTGTCAGACTTGTACTGACTAAAACCCATCCATGTTCCTTCTTTGCCCTTTGTGTTCCAGGGCCGCGGTATCTCTTTCGAACAGTCCCGCAGCAGCAGCCCTGGGCCGTTATCTGTCTGTAATCTTGACACACTTTCCGGTTTCCGATTGAGCTGAAAATTTTAACACAGCTTACAAACCACAGTAAAGCGGCAATCAGAGCTTGTCCAACGTCTTCTTCTTTAACATTAACACTGATAACGGGATATTTAACATGTTTACTTATGTTTTGAGTTCCCGATATTCCGCTCTCTTTAAAAACCAGTTTAAAAACTTAAGTTTTCTTCTTTTCGTGTTGACGATAGGTACTTTGATTTCATGATTTTATAGTGTTATGTTTGAGTTAGAGTCCAATTATAAAAAAAATATAGGCATTATTACTTAGACAGGAAACGGGATATTTACCATGTTTACTATTTTTGACGAGTTCCCGATATTTCGGCGCTGTTGCAAGCACCATGATCACGGATAAACTGAAGTTATTGCGGGTGGGTGTTTATGAGCAGACAAAACGGTCTACCCTCTTTCTTGTTCGTTTTTTGCACCCAAAAAACGAACAAGAAAGAGGGACAATATCCCGTTTCCTGTCTAAGTAATAATGTTAGTGACCATGATAGTTTAAAATCTTAAATATAGGCATATCTCTTTAATCGTTTACTTGCATCCATTTCATAGAAACATTTCATCTTATCTGTACCACACATGAATGTCATTCAACCTTCATTCAGATTGATGGCTAAGTCTCCCCCCGCCTGCGTTGGCCAATGGAATGACCGCTTGTAATTAATTGACCAATCACAGATCGACAGCTGACAGGGTAGGTCAACTGGCTGCATGATATACTTTAACCTCATGCTGGTATTATAAATGGAATAAAGGTGGTTGCACACTTTCCGTGTAATCTAAATGTCGCACAATTTTATTTTAGAAAATTTTCGTTTTTTTATCAAGTCACGTGCTTTCTGTGGTATCTCTTATATCCAACGGGCTTATTTTGTTTCTTTTATTCCCTGATGTTTTGTTCTGTCCCAGATCCTAGATCCTAGCTGGATATTCGGTAACCCGGTAATTAGCATCGTTGCAGATCCTCAAGCTCACGATTATTTGGAATTGTTGACGCCTAGGAGACTACATCTTGAGCTAAAATGAGGTTTGCGCAACCTCCAAATTAGTTGTGCATTTATGAACAGATATGTTGAAATTAAGTAAGACAATCCAAACAATGATATTGATTTAAATTCTCACATATGCGACTATATTTTAAACACAGGCATTAAGCCAAACCCGTTTCTAATAATACCTGACTTATGACTTATAGGCTAAGACCTAGGACTAATCTAACCTTCCAACTGTACCCACGATCTACATACATCGTGACATTGCCTTGAAGCCTAGAAGGTGGCTTGTGACGTCATTCGACATAAGCAACAATTACTAGAGACAATTACTATCCCTTCACATATGATACAACCTTGCGTTCACATTTATACTTCTATTGGTCAGGTAGTGTCTGGTGCACTACACTAACGTCGTAATGACCAATCAGAGGGCCGGATTTTTTTTCTAAGAATTTTGTAGAAAGAATTGGGGGGAATTGATCTGTTACATTTTAATGAGTTCTAAGTATTATATTGTAAGTGATTTCGTAAATGCTACTCTTGAAAGGAGGACAACATTGATATTACTATGCAAATAGGTAGGTAATTAAGATAATCATCGATAAGTATATAAAAGTATGTCAAATAAGCAACATCGTTAAATAAAATTAAGAAACAAAAATAACGCTAAACGATGCTGCAAAATTGATAAAACATGTTAACTTTTTCCTAAAGAAAGCTTATTTAGACCCTTATCCATATCATACTGTTATATGATGACATGAAATTTTCAAAATTTCAGACTTTTAGAACACTAGGCTATTTAGCAATTTAGACTCTTATTTTGTTTTAATACAAATATCAACAACAATAACAGCCGCTCGGGTCGATCGTCAGGTTAAGCCGCGCTTGCCTAGGTTGGTCCGTGGATAGGTGACCGAGTTTCCGCCGTACATCGGGAAGCACGTTCAGCCGTTGGTCCCACGTGTAATTTGTATATCTTTGACAGTCGTTACAGGTAGTGGCCCGACAGTCTGACAACCAGTCAGAGGGGTATCGTATCACCCAGTACTAACTGGGTTGTGGAGGTCAGATAGATAGTCACTCCATGTTAAATACTGGTATTCAGCTGCATCCGGTTAGACTGGAAGCCGACCATAACATAGTTGGAAAAAGGCTAGACAGATGATGATGATGATGACAAATATGAGAAGAAGCAGTCCTCTTATGGGACTGGTGAACCACTTAGTGGTCCACATCGACACCTACGCAAATGAAACGAACCACCTGACCAGAACCAGTTAAAATCCGCGACATGTAAAGTAAATCAGCTCTGATAAATTGTCGACAGCGAGCAAAGTTATGATAAAACTCAGTGGTGTTTACGCAGTGAAATCGTTGGGCAATCTTACTGTCGAGCTAGATCAGTCTAAATTACTGAGGCGGGTGGCAGGGCTACTGAGGGTTCTCATTCAAAACTCGAAGTGTGTGTTAAAAGAGTGTGGATGGTCTGAGAGCTTAAAGTTAAGTTATCGAATCAGGCGTTTCCGGAAATCCATGACATGTTATGCAAATTATGTAGTATTAATTCCATTAAAAAGATCCAGGTTTGAATTTGGACTCGCCCGCAAAAATATGCACATGCAGGAATTGAAAAAAAATTTACCAAGAGCATAGCATTTCGCTTTTAAAGCTTGACAATTAAGCAACGCTACCAAACCGATTTTTTTCTCATTTGGTTATTTCATGACGCTGTCGCATCTTGTAAATGTTCATTATGAATTATTTAAACAAAATTTTAAAATAAGAATTTCAAAAAAATATTATCAATTCACTGGTTTCAGCGGGAATTTATTATTTATGGAATTTATTGCCCGTATTTTATAAATAAATAAATTGTGTTTTAATTCAGGCAAAGTACCCACATACAACAAAAAATAATAAATTGGGATTAAATAAAAACAGTAAAGTAGAAAATCATAGAAGTTTTGATTTGGGAGAGGAACAATATGAAAGAGAAACGAGTAAATGATACCGTGACGTCTGACAGGGGAGAATGGAAGAAAAAAACGTGTCGCGCCGACCCCAAGTAGAATGGGACAAGGGCAGAAAAATGACGATTGCTCGTATTTTATGGGTTCATACTGAACAAACCATGTTTTAAGGAGATCCTCTTCGTCATAAATGGATGTTAATGATAGTTTAATATCAATACAAAACATGCATAAACGTATGAAATGATATTTTGTTTACTGTAGTCATCTCGAACACTCATCGCCAACCACAATCGAGTAACCACCGACTTTCCATCGACAACTCATAGTAGCACATTATTAATTTACACTTACGGTGCGTCGGGTGGATAACGAAACCTATTAACTACATACACATGCAATCACTCTTATGTATTATTTCATGTAAATTCTGACCATTATATACATAGCCGTATATTAAGTTTTGCAATGACAGCTCGATTAGGTACATTTGAATTTGAATTTTAAGACCTCCTCGGTCCAGCCGTTTTGGAGATTAGCCGGAACAAACAGACAGACGACAAAAATATGTGTTTTTTTATACATATTTTCCTGCATTCAATAAAAAGCTGTTATTTTGATATCACAAACAGACACTTCAATTTTATTTTTCGTGTCAGGTGTTTCAATATAATATGACGTTAAAAGTGCCGTTGTAATGTCCTATGAATTGAAATAAATCGCTTGACTTAGCAACACCGCACACCTCTACTTAACCCTTCAAGTATAGCAGTCGTGATGTTACATATTTCGGGTGTAATAAAAGGTTACGCGTTTAACGCAATAACCTTATCAAAAATTTGTATTTTACATGTTTTTTCCAGTACTCTGACGCTGTTTGCGTAGAGGTGAATAACAATTTAGCGCTGTGGGTATATGTACCTCGCGCGGTAACGAAACCATAGCGACTTCTAATTCGACGACAACGCCATCTATCGAAGCAGGGGTTCAACTTTGATAAGCTGTAGGTTATTGTTATCCGACTTAGTACTATACTTTTTATACATATAAGACCACGCATAACTTTTAACAGAATGGTCCAATTAAAAAAAAAATATATACTTCTAATGACACTACAAATTAATAAAGTCATGGCTGGAGTGAATAAAAAAATCTGAAAAGCGAATAAAAAACGTTTTTAACAAAAATGTAACCGACGAAAGCAGAAAATGAAAAGTGAAAAATAAAAAGTTATTTATTCTAAATAACCTCCTAAATTAATGTAATTAAGTAACAAATTATGAGGCAGCAAAAAACAAAAAATCAAGGAAGATCAATAAAACTACCATAATTTTACGCTAGTACATAATGAATTTGCTTGTATATTTGGCGGCGCTTCAATATTTTTTAGTTACAATATTAAAGAAGCTTATTCAGACTAAAAGGTTTTTTTATTTATACCCAGTAAAAATAATAATACCTGATGACGAATAACTACCGGAGATTTATTGTGAAGGACGGTACGGTTGACATATGTCGGGCATGCCACCGTCCAGGCGAATCAATCCGTCACATTATCTCCGGGTGTTCTCGTCTGGCTAACGGAGAGTACTTGCATAGACACAACCTTGTAGCCAGGATTATCCATCAGCAACTTGCTCTAAAATACAACCTTGTGGAATCGGAAGTGCCGTACTATAAGTATGTGCCCGGCCCAGTTCTCGAAAATGGCAGTATCACATTTTACTGGGATCAATCCATCATCACTGACAGGACTATTGTAGCCAATAAGCCTGATATAGTAGTGGTGGATCGATCAGAGCGGCGCGCAATGCTTGTTGGCATAACGGTCCCGCATGATGAGAACCTCGTGAAAGCCGAGAAAGATAAGCTAATCAAGTATCTTGACTTGGCTCACGAGGTTGTCGACATGTGGGAAGTGGACTCAGCGATCATTATGCCGATAGTTGTATCAGCCCATGGCTTAATTGCCAAGAGCCTCGAGGCTCGCCTGTCTCTGGCCTTTGGGGCTTCGGGGCTTTAGGAGGCTCTTGCTAGGCAGCTGGATCAAGGGCTTGATTCAGAAAGCGGTAGTCCTGGACACGGCTCGTATTGTTAGGAGGTTCCTCTCTCTGGACCCTGTTCTCGATACCGGTGGGATACAATTTTTTATATTTTTAAATATTTTTTGTAAGGAATATTTAAAAATGTAATTAATTTGTATAAAAATAAATAAAGGAAATAATACGTAAATTCAAATAATAATAAAATGGCTAATTTTCTGGGTAGCGTACAACTTATGGTTGTAAACACATTTGTTTTTTTTCATGTAATTAAATCATAACATCACGCCTATAATTCCCGAAGGGTTAGGCAAGGGTACTCTGACTTCCTGACTAATATTATAAATGCGAAATTAAGTTAGTTACCTTTTACGCCTAAACCACAGAACCGATCATCCTGAAATTTTGCATATACGTTGTCGGGTGTACAGAAACGGACATAGGGTACCTTTTATCCCGAAAAAAAGTACTGTTCTCGAGGAAAACAACAATAAACTTCATATGATAATAAATGGCGCCACGTGTCTTTTGAATCATGATTGAATTATATTATTATAGAAACTTTGGTAGTGCGAATTAATTGTCAAATTCTACATCGAGCATGCGAGCGAAGCCGCGTCCACTAGACATTACCCAGATATTCGAACCTTAGACTCCACGGTCGGCAGTCTTTCTACCACTAGACGAGACCAACTCGTCATGGAACTGGTTTAACCTCAACTATAATGGTCAGCTATGTCCAGTGATTTATAACTTAGCTTATTAGAAACACTGCTTATGGTAACTTGTTAGCCGCGTGTGCGCAGGCGCTTATCAGCCCTGATCTATACCGATCGTTAACTGTAGATCACTGCTCTATATACTTAATCAGCCAATTATGTTGTTCTTTGAGGGAACCGGGCATATGGCTTGGAATCGAGCAGAAAGAGCTTTATTGTCTTTGCAATAAAAGCGAAAAAGAAGTAACTCATCTCGTTTTGGTTTGGTCCTCGCATTCGACACTCGCGAACAAAGAATTAGTCCTGAAATCACGTAATAAATTTATGGAACAATATTTTTGATCATTTTAATTTACATATATATTAAAGAGCAGCCAGCGCATCGAGTTAACAAAAACTGTCAAATTTTCTTATTCGATTTTGAACTAAACCATCAACATTTTATGGTTTAAAATCATTTGGAGAAATTTGGCAGTTTGTGGTAACTCGTTGTGCTGGCGACTGTACCTAGACATTCTCACAACTAATTAGTATCTCAATTAATCCGTCATGGCGTCAATCGTGACTTCGCCGACATTATCCGCAAATAAATCATTACAAGCTCGCTCGTAATCTTGTTGAATTACTCAACAACACGTCGGCCAACCTTCACTATTACTTAAATTAATAAATTTAATTTATATTGAAGTAATGAACATTAAAAGAAATAAGCCTTGGTGTTGGTGCCGCCAAAATAATCCACACGACGACCGACGTAAACATTGAGTTTGACGCAAAACAGAAGTGACATTTTATGCTCGGTGTCACTTTTCCGAATGGTTTAGCAGTTGCTCAGACTGAATAAAACGTTCCATTTTTAATTTTTGTTACCACTGAGAACGTTAACATTTTCTTGTACAGACACCGGTACATTAAGCTACTACAATCTGTCAAACTTTAATAGATTTTCAACTTTATTTTGACAGTTTCGTGTAGCGTGATGTGCTGGGCGTCTGTACTCTAGGACCAAAGGAAGTTGGAAACAAAATAAGCAATATTTTCATGAAATCAGAGTTTAAAGTGAATTGATTGGTAAGGCTTAATTGATAGCACCAATCATAAATAATTTTCAAGAGCACATTGATTGGATCAGAGAATCGTCTTATGATATTCACAATAAAAGCGGCATTATCAAAAGAATTGTATGACTAATTATAATTTTTCAACCACAATAGTCTTGAAAAACCACTACAACCTTGGGCTAGCAATGACGAATGATGAGTGATATGCGCATAAGTGTTCTTCAAATTGGTGCTCACAACTAAACGCCTCATTGGTACTACTGTCACCTACACCCACATTCAAGTTGACATTGAAGTAACTTCTACACCGCGTCGACTTTTACATAAAATAATTATAAGTGTGCGGCCCCGAAATAATCGTAATGCAATCGAAAGTAGATCGATAAAACGAATCGATTTGAATCGAGGATCATTCGTTATGTGTGACTAATGTGACGGGTTAAGGTGTGGTTCTGTGATGTTGTATATTTAATTAAATATCAATGGCTTGTTTATCAGGTGATCAATAAAATTATAAATTACTGCCTATTTATAAGCAGTCGCTCTTTTTTAATACTTTTATTTATTTACATATAATTTACAAACTGTAAACAAACTTAGTTAAATAAAAATAGTAAAAATATGTTTTAGTATCAAAAGGGGAAAAGAATAACAGGGCGTTAAAAAATACGCCCACGTTGTTGTCATCGGGAAAGGTGCCTAGAATGCTGGCAGCATTGCCACGTTGGTTGGCAATGCTGATTTAGTCAAAAAATAGGCCCGTCCTCTGGTCACGTAAAGAGTCGGCCAACCACTTAATGTGACTGCCTGTCACGTACTCCTAATTGTTGACCAATCTTAGTTCATTCATTTATTTATTCATTAAAAATTTATATTGTGTTGAACATTACATATTAAATAAAATTATCGCATGCAGATTAAAATTGAGTGAAATATAAGATTCTAAACTATCATGGTCACTAACATTATTACTACAGGAAACGGGATATTTACCATGTTTACTATTTTTGTTGAGTTCCCGATATTTCGGCGCTGTTGCAAGCACCATGATCACGGATAAACTGAAGTTATTGCGGGTGGGTGTTTATGAGCAGACAAATCGGTCTACCCTCTTTCTTGAGTGAAATGTCTCGTTCAAGAGTCAATTCATTTAAAATATGGCAACAAATAAATACAATGTCAAATTAATAGCAGGTATAATGTCAAATTCAATGTCAAAATATTCAGAGAACAACTTCGTCTCGGTGGTTTAGTTTTGATTCTTATTTTAAAATCGTCACACGTATCGGACCAATGATAAACACAATAAATTTCTATTGACTGTCTCGTTGGTCTAGAGGTCGTAAGCACGACAGCTGAGCATGGGGCCCTGGGTTCGATTCCCAGGTCGGGCAAAGTGTTATTGGGTTTTTCAATCAGGAATTTCTCAGTAACAGCCACGGAGTCTGAAATTGCATCCGGTTGATGGTAATAGGCTCGCCCCCTATTACATGGGATTTAAACATCACTGCGAAATGTTCGTGTACGATTAGGTACACCTCTGTCTAACCCTTCGGGGCTTACAGGTGTGATGTTATGTTACGTAGTTTTTTTAAGAAAAAATGAGATTATCATAAAGAAAATGAAGCAAAATCTTTCTCTGAAAACTTTATTCAGTTTGTTCGTGAGTTATACAAAATTACTCTCGAACCACACCTTAACTTAACATTAGATCAATCGAACAGATCTGTCGACCATTAATACACCGATCGTTTTAATTAGAAAACATATCGATATGTAATTTTATAAGTAATGAGTTCTTCACTATACAACCACGTTCAGAAGGACCACTCCGCGCAAGAGGTGTTAACCTAGCAAAATATAAGACCAAAATAACCAAAACAAACAGAATTAAATAAAGAACAGTTCAGGTTTTTATTAAGAAAATTGTATCTTAATTTACTTTTTTTTTTTTTTTTAAAAGATGTATGGATTGTGTGAGGAATGATATGAAAGAGAAAGGACTAAATGATGCCGTAACGACTGACAGGGGAGAATGGAAGAAGAAAACGTGTTGCGCCGACCCCAAGTAGAATGTTATTTGTCCGAAAAACCATGATAAAAACTCTGATATTGAGTACATGTAAGGTTCAAAAACTTCGGCAAACCCCCTCGTGGTAGGTGGCAACTTTGCCCATACAAGATTCATGTCAGATATCTTAACCACAATTGTAAATGGGTAAATAATTGTTTTTGACCACCTGACACTAGAAGAATGACATTTAAAAACCTGGTCCTTCTGTACGTGCATGCTTACTGGTCCTGGGCGCTAGGATTACGACATTAAAGTCGTCGGCTTATGTTAATGTAGCGTACATTAGATAGCTGTTTACACTTACCATGTGGGCAGTTTGTAGCTGCATGTATGCGCTGCTTAATGCTCACCAAACTGGTTTCAGATTGAGATATTTTACTTGACGATATACGACGCCAATCGCTGTTTATTTGGCATTATTTAGTCTCCAAATAAAAATATCGATATCGTATAGAGTACTTAAGTTGTATGGTGTCCGGACGTAAAGAATAGCACCATTCCATATCTTCCCGTGGGTGTCGTAAGAGGCGACTAAGGGACTTACCAGAGAATGGGCAGCAGCGTTCTCTGTGTTTTATAACACCATACTGCGATCGCCAACCCGCCTGCCAAGCGTGGCGATTATGGCAAAACCCCCCCTTCTTGGGGGAGGCCTATGTCCAGCAGTGGACGTCTTTCGGCTGAAATGATGATGATGATGATGATGATGACATCTAATATGAATGAAACCTTTGTGGTTACTTCAAGGACAACAACATTACCTTGCGAAGAGAGAATCGCTGAATATTAAACAGTTTTTGTTAAAGCATTGCTTGTGCAGCGGCTGAGTGAATGTCCTCTGTAATTATGGTTTTGATGCCCTTTTAATACTTTTTCATAATTGACTTACTGAAAAACTATTATATGAAAACCAGGAATCGTGATTAATGCCGGATATTATCATTATTTAATGTTATAGAGACTGCTATGCTGATTTCCAATCCGATATTTACTAATATCGATTTGTCATTTTTGCCCAACTGCAATTTGGAACTCAAAGCTCACACTTAACAGCCTTCTTCCAACAAAAACTTTTGACGTATGTCCAGTGACAACCACTGAGCTGTCAACTACAGACTACCGGAGTTGAGGCAGTGTCTGAGCTGTCTGACACTTGATTCATTACGCTCTGCTTAACGAGACGATGAAAAAAACGATAGTAGCTTGCTAGCTTGTACTATTAAGTATGAAAGAGAAAAGAAGAACGACGTCTGAAATCAGCTTTTCACTTCCCGCTTAGCTACAGCGTTCATGGAACTCGTCGTTGCGCTTGCCGTTCGTTACGTGCATTTAGCCACGGTAACGATAAATTGCGTATAAGGAAATAAATTAAATTATATTTAGTGGATTCTCATAAAATTCCTGAAATTATTTCTTGTACTGGTCATCTTCGAATGATATACTGAATTCTCTCCATCAGTTTGTGGAGGGCTGTCCCTAACACCCTGTATAATATGTATAATGTGTGTTTAGTGATGTACCGTGTATGGGTGGTGATTAATGTTTGTCCATACTCCAATGACATCTTTGTTTTATAGTTACCAGTTTGATGTCACCTTTGTCCAGTTGCAGTTCGATATCAGTGTCATCCATTTGCAATCTTATATCATCTTTCTCCAATTGTAGACTGATTTTATACGTTTTATTTCATCTTTGTTCTTAAATTCTTTTTTTTTATATAATCTATTACTATAGAAACAACTCATCATCATTCTCCTGCTCTCACCCCAATTTATTCGGGGTCGCCGCAGCATATCTTTTCCTTCCATAATTCTCGTCATCTCAGCAGTCACCTCCTTTCTAGCCATATCAACCATTACACAAACCCATCCATCGTTTCTTTGGTCTTCCTCTACTCGTATACCCATCCACATTCATACTCAAAACTTTGCTCCCGACATTATTCTCATTCCTCCGGATCACATGTCCCTCCAAAATTAATCGATTCATGATTTAATTTCAGCCCGGAATCACCCACTGTTGGGTATATAGGCTTCCCCTTTCTTCTGCCACTCTTCTCTATTCTGTGCGTGCCTTATCCATCAGTTCCTCACGATCTTGACAACCCAACGCGCTTTTGAATGGCCCTGGTTTCTTAGGCCCAACCTTGGCCATCATAACCAATAACTGATGACCACACAATTTTGCTATAGAAAAAAATCCTGTGCGTAATTCGGCGACAACCACTGACCTGTCAAACGTTACTAGACTACCGGAGTTGAGACAGTGTCTGAGTTGTCGGCCACTTGATTCATTACACTCTGTTTGACGAAACAATTAAAAAATGTGTCTCCGTTGTGAGTTGACTACCTCATTAGTGGGTGAACGTGGGTTGAAAATATTAGTTAATTAATAATACCATTGGTTAGACTTTTGCAAGCAAAGGATGGGTTCTTCTTTCTTTATCGTGTGGTTAGTGCCTAACCTGGTGTCACAGTTTTTATGCCGCCTACGGGCCTCTGACTTGGCTTTACATGCCGTCGAGAAATATCTCTCAGGCTGGTTTCTTCACGATGTTGAGATGGATGACGGATGGGTAAATCACTTGTTTTAAATGTTCTAGTAACATTATTACTAACATGAGGAGTGCCTTAATATGTATAAAATCATGAATGTATTCCTCGAAGGGATAGGCAGAGCTGATCTAGAGCACCTTTCGCTAGTTATGTTTAAGTCCCATGTAATAAAAGCCATGTATTGCCATCAACCGGGCACAAATCCTGAGAAATTCCTATTTGAAAAATCCAAAAAAATATTGCCCGAAATGGGACCCCGTGCTCAGTAGTAAAGCTTACCACGACAGGGATACGAAGAACAGGGTGTAAAGTTCTTCATCCCCCATAGTAAATGGAGGATCCTCCGACCAGACGGGTGTTGTGTCTGGTGGGCTACTGTCCGGACTCTTGTTGTCTGGTCTTCCTATATTATAATTTTAAGTAGCGGATAACTTTAACAGCGCAATTCAAAATTTTGATAATTAGTTCCTCATTTGTGTCATAGATGGCGCTGTGTACTTTTTATTCTGTTCGCTACGCCACCATTAGACCAAAGAGGCCGTGACCACTACCAGACCATTATCTATACAACATTAGTTTTTGTATATGCAAAACCTGATACACGTGTATAGTATTTTTATGTAAAGTATCTATGTACAAAATTTCAAAACTGTATCATGAAAAATCTCAAAGTTATAAGCTTGTTCAGTTACCTAATTGTCCGCACAAAAACGTTGTCACCACGCAGCGCGCGCCTCCAGCGTCGTCTCAGCTCATTGATGATAATAATTTGGCAGTAGGTACCTAAATTATTGCGATAGGTACTCAAAGTCGCTCGGTGTCCAACTTTTAACTTTTTAAAATATTTTTGTGAAAAAATTATTGGAATCGATTCAGTTACTTATTCTGAACAAACTATATTCAGGTTTCGCATATACTAAAAATAATGTTGTATAAATTATTTCGACCATTATTTAGAGTATTTTACACCGTTTATCCAAAGTCACAGAGTATCCTTTCGCCTTTTATGTAATCCTAGTAGGTAGGTACCCTAGGACCAGTACTACCTTCTACTGCTAAAACGAGAAGCTATTACTCGAAACTAATTCTATGAAAGCTATTAGCTTTATCTATCCCTATTAGTGGCCATCTGTGTTTGGAGTTAATAGTTCCACATCAGGATATGGTTATCACGGGGACCGCTTGTGTGAGTTCGCTTATTAAATTGTAAACGGTTTGATTTGTATGATTGACTTGATGATTTGTAGTTAAGTTTGTTTCAATTAAACAGAAAATAGTAGTTTTGATTTTACTTTGAAACAACGATTAATTAATTTAAATCTATTGTAAATCTTTGGCAGTTGTTACAGGTAGTCATTTGCCCAAAAGTCTGACAACCAGTCCTACCAAGGGCATCGTATTACCCAGTACTAAGTGGGTTGTGAAGGTCAGATAGGCAGTCGCTCCATGTATAATACTGGTTTTCAGCTGCATCTGGTTAGATCCCAACATAGTTGTGAAAAAGCTAGACAGATGATGAGAAGATGATGATTAATTAATTTAAACTGTTTCATCAGTTGCCGTTTAAGTGTAGTTGGAAGCTTAACAGCTGAAGCCAGAGTGGTGGATAGCGAAAGTCTACGACGTCGAGCACCGGCGGCGGTGTGCCTCCAGTGGACTTGGGCGTGGCATTTGGCTAGACGTGGAGATGGTCGATGGAGCAATTCTTTGGCCGAGTATTGATCAAGGTTAGGCCAAAGAAACTAAGGCCTTCCAAAAGCTCGTTGGGTTGACGATGTGTCAAAGTCGCGGTAATCACCTGGATAAGGGACGCATGGAACCGGGAACTGTTCCAGAAGAAAGGGGAGGCCTTTACCCAGCACTGGATGATTCCGGGCTGATCTGATGATGATGAAACACAATCACAGCAACCCTGGTAAGCAGCACTGCGACCATTTGATGAAGGTATCTCTGATTCTAACAGTACCAAAGTACCGACTCGTTGCACATTCAAATGCAACTGTTTAGCAACAGATAAATAAATAAATAGTCAATTATTCGATAAGCATCGAATCGATTAGAGCTCAAAACATTAAAGTATCGAGCGGCAATCGATCATAGCTTCGTGACTGGCTTGAGATAATTATATCACTCTGGCTCCGATATGATCGATTGGAAGGCGCGCGTGAGGTGATGGGTTCGACTGCTGGGTGAGGTTTTTTAGTATCAAGTTGATGTTGGCTACTGTTTTTTTTTTAAGTTATTTTGGTGAGTCGTGATGGATTAGACAAGGATTTTTATGTATTCAAGTTGTTGTTGCAATGGTTTAGAAAGCGGTAGTTATAGAATGCGCTTATCACACGAGACACAACGAACATAACGTGAAGACAGGTCCTTAGAACTGGTCTTTGAGGCAATACTTGGGGGAGGCCTCTGTCCACCAGTGAACCTGACCGAATTCCGGCAATGGCGGGCATTTTCAGCGGAGATTTGCCAATGACGCAGGAGACATTTGAGTGCCCAAATATGTGCACACTCTTTCTTCCTTCATCCCCATATTTGATATCCATTAGTACGGCAACGCGACAACTGGCTGGGGGTTATTCTGAAATGACTGCTAATAGAGAAGTATCTCTTAGAGCAAGAGAACAAGCCGATAGAAAAACCATGGATGTAATAACGGTAAGTGAAAATGCCTAGTATGATCAATCTAAGCCTTTCACAACTACAAGACCGATCATTTGTAGTAGGATGTTAATGTATCAGAAACTCCTACCTACAACATCTAAGCTACAAGCACAAACAATGCACCCCACCCACTAGGTGTCCCCTACACAAACCACGGCTACCGACAACTTTCGAGATTATCGCGGCTACATAACAACAGTTACGCGGGTCGATCTTTTTCGTTAAGCAGTGCCTGGGTGACCATCCATTACATATCGAGTTTCTCCGTGTCTCGGGAAGCACGTTAAGCCTTTGGTCTCTGCTGTCATTGGTAGGTCTTTGACAGTCGTTATAGGTGTCCGTGGCTCGAAAGTCTGACAACCAGTCTTACTAAGGACTATCGTATTACCCAGTACTCACTGGATTGTGGAGGTCAGATAGGCAGTCGCTCTACGTAAAATACTGGTATTATGATGCATCTGGTTAGATTGGAGGCCAACCAACTTAGTTGGGAACAGGTTAGGCAGATGATGAACCACCAACATCTACCTGTGCAACATCTAAGCTACATTGCATCCCACCCACCAGATCACTAAGTGTCCCCCACACATACCACGGCTACCGACGACTTTTTCATCTAAAATGGATGCCAATTACGCGTCCATATACAAAACACGGGCGACTTTTTGTCGTTCGTCTGAAAAGGCACTAATTATGGTTTCCGGTTAGACAGAGGGAATGTTGGACGCGCGGCAAAAAAGTCGCGGAGGTGTGCGCGAAACGCGGTGCGACGCGCGACTGTAGCTGGTGAAGGGTTGGCACCTCGGCACTGATGATCTATGAAACTTATGTAGTTCTGTTTTGGTTTTACAACATTATTTTTAGTATATGCGTAACCTGAATATAGTTTGTTCAGAATAAGTAACTGAATCGATTCCAATAATTTTTAAACCATGTTATATTTTTTCCCAAAAATATTTAATAAAGTAAAAAGTTGGATACCGAGCGACTTTGAGTACCTATCGCAATAATTTAGGTACCTACTGCCAAATTATTATTATCAATGAGCTCAAGACGACGCTGGAGGTGTTCGCTGCGTGGTGGGACAACTAGGTAACAGAACAAGCTTATAACTTTGTGATTTTTCATGATACAGTTTTGAAATTTTGTACATAGATTCTTTACATAAAAATACTAGACACGTGTATCAGGTTTCGCATATACTAAAACTAATGTTGTATAATAAACAATTTTGCCAAAGTCTCATTTGATTTGTCTTTAAACTTTCTCTTTCTATTCCTGGGTAAAAAGACCATAAAATATGATACAATAGTTTTTTAATTACAAGGATCAATCGGAGCAGCTAAAGCCGTACCTCTTATAATTACGTAGCAAATAAAAATCATCCCTCAAATCATATCGGAGGTTACGTATGTTTTCGATCAGTCGGTTTGGAAATGGGTTGCCTTTGACTGCAGAGCATGATTTTGTATATGAATTCGGCTAAATATGGAATCCTAACGGCAAAAAGTGTGAAGATAAACTGAAGTGATGACTGAACTGATGTGTGAAGGGAAACTTGGCTAAAAATGAAGAATGATCACGGAGCCTTGACCAACCAACTTGATAATTATTTATCTATCAACTCTAAATCACGTCCACAGAAAGATTGCATGACAAATTGCTGTTGCTTGGACATTTATAATCTGTAACCAGTTGGCATCATGACGGTGATAATTGTGATCATGACGACTAAGGTGATGAATATGATGGAAAAAAAAAATACTTTGACCGTCCTGGGAGTTGAAGCCAAGACTTCATGCATAGCAGAAGGTGCAGAATACATTTCATTTCGTTTATTCAATAAATACAGTGTCCATGACTATAACATTTGCGGCCTCTCAGACTGAAAAAATAGGGAAACAATCCCTTCACCGCAGTGCCAGCCCTGATGCATATCTCTAAAGCGACTTCCATTAGCAACCCCATCACGTACAGCCCAGCGCAGAGTAACGTACCTACAAGCACTAATGAATATCTTCATTGCGGAACACATGTACCGAATTACTGATACTCCATCAAGTGACAGCTAACGGTAGCTTTTTGTACAGATATCAATTTTTATTGAAGGAAATATGAATGAGTGAGTGAATGAGATATTGTTGTGAAGTTATGATATGAGAGACGGTTGAAGTGGTCAAGATGGTTGCATTGCTTGTTGAATAGTTCTTCGAACTAAATGAATGATGGTTCTTCTTTTTGTCCTTTAACTGTATGTGTATGTATGTTTGTGTGACTGCCCCGTTGGTCTCGTGGTCGCAAACGTTCGATTCCCGGGTCGGGCAAAAAGTTCTATTGAGTTTTTCAATTAGAATTTTTCAGGAAGTTTTTGGAAGTTGGCGGTATGATAGCCCCGTGCCTCGGTGCGCACGTTAAGCCGGATTGCCGTCCCATCGGACTATGAGAGTAAAAGGAACAGAGAGTGCACCTGCGTCTGCGCACACGCGCCTATGGCTTATCTCCTCTAAGATTGGCCGCCGTGACCGATAACGGTCAGGAGGACCATGTGATGCTGATGAATCTTGTATACATTATCAATATATCGGACCTTGATTAATATGCACTTAAAATTAAACATGCCTTTGATTGGCGTTCTGCGGTCTCTAGAGGTATGGTGTCAATAGTCCCATGGATCGACAGTGATCGTTCGGGCGTGGTCGCGACACTTACTGGACTAGGAGCTGCTCTGAGTTTCCTTTTAAGTTCAGAGTGTTTAGTTAGTACAGTAGTGATAAGTAATTGTCTCTGTAACAATGAACTGTGTACAAGTTAAAGGAGCTAGATCTCTCATTTGACACTATGTATGTCACGCAGTACGTCCTGACCAGGGTCCTATATACCTGAATACGACAAATTCATAATATTATAATCTATACTAATATATATTTATATATCACTACATAGTATAAAACAAAGTCGCTTTCTCTGTCCCTATGTCCCTTTGTATGCTTAAATCTTTGAAACTACGCAACGGATTTTGATGCGGTTTTTTTTAATAGATAGAGTGATTCAAGAGGAAGGTTTATATGTATATATTTCACCTGTGCGAAGCCGGGGCGGGTCGCTAGTTTTATTATAAAGCTGAAGAGTTTGTTTGCTTGAACGCGCTAATCTCAGAAACTATTGGTCCGAATTGAAAAATTCTTTTAGTGTTGGATAGCCCATTTATCGAGGAAGGCTATAGGCTATATAACATCACGCTACGACCAAAACGAGCGGAGCATTCATGAAAAATGTTGCAAAAACGGGGAAAAATCCAAAAGCAAGCGAAGTTGCGCGGGTCAGCTAGTATCCAATAATAACATAGTATAATATCAAGTGAGAGTAAAGCAGAGGTATACTAATAGTGTACCCACACTTTGCCTGTTAAGTCCTTGGTATCGGGGCCGGTGTTTTTGCTATCAACCGGGCACAAATCCCGATGCCGGGGCAAAATTACTTTTGCGATCGAATTCGTATTTTTGTATATAGATTAGGTTATTTTAAAAGTTTGAGAGTCAACAAACAACCTAATGCCACTATTTAAATGTTGAATGAAACTAATTAATTTTGCACTACTTTTTAATTGACATCATGTCAATCAAATTGGTTTCAAGAATTTGATTGACGTGACAGACGTCAACTTGTATTAATTCATCAAGCTCTTACTTAATTATTATGCAAAAATTATTTGCAAAAAATTGCATGAATAATACATTGAATTCTCTGTGGACACATTACTCCGTGTCTTCAGATGATGTCGAACAAAAAGAGAACAGTTACTATGAAACAAGTGACAATCAGTTGGAAAATAAATTAACGTAGATCTTTAAAATGACTCTTCTATATTAATATTTTAAAGAGGTAAAATTCGTTTGTAAGTTTGTATGTCGGGGGTAATCTTCGGAACTTCTGATCCGATTTCGAAAATTCTTTCACTATCGCAAAGCTACATTATCCCCAAGTGTCATAGACTACATTTATAACGTACCCGTCAGTTCATTTCCGTACATAACGGGAGCGAAGCCGAGAGCAGTTTTGTAGGAAACAGCTGTTTTTTTTAATAATCGATGAAAAATTTCTGTGCCCTACACAGAAATGTATGATTTCACTTTTTTATGTTCAGAATGATGTATCGGCAACCGTACGTGGTAATCGTTTTAGCGTCGGTGTCCCATTCCATCCTGTATCAGGACTAAAATAAGTTGGAATGTTCTAGCTTTTTCAACAAGTTAATAAACATGGTCTAACCGGATAATAAAGCTGATAGACTTGTACTGTCACTTACGGGATATCTTCCGTGATTGTTCATTGTTTTGAGCTCCCGATATTTGGGCGCTGTTGCAAGCGCCATGATCGCGGGTTGACTGGAGAATGCGGGTGGATGGAAAATAAATTGTTAAGAGCAGACAAATCTATCTACCCTCAATATCGGGAGCTCTTAACAATGAACAATCACGGAAGATATCCCGTAAGTGACAGTACAAGTTTAGTTGTAAACCGTGAAAGCTTAAAACAGTGTTTAAAGCTGATAGAATTAACAAAAATATTCTCTTAGCAGATTCTAAGTTATGTTAATTTTCTACAATTTTCTTGCCCACTAACATGATCACATTACCCGCAACGATTTCATCTCCTTACCTCCATATAAGTACTAATTGTAAGCAAGAAGTTTCCACACTGCGCACTATCCCCGCGACGTGCATCTGATTGCGTGTTTCACAGGAATGAGTATGTATTTAAAGTTTTTGTGGACATAGTTTTGATGTCCATGTGAGTGATAGATGCGAGCTGTCGCGATGTTGTTCGACGAGTTGCATGAACTTAGCTACCAGGCCCGAAGGCAGCTAAGAAGCCGATTCCTACCGGCTTTTTAGAACCAAAAAAAATATAACAATAAAGAAATTGTTCCCTTGATAAAAATGAAAGAAGCATTATTCTTCAAAAGATTTAATATGAAAAAAATGCATGACTCTTCAAACCAGTAAGTCCTGAAATGGTGATCAGGTTTGAGTCTTGATGTAAAATGAATAATTTGATATCTCAGTCAGTTTGGACCTAAAAAAGCTGGCTTAGAGTCTAGGGCGGAGGCCTATGTATTGTAGCGTAGCGTGGAATAGGTCTAGATTTATGTCCAGGCGTAGACTGATGATTTAATTGATTGATTGTGTCGGTGTGTAATTACTGGTCCTCAAATATATTATCTGTAAGTCTTTCAAGAAAGTTACCGTTAAAGTTGCTATTTATAAACTTGGTTTTTCGAAGACGTTACCCATATTTTTTGTTAATCGTGCTAGAATCTATTTAAGATAGGCCTAGACCAACAAACTCCTGTTCGACTTGATCGCATCACATAGCGTTGACAACATTTTTGATGAACCTGTTTTCACAGCTAGCTATGTACTTATCTGAGCAATGTTTTAAGTAGTTTCACATAAAGTTAATTTGTAGTGTCAGGAATTGTAGCGATTGGCACTTCATGTATTTACCGGTTGTCGCTTTACTAACAGGATACGCATTGATTGGTTTTTTTTTTGTAGTTTTATAACCAATTTAAGTACAGTCTTTTTAATGCCATGCCTTACCCACATTCTAGGATTAAAGATTCCATTTAGACATTTCATATATGGGGAAGATTTATAAAACAATTTGGTTTGACCTGCTGTCTTGTATGGATCAGAATTTTGGGCCACAAAAGGGATGAGTGAAAGGCATTTGCATGTTGCTGAGATTAGAACGCTAAGAGGAATGTGTGGTGGTACGCGAATGGATAAAATGAGAATTGAGTAAGTACTATAGTACCTACTTATAGGGCGAAGTCTGGAATAGGCGCCGGTGACTGAAAAGTTGTGTGGTAATCGGTTGTCGCAGGCATGTTACGTGGAGGAATGAGGAAAATGTCGTGAGGAAAGTTTTGAGTATGAATGTGGATATAAGAGTAGAGGAAGGCCAGAGAAACGATGGATGGACTGTGTGAAGGATAAAAACGAGGTGGCCGAGGAGATGACGAGTATAATAGAGAATAGAAGAAGACATACTGCGCTGACTCCAAATGAATTAGGAGAAGGACAAGAGAATGCTGATGATTAGACGTTTCATAAAATAATGAAACTAGTAATCGAATACTTAATGGTTTATTCTTTTAAGAAAAATCACCACAACTGCATTCTTGCAAAATCTTGAATGAACTGAAACCTCGATTGAAGAAATGGTCCTAACTGCCAATCTATCCTTGTAAAATATCGTCACTATTACCTATGATTGGCAAACTCTAAGTTACGCTCGCAATCAGCCCGATGGGATAAACTTCCAACTCCACATACGTAGCAGGGACATGTAGGCTCACATAATTAACGTCACCGACACACCACTGTGCTGTCGCTCCGACACACGTGTGCCGAAGTGAGCTGGTTGGCAGTTAACGTGCTCTCGTTTCCTTATACAGGCAAGTAGATTAAGTATAAGCTTCTAGGATTTAATAAAGGGAAATAATAAACTTGTAACGAAAAGGTGTGTTGTGGGGTGTAATAAATTGTGGTCGATTTCCTCCTTTATCAAGCCATATACATTCTGCGTTGTTTACTCAAATGTGTCAAACATAGCATTTATGTCTGTAAAGTGCTAACTTGAGCAACGTTTCATTGCCTCTGAAGCCAAAGCTGGGGTATTAAACACTAGCTTTTTCCTCATGTACAATATAGGTCCGGAAAACATCACCAGGTAAAGTACTACCGGGATAAAAAATCCTTTATGTTCTAAGTCAGGTTATAATCTATGCTTGAGCCAAATTTCATCCAAAATCACGTCTGTGATCCCCGAAGGGTTAGGCAGAAGTGTACCTAATAGTACAGCCACCTTTCCCGCGTTTTGTTAAAGGCGAGCCTATTGCCATCAACCGGGCACAGATCGAGACTACAAAAGCTTGTTGATATTAAGTATGGATGAGTGTAGGTATGTGTCACAGTATAAACCGTGTATGTGTCGTCGAGGAGCTCGTGGCTAGATAATACAGCCGCTCGGGTCGATCTTTAGGTAAAGCCGTGCTTGCCTAGGTTGGTCCGTGGATGGGTAACCACCATAAGTACCAAGTTTCCTCCGTACCTCGCAAATCACGTTAAGCCGTTGGTCCCGGCTGTCATTTGTAGATCTTTGACAGTCTTTACAGGTAGTCAGTGGCTCGGCAACCAGTCTTATCAATGGGTATCGTATTACCCAGTACTAACTGGGTTGTGGAGGTTAGATAGGCAGTCGATCCATATTAAATACTGGTATTCAGCTGCATCCGGTTAGACTGGAAGCCGACCCCAAAATAGTTAGGGAAAGGCTAGGCAGATGATGATGAGTGCAGGTGTGCGTCAGGTCGAACTGCATTGAGAAACGAGCGGTTGTAGTTTGTGCAGGAGAACAAGAAAAGGACAAACAGTTACTGACCAACAAAATAAATAAAGTTACACAGAAACAAATTAATCAAAGTCTAGGTACGCTACTGCATGACTGAAAGAATCTAGGTCATTGAGACGCCCGTCGATTGGCTAACGTCATGCGACTGATGACCAATGGTGACGCGGCGTTGACGCTGATATCTGTCACTTGTTAGATCACGACTAGGTTTCAAGGCATTTCTAGGTCTTTAGGCATTAGATGCGGCATTTGATGTTTGTAATGATATTTCTCTATTTGAACGAAAGAAAAATTATTTATTAGACTTACAAATGACAAAACAAAAAAAAATGAGACTTATTTCGATGTTAATACATTCTATTTTGTACTAACTGTGCCCCGCGACCTTTGTCCGCGTGGAATTATTACAAAAACATTACTTCCCTTCCCTTTCCTTCTAATTTCAAGGGTTTTATGTTTTTTGCATGGGACCCTAATCCTTTTTCTAAAATAAAAGTATCACCCATCAGCTATCTGCCGTCAAAATCGGTCCAGCCGTTTCGGAGATCAGTCGGAACAAACAGACAGGCGGACAGACCGACAGACAGACAAAGATTGAAAAAAATGTTTTGGTTATAAGTGTCAATACCCAGATCGAACAAAGTGTTGCTGGGTTTTTCCATCAGGTATTTCTCAGTAGCAGCCACGGAGTCTGGATTGTGCCCCGTTGATGGCAATAGGCTCGCCCCCTATTACATGGGACTATAACATAACTGGCGAAATGTGGGTGTACCTACTATTAAGCATACCTCTGCCTAACCCTTCGGGGATTATAGGCGAGATGTTATGTAAATTTGCGGTAACCACCGATGGTCTTCAAACCAACATTTAAAAAAAAAAAACCAACCGCATCACCAATTAACTAACAATTTTAATGAGGAACCTCACATTGTGACTTCAGCCATTTCTTCTCGACAGCCGTCATTCCATCAACGTTGTACTACTCAATTGAATTATTTCTTGTCTCTGTCTGACGCGTAGGAGTCGTGGCAGTCATGAATTATGGATGCGCGTGAGCAGCGCGCGCCGGGTATCGATCACGCCGCCCTAATGATCTAGTATCGGTCTATGATCTATAGTGTGATGTTGTGGGGTGACTATGAGTTGAGCAGTGATTGGTTGTAGTTATGATCCCGACTTAAGATTTGTCGATCGCGTTTTAGATCTCAACCAGGCTCGGATGGACTTAGTCAAATTAGTTGCATCCTGTCCTCATTTGAATACGGTGAAGGAAAACCGTGAGGGAACTAGGATGTCTTAAGGCAACTCACAGTTTTGCAATCGCTCAGAATTCTTTCTATGAAACACCATACTGCAGCTGCAACGCACAATTTTATTACAGCATGCCCTCGGATTGGGATCACCTCATCATCATCATTTCAGCCGAAAGACGTCCACTGCTGGACATAGGCCTCCCCCAAGTGTCGCCACATTGACCGGTCCCGTGCGACTCGCATCCAGCGGATCCCTGCAACCTTCACCAGGTCATCGGTCCACCTAGTGGGAGGCCTTCCAACGCAGCGTCTTCCGGTTCGCGGTCGCCACTCCAGAACTTTTCGGCCCCATCGGCCATCCGTTCTGCGAGCAATGTGCCCTGCCCACTGCCACTTCAGTTTGGCTATTCTTCGGGCTACGTCGGTTACCTTGGTTCTCTTGCGGATGTCCTCATTTCTGATTCGATCACGCAAGGAAACTCCGAGCATAGCCCTCTCCATTGCCCTTTGGGTGACTTTAAGCCTTCTGATAAGGCCCATTGTGAGCGACCACGTTTCGGTCCCGTATGTAATCACTGGCAACACACACTGGTCATAGACCTCACCTGGGATCACCTAGTATAAATTAAATGACACGATCCGGTGCAGTGCTTATAAATATATTAAACTAA
Source organism: Noctua fimbriata (assembly GCA_905163415.1). Taxonomy (NCBI): domain Eukaryota; kingdom Metazoa; phylum Arthropoda; class Insecta; order Lepidoptera; family Noctuidae; genus Noctua; species Noctua fimbriata. The sequence goes on along the minus strand of LR990945.1, from coordinate 15,349,590 downwards.
GCTTTAAAAGCAGCGGTGGCCCAGTGGTGTCGGCCTCGAAAAGTCATCGGTTCGAACCCAGGCAGGCGCATTACTTTGTGTAATTTATTTCATCACCACTGCTCTCAAAACGGTGAAGGAAAACATCGTGAGGAAACCGACATGTTCTAGAACCAAAAATTCGAAGACCAACCCGCACTGGGCCCGCGTAGAGGATTATAGCCCATTCCCTCTCATAGAGAGGAGGCCGTGTGTCCCAGTAGTGGGAACATTTTAGGCTGATTATGCATTATGCAAGCTTCAAAACAAAAATCGAAGGCATAAGACATCTACCAATCCGCACTGGATCCGCATTTCAGCCCATTGCCTCTAGCCCCAAGGAAGCCTGAGTACCCTGAGTCTCTGCAGCAGTAGCGAAGGGTCATTTTTCGTAAGAGATAAGCCGGAGTACGTATCTTTAATGTGATTATATTATTTGTCTATAGAATACTGACTGTGCCATTTTTCAAAGGAAATCCGGTAGGAATAGAGTTGTATGGAAACTTCGCCACTGCCCTGCTGCTACGCTGTAGATCATTTTTATCCAAGAGTCTAAGCTTCATGTATCTTTTCAAATAAAATACTTTAATCGAATGAAAATCTCATCAGTGTGGATACAATAAATGATCTGACCAGCAGGCTGAAGTGGCAGAGAGGCAATTGTCATAAAAATTACGAACCCAATGTAAATCGGATAGCAATCATCGCTTGCTATTAATCTCGATCCCGCTATACCGCATGGCCACCCTTCCATTATAATGCAACATTCTCCTACACATATGGCTGCGCTCGCGTCGACCGCCTTCTGTTTAGGTCGTGATTTAAGTGCTAAAGTCGCATTCCTATCACCACGCTACTTGCCTTGAAGGGTGGATAGGAATAAGGAATGGTTGGTTCTTGCTGGGATACACTGAGTTATTGGCTCCTATTTCTATAGTTCATATTACCAGATCATAAAGTGCATTTGCCAGTGCCTTTGAAAGTTAGGCCTATTCAGAATGGTGAAACTGGAAAGTGACGTCATAATGATTTTTTTAAACAGTTTTCTGATTAATGAAGTCAATTCTGAATCCTAGTCTTGGATTTGAACTTCCGTCCCTGAGCCAAGTGTGTCTGGGTTTTTCCGATAGGCATATTTCTGGATTTGTACCCGGTTGATGGCAATTATACATGATACTTAATTGAAATGTGGTGTAATATTGGTACTTCTTTGCTCACCCTTCGGCAGGCGTCTTAAAATAAGCATGAATTTATAACGTCGTACCAACCGTTATAAATTCATTTCTATTTTAAGAACACATCCAGCCCAAATCACCTTTCACGGATCACAAACCAGTTACAATCGCTCATACATTACAGCCATCTTATAGTGAATGATTGAATAATTTCAAACATTGTCTCACTGCCTGGCCACGGGCTACGCGCTCAAGCGGCTCCCGTATTGTGACGGAGACATCAAATGAGAGAAATTGCTTAGAGCATGCTTGTTCGAACATGGTTGGCGGCTAAGTAAAAATAGCCATACGGATCGATCTTTAAGTTTAAGTAAGGCTTGTCGGAGTACCGTCGTGGATGGGAAACCCATTTGTGCCTCGGAAAGCACGATAAGCGGGCCCGGCTGTCACTTGTAGATCTTTGACAGTCGTTACGGGTACTCAGTTACCTGAAACTCTGACAACCAGTCTCACCAAGGTTATCGTGTTGCACAATAACGTGTTGTGGAGATCAGATTGCCTGTAATTCACACCCATCATATCTTTTTACTCATCGCTCTATGTATAATAGTAGTATTGGTTAGACTGGAAGCCAACCCTAACATAGCTGACAAATGGCTAGGTAGATGATCATGATGATTCTTCTAGCATTCAACATCGTGACGCGATGGAAACAAGTGACGACCGCGCGTGATAGTCGCCGCGAGTCTTTTCGCCCGAGGTTGTGAACGGGCCGTATGTACTTATAGTTTAATACATTGTCTATGAGGTTATAGTTTGATGTATTGTCTCTGGTCTATAATCACGCTGTGAGCGATTGGGCGTTGTTTACGACGCGCAGATTATGATATGATTGAATTTGCTGTCGAGTGTATGTTGGCCAATGTGATTTATTATAGGTGGATATAATTGATAATTGTGGGATAATTTATTTGATCATTTGTACTTGATTTTCGTGTAAGGTGGTCTATCGTTGTGGTGGTGACTTTTAAAGCTACATGTTGGGGTTCATGTAAATAATTGAATGAATTGAATGTATGATTTGAATGTAATGATAATTTTTCTTTATAATTGTTTTGAATTACTTATTCATTGCATGTTAAAGTCCTAATTTCAATAATTTATAAATATGTTATGTAAAGCCGTTTTCTGTGCATGTGGTGTTAACCTGTAATTAATTGTTGAACTTGTAAATGTTACTCTAGTCATTAAATCAGAAATGTATATAGTGTAAGCAATTGTTGGTTAACCTAAATAAATAAATACTGGTATTCAGCTGCATCCAGGTAGACTGGAAGCCGACCCAAATATATCTGGGAAAAGACTAGGCAGATGATGACGAGGTACGATGGCATCAAGAGGATTTTTACCAGCGTCCTGGTTCTGCAGTATAAACCAACTCAAATTTAAAAAGGTTTAAATAATTATCATTCTTTTGCCCTTATCCCAATTCAATTGAGGTCGGCGCAGCATGTCTTCGTCTTCCATACTTCTCTATTACTCGTCATCTCATCTGACACCTCCTCTGAAGTTTTAAATATGGCTGTCTAATTGAACTTTAACTTTTTTAAACGCCAGTACGGTTTTTTTTGTCTTTTTCGGCCAAAAATACGTCATTTAATTTGATTCATATTTTACAAAGAAGAAGTGCCTCTAGAACTAAAATAAAATTCTATTATGTCCTGTACACTATCCCACATCTGATGTTGGCTTGCGGCTAGGCCTTATACCGGTTTCACACACAATGCCTACTGTTATAATTATTATCATATAGCACGATATACAAGGTGTAACATAATAAACAGAAGACCTCCTATGTGGTCTATCCGGCCATGAAACTAAACAACTTTTATTCTACGAGTTCTAGAAGAAAGATAATTGGCTCTCTATAGGAACCGACGCGATCAGCTGACCAACAATAGAACAAAAGTTGTTCCGTTTCATGGTCTGAGATATGACAGGAGAAGTCTTGCTTTTATTATGTTACACCCTGTATATGCCTGTGTTGCGAATATTGAAATCGAGAGCTTATAAGGCACTTTCGCTGTTTCTAACCATGACCCAATTGTTAAGGATTTGGCGCACACTTGCGAATACGAGTGTTTTTTATTAAAAGGATTTGAAGCCGGTTCAAGTTGACGGTCGGTCCCAGAAGTACCCGGTCTAACTAAAAAAACACAAAAAAATCTAGTTTTTTATTATTTTTTCCTCTGGTTAGTCCCCTTTTAATTCGATGACCATTTTCAAAAAGTCTGCTTTATAGTCAGGGCTATTTTTTCCCAATAAGAATAGACATTTTTGTGAGAGCAGAGTGAAACTATTATTTTAAACTAGCTGTTGCCCGCGAATTTCGTTCTCGTGAAATTATTATAAAAAATATTACTTCCGTTTTTTAATCGGATTTTGTTAACAATTTCAGTTTTAATTTTTTTGCACGGAACTCTAATTCTTATTTTAAAATAAAAGTAGCTTAAGTTACTCCATATAGCTTCAGCTATCTGCCTGCCAGGGCTGCGGGACTGTTCGAAAGAGATACCGCGGCCCTGGAACACAAAGGGCAAAGAAGGAACATGGATGGGTTTTAGTCAGTACAAGTCTGACACTCCCTTCCGCTCCGCCCAGAGCGGGGGGGTAATTTGATGATTTCCCATCCTAAAAAAAAAAAAAAAAAAAGCTATCTGCCAGTAAATGTCCCGTTAAAATCAGTCTAGCCGTTTCGGAGATTAGCCGTTTGAATCGGATTTTGTTAACAATTTCAAGGGTTTTAATTTTTTTGCATGGAACTCTAATTATTTAAAAAAATAAAAGTAGCCTAAGTTAGACTTTATTGTATCAATTATCTACCAGTAAAAGTCCCGTGAAAATCGGTTCAGTCGTTTCGGAGATTAGCCGGAACTAACCGACAGTCAGACAGACAGAAATAAATGTGTTTTTGTTGTAAGTGCTGTAAACAACATTATTTTTAGTATATGCGATACGTGAATATAGTTTGTTCAGAATAAGTAACTGAATCGATTCCAATAATTTTTAAATCATGTTATATTTTTTCCCAAAAATATTAAAAAAAGTTAAAAGTTGGATACCGAGCCACTTTGAGTACCTATCGCAATAATTTAGGTACCTACTGCCAAATTATTATTATCAATGAGCTCAAGACGAAGCTGGAGGCTCGCGCTGCGTGGTGACCGCGTTTTTGTGCGGACAACTAGGTAACAGAACATGCTTATAACTTTGTGATTTTTCATGATACAGTTTTGAAATTTTGTACATAGATTCTTTACATAAAAATACTAGACACGTGTATCAGGTTTCGCATATACTGAAACTAATGTTGTATATTTTCATATATGCATTTAGTAACATTACAAACAGACACTTCAATTTTATTAATTTGTATAGAATGTATAGATTATGTAATTTTAAGAGGCACTTTCGAATTTTAAACATTACAAGGAAATATCTTGATTCTAGTCATCCATTCACAATGAAGGTTTTTTATTCAATGTTTACTTTTGACCCCATGATGATGGAATACAAATCCATTGTGTTTGGGCTGTGTTGGATTAACCCCTGGCCTATGGTTGAACAAAGCATGAAGATCGAATCGAGCAGAAAATTGACGTGAAACAAGACAACTCATAGTCGTAACTGAATAGAATTACAGAGGCCGAAAGTTAATCAATACATTGTAGAGCATACAAGTTTAAAACTCTTGGTCCATCAAAACAATATACAACATTAGTTTTAGTATATGCGAAACCTGAAACACGTGTCTAGTATTTTTATGTAAAGAATCTATGTACAAAATTACAAAACTGTATCATGAAAAATCACAAAGTTATAAGCTTGTTCTGTTACCGGGTTGTCTTCACAAAAACGTGGTCACCAAGCGACGCCGCCGCGCGCGCACCTTTAGCTCATTGATAATTTGGCAGTAGGTACCTAAATGACTGCGATAGGTACTTAGTTTCGCTCGGTGTCTCTTGTAATTTTTTTTAAATATTTTTGGGACAAAATATAACATTTAAAAATTAAAAATTATTGGAATCGATTCAGTTACTTATTCTGAACAAACTATATTCAGGTTTTGCATATACTAAAAATAATGTTGTATTTTTGAAATGGCCTCCCACATTAAGGACTGTTTGACAGTGTCTCCTGGGCCTCATCGCTAAAACCATGTGGACGGGAATATTTATTTATACAGAACTAGCTTATGCACACGGCTTCGCCTGCGCCGAATTCGGTACTTATCCCACGGGATCCTGGTACCGGGATAAAAAGTATCCTATATGTTAGTCCAGGCTATAAGGTATCTGTGTGACAATTTTCATCCAAATCCGTTCAACCATTTTAGCGTGAAAGAGGAACCAACATTCACACATCCTCACAAACTTTCATCATCATCATCATCATCATTTCAGCCGAAAGACAGCCACTGCTGGACATTGGCCTCCCGCAAGTGTCGCCACATTGACCGGTACCGTGTCATTGTCGTCTCACAAACTTTCGTGTTTATAAAATAGTAAGTAAGATAATATATCCTTTGCATACTACATACATACACCTACACACATTTAGACACCCACTATTCTTTAATAGTTAGCTCGCAATTCGTCAGCATGTTTAAGACGCATGTAATAGGGAGCGGACCCAATTTTGCTATCAAACGCACACAAATCCAGGCACCGCGGCTGCTACTGAGGAAAACCTGATGGTAAAACCCAAGAACACTTTGCCCGACCTGAAGATAGAACCTAGGACATCAGGACCTGGGTCAGCAGGACCTGGGTCAGCAGTCGCGTTTGTGACCACTAGACAAACGAGGCATCATACTAAATTAAACTCATTTTTTTTTTAAAGAATACCGTCTGTTTTACCCTTTTTAGTTGCGATATGCCACACAAATTCTAGTCTTAAATAAACATTGTAACCAGAATTTATTATGATATCATGTCATCAACATAGGCATAGAAGAATAAATAAGTAAAAGAGGAGCTAACTCGTAAACTACTCAAGCAAAGTAAATACAATTTATATATACAATTTATATAGTATAGGACTACCGCGTGGGCTTCCTCTACCAAATGAAAAAAGAATCCCGTAAATCGGTCCAATAATCACGGAGAAATCGCTGTCCATACATTAAGAAAAAAAAATTATGACGGCCGAATACATAACCTCCTCATTTTTAAGAAGTTGGTTAAAAAGCACATCCCTAGTTGTATCAAAACAGTCAAACAATACTACACCGTCAGTCGCAAAGACGTAAGTGCATGTAGAACATTATAACATTATAATCGTCCGCTCACGGTTGTCACATTATGACGTTATGTATCAAAGTCGCATGTCGCGTGTCGCAATGATCTAGTTGTGAGGTCGACGTGTCGTTCACGCGATAGTGTGGTAGGCAGGGATTGAGGTGTGCAGACGAGGTTGATAGAGGGTGTGGCAAAAAAAATTAACCCAAAGTATTTATTTTAATTAGATCTTTACAGGCTCTTTTAAATGTCAAAACCAAAGGATGAATATCAATCAGCCCAGTCACAAGGCATGATAACTTGTGAAAGTACTGTAGTTACCATTCCAAAGCGAATGCGATTTCTCTACGGAGAAGAATGGGCAAGAAACTCCATGGACACTCTTTTAAATCAAAATGTTTTTACAAGATCTTGGTAACATCATTCATGTTTAGATTATACGTATAATCATTCAACATTGGTTGACAAACATTGGATGTTGTAAACGACAGCTCAAAAGGATGATTTTCAGTGTCTGATGCGTCTCCCCAGTAAAATAGCTAATTGCATCAGTAATACTTTAACAGCTTCTATTAAGGAGTTGCCAACTTGTCTGACTTAGGTTTCAGTCATTTCCTTTAAACACATAGCCAAAACCAGTCGGAATTCTTACTATAGGGAATAAGGATTTCCATCAGGAATTTCTTAATAGTAACTCAGAGTCGGGATTTGCCAATTAAAATGGCCACAGGCCCAGTCCTTTAGCTACTCGAGACTTAACTATATTAGCAAGGTGCGGGCCACACTATGATGTCTCTCTGCCTGACCCTTCGGAGAACTTAGGCCTGATGGGTGTTATGTTAATGTCTATTTTCAGTCAATCAATCCTCGATTACCTTGTATACAACATTAGTTTTAGTATATACGAAACCTGAATATAGTTTGTTCAGAATAAGTAACTGAATCGATTCCAATCATTTTTAAACCATGTTATATTTTTTTCCAAAAATATTTTAAAAAGTTAAAAGTTGGATACCGAGCGACTTTGAGTACCTATCGCAATAATTTAGGTACCTACTGCCAAATTATTATTATCAATGAGCTCAAGACGACGCTGGAGGCGTGCGCTGCGTGGTGACCGCGTTTTTGTGCGGACAACTAGGTAACAGAACAAGCTTATAACTTTGTGATTTTTCATGATACAGTTTTGATATTTTATACATAGATTCTTTACACAAAAATACTAGACACGTGTATCAGGCTTCGCATATACTAAAACTAATGTTGTATAATCACGAACATTATTTGTATTACTTACCTAAATATCGGTAACAATTACTTTGTATCATAATCAAGTTAATTCATAATTAAATCGATATTATAAAACAACAAAAAATACAAGTTTTGATACGGATATTACATTTACTATGACACGTCTTAAAGAGCGGAAACTAAATGTCAGATTACATACATTTATTATTAACATCCGTTTTACGTGGGCTATAAGTCATTATTAATAGTGTGTGGAGAATAATTAATAATCATTTAAATATGTTTCTAGAGCAATGATGGCCCAATGGTAACACATCCGGCTTCCAAGTTATGGGGCGTGGGTTCGAAGATACGAACAGCACTTGAGTTTTGGAAATTTATTTCAGTAAACCCGCCCCCTATTACATGGGACTTAAACATAACTGGCGAAATGTGGGTGTACTATTAGGTACACCTCTGCCTAATTCATCAGGGATTACAGGCGTGCCCATTATTCAATGTTCAATTTTACTTCCTGATGATTAATTTATGATTTTTGCTCCGTGATTTACGTCGTTAGGCGGTTCCATATTTCATTTCCCAAGTTTGTCATTCAAAAGTGCATTTTAATGGCTTAATTGAAATAAAATGGTTTTACTAACCAATAATTACGTCATAATTAGGTACAGACCTAACCTAACCTCTGAAGAAAGAGTACAGGGATATAAGTATAAAACTTTATGTTATGACAGTAAATTATAGGCAACAACAGATAAATTATAATGTTCTCAACCTTGCCCTGTATGGAATGAGTTATAACGTATTATCTGCCTGGCCCTTTACGTCTAGCTGTCGTGATGTTATGATGTCATAATTCGATGATGTACTGGTTCAATTCTCACGCCCTAAACGTATGTTGTGCAATTACAATACGTGTACTTATATTTGTGGGACATACGGGTGTGCAGAGTGTCAAGCATGTCTCATCTTTGTTCAGTGAAGTTCAGAATAAAATAAACACACTAAAATTAATTGACTCTACTATTCGTTTGAATAACTCCTACCATTTTACATAATTACATAATCATTTTAAAATACCAGGAAAATATTTAATATTAGAGGTGGGGTCTTGTTCCTTCAAATAAGAGAAGAGAGGGAAAGTGCCAGACACCATCTTAAATTTTAAACTTTATGTTTTAAAGGGCATTTTGATAAGTGGTATTATTATTTTTTCTTTGGTTGGTATCGTATAGGCAAACCACACGGACATAAAATATTTGAAAAACTTGTTTAAAAGAAATACCTAAGTTTTTAAACGGACATGGTCACTTACATTTTCATAAACACTGAAAATGAGATATTCATTCGGAAAATATCGGGAATTCAAAACAAATAGTAAACATGGTAAATATCCCGTTTTCGGTGTTAATGATATTGTTTAAAAGATGTCTTGATGCAGTGGTAGATCGAAACTCTCCGTCAAATTAACGACGACGACCTCACGACTCGTTTGTTACAAGAATACATTAGTCAAATCTTCCAAGAAATCGAAGAGACTATTTTGGAGTCTACATGTATAGTTGCATTGCCGCTGAAGAAAATCCCACTAAACGTCTAAATATTTGCTCTCTAAACTTTTGTTCGAGCAAGCTCGCTATTCCACACATCCGTATGTCGCACAGCCCGAGGCAGCTTTCATAAGTGTTACAGTTAAAACCGATTATGTTAATAGCCTCTATTTCTATATGATTAGCATTCATTTCTATAAAGTTTATATAAACTACACGTCGTCGTGTAATTGGGACATGATAGTGTAAACAGATATTAGTTATAAACGTTGCGCTGTCAGAGGTGGAAGGGTAAACACATTAATAGGAGCTATGTGTGTACCTATGTGCAGTCACGAGCATCCACATGTATAGAATTACCTAAATTCAGATGCGATTCACTCGTGTTTTACCATTGTATCGACTTCAACATAGTTGAGAAAAAGCTGGAGTTAGATACATAGATCGAGTTCTGGTGGTGTGGCCGTCGGACTGCCAAGTTATAGGTCTCAAGTTTGTACCCAAGACACGCACCTCTGACTTTTCGGATTCATGTTGGTTGTATACTTAATTATCACTTGCTTCGGTGAAGGAAAACATCGTGAGGAACCCAGCATGCCTGAGAGATATCGCTCGACGCATGTAAAGCCAAGTCAGAGGCTCATGGGCGGCATTAAAACTCTGACACCAGGTTAGACACTAAGCACACGATAAAGAAGAAGCCTTCATTTTAATATGTAAGTATCGTAGGTACTTCTGGGTCAAAGCCACTTCTCATAAAATTATGGCAGATGAAACGAGCATTGCTCACTGCGCAAATGCGCATCAATAGCGACCCAGTGGGCCTGGTTCATGATCATCATCTGCCTAGGCTTTTCCCAACCATGGGGTCGGCTTCTAGTGTAACCGGATGCAGCTGAATACCAGTATTTTACATGGAGTGACTGCTTATCTGACCTCCACAACCCAATTAGTATTGGGTAATACGATACCCCTTGATAAGACTGACAGACTACCTGTAACGACTGCCAAAGATGTACAAATGGCAGCCGGGGCCAACGGCTTAACTTGCTTTCCGAGGTACGGATGAAACCCGGTATGTTATGATGGTCACCCATCCACAGACTGACCTAAGAAAGCGCGGCTTTTTCAAATTGGTTTTTCAGACATAGGAACTGTGTTTGTGCAAATTTAAAGCAAAAGTTACACGACAAAAGGCAAGTGCAGCCGTTCTAATCCAATTTTTCGTTTTCCATCGGTCTTTTAACGCTCCTTTGTCGCCATCTTGTATTAATATCACGTTTTACGATAAAAATAACACTTTGCCATCAAGAACACATCATTAAGTACAACCTACCCCAACACTTCGTGACTGCTCGCGGTCACTTAAGGGATCAGTCGGCAACTAATAAAGATTTATGTGCTGACTGAACTGATAAGGCTGTATGTGTTCATAACACCTTGATACTGTATCACGACCACACCTGGCATATACAACATTATTTTTAGTATATGCGAAACCTGAATATAGTTTGTTCAGAATTAGTAACTGAATCGATTTCAATAATTTTTAAACCATGTTATATTTTTTCCCAAAAATATTTAAAAAAGTTAAAAGTTGGACACCGAGCGACTTTGAATACCTATCGCAATAATTTAGGTACCTACTGCCAAATTATTATTATCAAAGAGCTCAAGACGACGCGTGGTGACAACGTTTTTGTGCGGAAAACTAGGTAACAGAACAAGCTTATAACTTTGAAATTTTTCATGATACAGTTTTGAAACTTTTTACATAGATTCTTTACATAAAAATACTAGACACGTGTATCAGGTTTCGCATATACTAAAATTAATGTTTAGGCATGGTATGGGTTAGCAGGTGTAAGATCACGATAAAAGGTATACCTGAAAGTGATTTTCATTTGGTTGGTACAATCGCCAGCGCATCAAGTTACAAGCTACTAAAAAATTCGTTTCCCAGCAAAAAAAAATCCGATAGTTTGATGTACAGAATGCTTGGTTGACGGCTTCGTAAAGGGTCTGTTTACAACTTGTATACTATTGATTGAAAAAAATTACTATAAGGTAACGGAGTAATGATTTGAAACATGTTCAACCGTGTTCTTATGTCGTACGTGTGTGGTGGTTGTTTGTTTATTAAACCTATTTCTTTTGTGGTTATCAGTGAACCATTTTATCTCAGTATTCGTAATTACACCATAAACTTGGACAAAGGTAATATATAAAGTGCAGCATGTTGAACACACCCAGCTAGAGCTACGAGCAGTGGGAACTCACGACATTATCATGTCGTGCTGTGTTCGACACTACTAACAAGAACAAACATTCATGGAGTAGCGAGATTTTGAGAAATCTATATACTTAATAATATGCAAATAAATAAAATTGAAGTGTCTGTTTGTAATTTCAAAATAACAGCATTTTACTATATGCGTACGAATGTATATATGACAAAAAAAAACTTTAATATTTTTTAATTTTCGTTCGTTTTTTTGTCTGTTTGTTTAGTCTAATCTCCGAAGCGGCTGGACTGATTTTGACGGAACTTTTATAAGGAATAATAAATAACTTGGGCTACATTTATTCTAGAAAAAAGGGTCCCTTGAAAAAAAATTAAAATCCTTGAAATTGTTAACAAAACCCGACTCAAATAGAGAAATCATATTTTTATAATAATTCCACGCGAAGGTCGTTGGCAACAGCTACTTAGTATAAAATAACATTACAACTGTTCTTTCCACCAGGGTCTGTAAAGGTGTCCAGTCCCTCACCACCGTAGATTACCAGCTACCCGTAACAAAGTGCGAGAAAGTTGTCAAAGGCCTGGTACAAACTCAGTCTTCGGACTCCTATTTAGAATTCCCTCCAACCTTAGGAACCAATTAAGGACCTCACGCTAGCCTAGCGACCATAAGACTAACATCAGAGGCCCATGGGCGGCATTAAAACTCTGACACCAGTTTAGGCACTAACCACACGTTAAAGAAGAAGACTTAATTTTAATATGTAATTATCGTAGGTACTTCTGGGTTAAAGCCACTTCCCATACAATTATGGCAGATAAAACGAGCATTGCTTACTTAGCAAGTGCGCATCAGTACCGACCTAGATCTTCACACCGTTTTTCAGGCGACTGAGGCTAGTGGACCTGGTTCATAATCATCATCTGCCTAGCCTTTTCCGAACCATGTTGGGGTCGGCTTCCAGTCTAACCGGATGCGGCTGAATACCAGTATTTTACATGGAGCGACTGCCTATCTGACCTTCACAACCCAGTTAGTACTGGGTAATAATACGATACCCCTTGGTAAGACTGGTTGTCAGACTTTCGGGCTACCTGTAACGACTGTCAAAGATCTACAAATGACAGCCGGGCCGGTTTAACGTGCTTATAAGACTAGTGACACACTAAAACAAGCACTTTTTCTCCAAAAAGAAAATGAATTGTCATCATGATTTTGTCCTATCAAATATTTACCAACGCCAATGACATAACTTTGCCCAAAAACAAGGAAATCTAGGAGAATTCCACACAAAAAAACAGCATGAACGAGAAATTGATCCATTAGGTAAGTGTTTAAAAACATACTCAAGTATCGGCTGAAATTAAAACACAGTAATTAGCATATCACCCATTGTTTTTAACAGACAACATAATCAACAACTCCCAAGCGTTAATTGGCGCGTTACTGTCAACTCTAACCGCTGTCAAATGTCAAGCTGTCACTGACTGACAGCCGATAGCAACGCCCCCTCGCGGCGTGACTCGAGATTAGCTTATCTTGATGTGAAATGACGGGGGACGCCTTAATAGTGTTATTAAGTCTTGTAATAGGATTAAATGTGACAAAACACCTACGTTAGAATGAAAGGGCTGGGCTGTGGGCACTTTCTTGTGAAGAATGTCGTAAAGTTAATCGGTATTTCATTGAAAAGGGGGAGGAGAACTGTGGAACTAATGGCGCTAGCATAGCTGGTACCAAGCATCATCATTGGTTGAAAATTTGATAACTCAAACTAAAACTCAAAGCATTTATTTCAATTAGACCATCACAGGCACTTTTGAATGTCAAAAAACAAAAAAAAAGCGAAGCTACAGTCACAGTCACAAGGCATAATAACTTGAGAAACTACTGTAGTTGCACATTCCAAAGCGTAGATCTCTATGGAGAAGAATGGGCAAGAAACTCCATGGACACTCTTTTAAATCAAATACTGTCATTTTATATTACAAAATAGCTTGATCTCATTGGTCAAATTGGGCCCTAGCTATGGTCGCGCCATCTACAATTCGCCCATTGAGTGCCACCGCAAGGTCTGGGAAATTGTTACTACAAAAAAAACTGTAAGGCACAAGGCAAGTGTGAATTGTCTATCAGGGTAGACCACTTTGATTGTCTGTAGGTCCGCTAGTAATATTGATTTCATCAAATAGACAGTAACATTATGTAGTCCAGGATCTGTGGACAAACGACTGCATCTACAACATGTAATCGTTTGCTCAATTAGACGGTTTTAACGCAATTCGATCTCATCATCATCATTTCAGCCGAAAAGTCCACTGCTGGACATAGGCCTCCCCCAAGAAGGGGGGTTTTGCCATAATCGCCACGCTTGGCAGGCGGGTTGGCGATCGCAGTATGGTTGTTGTAGAATCAGAGAACGCTGCTGCCCATTCTCTGGTAAGTCCCTTAGTCGCCTCTTACGACACCCACGGGAAGATATGGGATGGTGCTATTCTTTACGTCCGGACACCATACAGAACAATTCGATCTACAAGCTGTAAACAGACTCTTCACGAAGCCGTCAACCAATCATTCTGTAAATCTAACTAACTCGACTTTTTTTTTGGGTGAAAAATCACGTTTTACAGTAGGACTCAATGCATTGTGCTGATGGATGATTGCATTGAATAGTACGGACGGGGGCCGTGGAGGTATTTAAAGTAAAGTTAGTTATAACCAAAAAACTTGTATTAAAAAAAAAACTTGTGTAAAATTTGAACTTTGACCCCCCATAATTCCGTAACTAGAACGTACCTAAATATAAAAAAATATGGCAATGAAGGGGATAACAAGTGCCTCGCGGCTTCGTCAAGAGTATTTCTACACCCATTATAACATTGCCAAAAGCATTAAAAAGATTTCATGTTCAGTGTCATAAGTACGTAGGTAGTCTGGTCAGACTAGACCCGACCCAGTTGCCATCGGCTAGACCCACACTAACTGACACTAATCATAATCTAAACACACAACTCGATTCATATAATAATTTGATCGAATCAACTTATCGAGTAGTCGACACGAGCACGTCACATCGAATCGAGTCAAATCGATTGCAATCATCTTAATTGGAAACTACTCGAGTAAGCTGTTGACTAGACGAAGGAAAACTAGTTATTTTATGTATTTGTGTAGGTACCGTTTTTGTCTATAATAATTCATAGTCAATAAGCAATTACTAAAAGACGTATAATAAATGTGAATGTGTTTTTGTCTGTCTGTTTGTCATCCTAAACCGCTGAACGGATTTTGATGAATATTTGTTCAACGATAGCTTGAATTCAGATGAATGAGCATTTGCAGAATTTTTTGTTAAACCAGCCTAATGAGAGTCGGATTCATCACTGAACGGCATTTTTTATTACATACTTTTATGCCTGGTGAAACATGTCCCATGTTATTTGGGGTCGGCGCAACATGTTTTTTTCTTCAATTCTCCTCTGTCAGTCGTCACGCTATCATTTACTCCTTTTTCCTTTTCATATCATTCCTCACACAATCCATCTATCTTTTCTTTTGAAAAAATTAGAAATACTATAATCTTACCAGCGATTCAAAGAAGATGATATGCCATGATAGAAGTCCAACAAAGGTTACTATTAAAGACCCAGGCTTGAAAGATGTAAAGGGTGATATGGCAAGAAAGGAGGTGTCTGATGAGTTGACGAGTAATAGAGAAGTATGGAAGAAGAAGACATGCTGCGCCGACCCCAAATGAATTGGGATAAGGACAAGAGAATTATGATTACCTACGCTTAAACGATACAGCCCAGTGACATAAAGACATACACATTGACGTTGTAGGCTTCAGTATACCCTCTTGGGATAAAGGACCCTAACTCAGGGCACAGATAATATAATACTGCTCAGGGTAAACTAAGTACGTAGTATATTAAAGTATGTCCGAAAACAAATACGACATCCACGCAGACGACGTCGCGAGCCAAACACTTGTCTTTTGTTTTTTATCCTTTGACCTTTAGCCTTAAAAAACTGTTCAAATAAGTAGTAATCGTTTAAATATTGGAGTTTAAATGTCGTGAAGAATTTGCTGAGATGATGGCAGTATATGAATATTAGTAGGCAGAATACAACGCTATTAGACATTCGTATTCTCAGTTATTTCTTTTGAACAAATAAACGTGGTTGTTTGTACGGGCTACTAAAATTGCTCAGTTCTTTGGCAATTTTATTGATGTACGTACAGTCGTGCATTGTATTAAATTGCTAAGTGTTGCCGAGTAGACAAAATTGCCAAGAAATGCGCAATTGAGCTGCCCGTATGTCACTGAACATCTAAAATTATGTGATTTATGTCATTTCATGCTGTTTTATTTGCATAGAATCGTACAGTGTGACACTAATAGGTATCTATAATTCCATTTTTTAATTGTGTTTGTATTTGTAACCATTCTTTTGTTTGATTTTGATTTTTAATTGTTTTTCTTCTTATAAAGTGGTTTTAATTGTTTCAGGACTTGTTGGAGCGAATATTTCGCCTGTTCGACGCAGATTCGATAGATCATTTGGATCAAAATGATTGGCTTGAATACTTGAAGGAACGGCTCACGTAAGTTGCTAGTTTTTTTTTCTATAGTGACGAAGCTTTTGAATAACTTTTTGATAAGATCCCGATAATTTCATCTGGCAGAGATTATCACGCAAACTCTGATAATTACTTTTTCTTCTCAAATATACTTTTTCTTCAAATACTGTGAAACTGATCATTATTTTCTTCAATCAAAGTTTGTAGAACTAAGTTCCAAATTCCCACGCATTTTATTAAAGATCGAGACTGCAGCGCCATCTAGCGACGAGTAGGAGAAGCAATTCGTTTACTAACATTTAACTTTGTTTTCAGGGAAGACAAACAGATTGACTTCATTGAGCAATTAGAAAGTGTAGCGTATGTCTTATGCGGAAATGGTGTGATAACATTGGATACATTTCAACTCATCCTAAAAAATAAAGTTGTAAGTATAATTACGTTGACAGCGCCATCTGTTAGCGAATGGCATAACTAAATCACGCTTGTAGAATTTTGTTTACACAAGAGAGGGCACTATTTGAAATGTCGAAAAAAATAACCAGTAAAAAGGCGGGTAACTTTTGCAAAATATTTTACACTTTTACCCATCACAACTCAATTTTAATTTATTGAAAAAAGTCTCGATCAAAGTTGCTTTCTCCAAATATCTAGTGGTTTTCAGGTGACAAACAAATTGCTCAGGGTAGTGGACACGGATGGTGACGGCTATGCGACTGCTGACGAAATCATGGAGTTCCTATCTACAGTTACCAGCAGCAGGTATTCCTCTACTGTGTATGCTTAGTACTTTTGTTACCGTAGGTGCCGTACAAGACGTCAAAACCTTTACGACAAGCATCTTCAGATTTTGCTTTAACAACAATGATTACCAATTATATTGCCAAGTTTGTTTATAGCTAAAAATGGTGTCGTAATTGACGAATAGAATATTATAACAAGAGCAAAAAAAAACTTAAGTACCTACTAACATGGATTACAAAGTGACGAACGGGAGATATCACTACATAGTATAAAAACAAAGTCACTTCCCGCTGTCTGTCCCTATGTATGCTTAGATCTTTAAAACTCCGCAACGAATTTTGATGCGGTTTTTTTTAATAGATTGAGTTATTCAAGAGGAAGGTTTATATGTATATATTGCACCCATGCGAAGCCGGGGAGGGTCGCTAGTCATGACATAAACAACATTAGTTTTAGTATTTGCGAAACCTGATACACGTGTCTAGTATTTTTATGTAAAGAAACTATGTTCAAAATTTAAAAACTGTATCATGAAAAATCACAAAGTTATAAGCTTGTTCTGTTACTTATTTGTCCGCACAAAAACGCGGTCACCACGCAGCGCGGGCCTCCAGCGTCGTCTTGAGCTCATTGATAAAAATAATTTGGCAGTAGGTACCTAAATTATTGTGATAAGTACTCAAAGTCGCTCGGTATTCAATTTTTAATTTTTTTAAATATTTTTGAGAAAAATATAACATGGTTTAAAAATTATTGAAATCGATTCAGTTACTTATTCTGATCAAACTATATTCAGGTTTCGCATATACTAAAAATAATGTTGTATAATTACAATCTCATTTGGTAATGGAAACGGAACTATCATCTGAACAGTCTCGAGCACCAACCAATATGTACACACTTTCCTACATTTAAAAGCAATTTTCGCGAGAAATAACGATTGCAACTTGGAGATAGGATCTTAGTCATAAAAACATGAGTTCCAAAATACATTGTAATCGGAACAATAGGAGAAAAACACTTTTAAAAGTAGTTAAGTGTTTCCATATTGGTGGTCGTGACTGAACATCACCCTAAAAGACGAACGTTTCTTTTAGACCGCGAGTCGGCTTCGACAAGCACAGTGTGGACCGACTGGAGAAGCTGTTCCGAGCGACCGTCGGAGATGAGAAGGAGATCACGAGAGAGCAGTTCCAGAAGATTGTCGTTTCTAAGAATGTGAGTACCACTTATTAAAACTACTGTATTTATGTAGATAAGTGATACCAACTGCAGCATTGTTTTTGGCAGTCCTCCATGTAAAATACTGGTATTCAGCTGCATCTGGTTAGACTGGAAGGCGACCCCAACATAGTTGGGAAAAGGCAGGCAGATGATGATGAAGTGATACCAATTTCCACTATAGTTACAGGGTTTATCTATACTTCTATACTAATATTATAAAGAAAGGCAAATTTGTTTGTATGTAAAGGGTAATGTTCGGAACTACTGATCAGATTCCGAAAATTCTCAAGGTCAAGCGTAAACTGTTTAAAACTAATGTCATTTGTCTCGCGAATCGACATGGATTGCTACACCAGTTCACTGAGGGACATAGATACTTTTACATGATAAAAAAGTGATAACTGCCATGTCAAGACATTTGCAATTGTAACATTCAGAGGTACCTACATGCCAGAACTTAAGGCCTTAATTAAAATGGTCTAATGTGACAGTAATGCAATTCTGCGTGCACCTGCAACCAAACTAAGCCCAGTACCTACTCTAAGGACGCAGGAATGTTGCGTGGAAACCAAAGAAGCACCCATGACTTGAACTAGTTCTCTTCACCTTATAAACCACTTTTAATACCCTATTCTTCTTCCATTTCCAGCCCTTCTTCACGGAGCGCGTGTTCCAGATCTTCGACGAGGATGATTCGGGCGCCATCTCCCTGCAGGAGTTCATCGCAGCGGTCCACCGCTTCGCCGGTCAGACGCCCGAGGACAAGATACGGTTCCTCTTCAAGGTTTATGATTTAGATGGTAAGACGTTTGATATTAGAACTAAAAATAAACTGATTTCAATATTAAACTTAAGTAGGGCTTGTCCTATTTTAAGCGCAAACAGAACTTTGAAGAAACTTGTAATTACATTTTGAATTATGAAGGAAGTAAATATTACATAACATAACATCACGCCTGTAATCCCCGAAGGGTTAGGCAGAGGTATACCTATTAGTACACCCACACTTCGCCAGTTATGTTTAAGTCTCATGTAATTGGGGTCGAGCTTATTCCCATCAACCGGGCACAAATCCAGACTGCGTGGCTACTACTGAGAAATTCCTGATGGAAAAATCCAATAACTCTTTGCCAGACCTGGGGAATCGAACCCAAGACCTCATGCTCAGCAGTCGCGCTTGCGACCACCAGACCAACGAGACAGTAAATATTGTGAAGTCAAATTCTAGCTATATTATGCTAGCTGTTATAACGACAAATTTAATGGTTAAGCTAACTTTCTCTCTGTTTATTATAAATCGTGCTTTTTTGCCGAGTTTCATGACCTAGTCAGGTTTTTCTTCTTATTATATATTGAACACCACATTCCGTACATTTTTATAATATTTCAGTTCATGTTTAGGAGAGATTAACCAATAATTGGGTTATATTGTCCTTTCGAATACACGAAAATTTGTTACCACTAAACCTTCAGTAACTTTATAACAAACTAGCGACCCGCACTGGCTTCACACGAGTGCAATTTTCTAATCGTAATATGATAATTTTGTTTCTTTTAAACCTTGCCCCGATAGTTACGAACACAACAAAAAAAAAATACCTGAATCGGTCGAGCTGTCCTCAAGTGATGCCCCGTCACACATGTGGCAATTGATTCATTCTTATGTGTGTATTTCGCTAAATCACTTTAGGCTAAGCATGGTCACGAGCAAACACGAATTCGAATTCAATATCATCTTATACCACTTCCACCAAAAGACGTCACTGCTGGAGAAAACCTCCCCGGAGCATCGATCACTGATTAATTCCATACTCATACTCTCAACCTTACAGGCGATGGCCTTATCCAGCACCGGGAGCTAGCTCACGTCATGCGCGCATGCATGGAGGAAAACGGCATGCAGTTCAGCGACGAACAGCTCCATCACCTGACAAGCGCCATGTTTGAGGACGCGGACACTGAGCAGCGAGGAGCCATCACATATGAGGCGCTCAAGAAGCAGCTGGGGAACCATGATGGGTTGTTGGAGAATCTCTCTATCAGGTAAGACTATACTCAAGTCTAAGCTCTCATCTTAGACATAGAACCGATGATTTTTGGGTTAGACTTGTTCTTGAGTGAAGACCTTGCAAGTGTAAGGGATGCCCACAGGCTAGGTTGAACGATGATAACTAATAGCAGCTGGAGAACAGCCGAGAATCGACATGAATTGCGTGCAATTGGAGAAGCCATATGTCCAGCAGTGGTATCACGTATGACACGCTGAACAAGTAGCTGGGGAGCCATGATAGGTAGGCTAGATCATTCGGTTGTATGTTGATTATTTTTTATCATTTAGTTAATCACTGGAGAACGAGAAAATAAGCATGACATTTTTTTTTTTAAACTGCCGCACTCTAGGAATTTCTCCTGTATCCTGGGTGCGTTTACAAACATTTAAACTCACATACACAAACAGACAGAAGCGGAATAACTACCTGTACATCATACAAATATTTGTTCCGAGCGGGGTTCGAACCCACATTGTTTCAGCTTTTATCTATTTCATCTTTTATAATTGATCTGCGACGAAACATTGCACTAAATCTTCTTGTTTAACTTAATAAGCACGAAATGCAAGTAGATTCAATCATATAAACTAAATAAGCCTGACTCACTCGTGACTACGTAGTTGATCTAGTTGTTGTAAGCGCGACTGGTTAGCATGATGCCCATATAATGAATATTCCCAAGGTTAGTGTTATTGGAAAGACAAGAATCACTGAAAGGCAAGTCGGTATTTTGTGTAGGCATAGCAATAGTAGTGGTTTGATGGAACGGGCTATGCTTGGAGTCTCTCTGAGGGATCACGTCCACAACGAGGTGATCCGACAGGGAACCAGAGTTGTCGACGTAGCTCACAGAAGTAAGATGAATTGGCAATGGGAACCGGCCATATTAGCCGTAGAATTGATGACCGTTGGGATAGACGTGTTCTTGAGTGGAGACCGCGAATCGGCAAGCGTAAGGTTCTGCCCTCAGGCGACTGTGGAGCGTCGATCTTCGCAGGTTGGCTGGTAGCAACTGGATGAGAGTTGCCCAGAATCGAGTTCAGTGGCGTGCGGTTGAAGAAGCTGATGATGATGATTTTGATGATAGCAATAGTGTCGCTTACTCTTTTACAGGTCTATGGTACCAAAATCAGTTCGAAATAAAACCACTGAATCAATTTTAACTCTGTACGACGACGTTAAGACAGCTCAAGGTCAAAGTGTTCCTCCGGAGCTTCGGGACTTTTCGAAAGAGATACCGCAAAGTGCTAAAGAGGAACATGGGTGGATTTTAGTCAGTACAAGTCTGACACTCCTTTCCGCTCCGCCCAAGCGTCCGGGAGATACATGTACATTCGCGCGCACCCCCGACTGGAAAATAATATCGGGCTTCGAACTTGTGACCCGTACTTCAAACAGCGGTCATGAAACCGCTAAGCTGTTTACTCCGTTGGCAGTACCTACCGAGATTATATTATGATGGCTGTAAACTTTTCTTCTTTTCACAGCATAGACCGCTGGTTAGTCCCTCCGAAGCAGGACCCGAAGCCAGTGTCCTTCAGCCAGCGCCTCTGGAACCTCAAGCCATACCAGCTGTCCCTGCCATACTTTAGAAACAACTACGTGTTCCTCACGTACTTGGGGCTGTTCTTCCTCGTCAATGCTGGGCTCTTCATCGCGAGGGTCGTGGAGTATCGGAAGATGAATGCTAATGCATTTGTTATTTTTGCAAGGGCTTGTGGTAAGTTGATTAGCGTCTATCATTTGTATGTTCTATAAAATCTTTCTAGCGTAACAAGATGCAGTTCCTTAATATTTTTATTTTAACACACTATCACAATGACTGGTTACAGACTTTTAAAGGTTAGACTTTGTTGCCAGTCTTCAGTTTTAAATAGACCCTTAACATATTCGAAAGGCACTTGTTCTCCCCGTCTTTACGATCATTTTTTTGTTCAAGACCATACCTGGGAACCTTCTAGTTACGGAGATATTGGAGGTCAAAGTTCCAACTTTTTCACAAGTTTTTTTTTGTTAAATACATGTTTTTAATGTAAGATTTTACTTTACACACCTCCACGACCCCCGTACTATTCAATCCATCCATCAGTACAATGCTTTGAGTGCTTTCCATCGAGTCCTACCGTAAAACGTAATTTTTCAGTCCAAAAAAAAAAGTCGATTCCCATCAATAATTTTTGCGTAAAGTTACTTAGTTTGATGTACAGAATGCTTTGTTGACGGCTATGTGAGGTGTCTGTTTACACCCTGTATAACCGCATAGTCCATATTGTGTGAGTACTCTGTACTAGAAAGCTGTCATTCGCTGGAATCCTACGTCTTTTCTTGACTTGAATGTGCCCTGGCGGTTAAGAGTATGTCATGCTCACTCAAATGGTGATGGTGCCGCGTGTGTCGGATCATGGTGTTCCCTTCACAATGGTTGAGTTGAATGGTGCCGATACATGCGTCATGTTCGTGAACGGGCGCTGTCAGTTGTGACTGGTCATCTCTTGGTTGCCACGGCTTATTTGAATTAATTATTTTATTTTTGAATTGTTTTTACTATGGACACATTTAACGTACACATCTTGCTACATCGTTCTCACATAATGTACCATCTCAACATGAATGATGTAACCAAGGCTTTGTAAAAGTATTCTGATTTAAAAGAGTGTCCATGGAGTTTCTTGCCCGTTCTTCTCCATAGAGGTCTACGTTAGGGAATGGGCAACTACAGTACTTTCACAGTTTTTATGCCTTGTGACTGTGACTGTAGCTACTTTTCATTGTTGTCTTTGTTTCGACAATTCAAAAGTGACTGGCCTACTTGAAATAAATGCTTTGATTTTGACGATTTTGATTTTACTTTTTTTATTATGCTCTCGAATTAGTTATCACTTAGACGAAGACTAGGTCTTAAAAATAAGAAAAAAATACTTTTCTACCTTCTACCTACGCTTGCCTTCATACTGGTTTCTTTGTAGGTTTCAGGAACGTATCATCCCGGCTGTAAATTGTAGATCTATGACTGTCATTACATGTAGTCAGTGGCCAGAAAGTCTGACAACCAGTCTTACCAAGGGGTATCTTATAACCCAAATACCCAGTACTAACTGGGTTGTGGAGGTCAGACAGGCAGTTGCTCCATGTAAAATGTATTCCGCGGCATCTTGTAAGACTGGAAGCCGACCCCAACATAGTTGAGAAAAGACTAGGCATATGATGATCTTCCTCAAATTCTTAGCTTTCATTTATATTCTATGTTGATGTTGATCTGACTTGATCAATTCTTTATCTTTTCTTCTATTTCTTGTTCTACGATGACAATATAATCATGAAGTCACTGTGTCCTTCCTTCCTTGGTCTTGCTTTCAACTACTTAACCCTAAGCTTCTTTCTTTCCAGGTCAATGCCTAAACTTCACCTGCTCCTGGGTGCTAGTCCTGATGCTGCGTCACTGTCTCACGGAGCTGCGCGTGCGCGGGTTCAGCTCCTACCTGCCTCTAGACCATCACATCTACCTACACAAGCTGACCGGAGTTCTCATAGTTATCTACAGTGCCGTGCATACTGTCATGCATTTGTGTAATTTTAGTGAGTATACTTTTAACTATAATTTTATTATGTGTTTCGGCCAAAGTTGGATATGCTAGCCACTTGAGAGCACTTGAAAGACATCGAATGCAGTCAATGGGGCTAAAATCGGCTAGATGGCATCATCATAATTATGTTTTATCGATCAATCAACTTAGCCTGTCGCAGTCCAGTCGCTGGACCTAGACGGAAGACAGCGCTGTGTTGTGCTGTTGAGGGTCTTCCGCATCCAGCCTGAACCAGGCACCTTTTTAAGACTCGTTTGCTTACAGGCTATCGGTCCTTTGACAGATAGGTATAGCTATACAGATAATAAATGGATAAACTTTTGGCGTTTTTGTGTCATGTCACTTCAGATCACCACTTGTATAAATACGACCCAATTAAAATGTATTTTGTAATTTTGACTTAACTCTCATTTTAATTTTACATGACTGTCCAAAAAAGGAGTCTTGTGTTGTCAGACTTCAAGATTTACGATGTATGGTGTAAGTAAAGTCTATTTTTATGGATAGCCATTTTCCAATAGGTTTGAAGAATCAACAATACACTCTGTTCTCCCTTTTTTTTAGTCAGTTGGCAATAAATGCAAAAAAAGCTTTCTGCCGAAACCCGGGATTGAACCGGGGACCTTT
The DNA here is from genome assembly GCA_905163415.1 of Noctua fimbriata. Taxonomy (NCBI): domain Eukaryota; kingdom Metazoa; phylum Arthropoda; class Insecta; order Lepidoptera; family Noctuidae; genus Noctua; species Noctua fimbriata. The sequence continues at coordinate 15,325,238 of LR990945.1, read as the reverse complement.
AGATCTTCAGTCTAACGCTCTCCCAACTGAGCTATTTCGGCGATGTACATAATATTGAAATTGTGAGTCGGTATCTGTTAATCTGTTTGGTAACTTTCTGTGGCTTCGCAATTTAATGTGCTCTATGGGTATCTGCCGGGGTTCGATTATTCAGGGAGCACAATGGGTTTTGCAATACGATATTCTTATTAAATAGTATATTGTGTATTTTCGTTCGTGGAATTATTAGAATATAAAAACATACAGAGTAAGTATTATCAGTACTTAAACCACATCAACATTCCGAATCTTAAGTGTCTGAGAGAATCAACTGTTTCTGTAACGAAAATTTATCGATGCTTTAAAATTAAAGGAGGAGCTCGCGGTTAAATAATAACAGTCGCGCGTTAAGCCGCGCTTGACTAGGTTGGTCCGTGGCTGGGTGACCACCCATTACATACCGAATTTCCTTCGTGCCTCGGAAAGCACGTTAAGCCGTTAGTCCCGGCTGTCATTTGTTGATCTTTGGCAGTCGTTACAGATAGTCAGTGGCCCGAAAGTCTGACAACCAGTCTTACCGAGAGGTATCGTATTACCTAGTACTAACTCGGTTGTGGAAGTCAGATAGGCAGTCGCTCCATGTTGTATACTGGTATTTAACTGCATCCGGTTAGACTGGAAGACGACCCCAAAAGTTGGGAAAAGGCAAAGATGTTGGCACCACCGAAACATTTCGAATTATTAATGTCTAAGAGTATCAACTGCTTCTGTGACAAAAATTATCGAAGCTTTAATAAAAAATTAAACGCACAACCAGTAATAAGATCGGCTGCTGATTCAATCACACACAGCACTTGACTTGATTTTGACGCTTCTATGTATAAATCTCCAAAGGGCTTCAAAACTAAGTTTCTTGACGCCAGACCTAATATTTGAACCAATAAGACCTCTCATAATAAAAACCCTTTATTTTTTCAGGTCTCGTCGTAGTCCACGACCCTATCACCAATAAGGCTAACTACACGCTGTCGGAGTGGCTGCTGACGGAGAAGCCCGGCTTGTTCGGACTGATCGGTGGCTGCGCCAACCCGACGGGCATCGCGCTCGTCGTCATACTGCTCGTCATGTTTGTGTGCAGCCAGCCCTTTATTAGGAGGGGAGGGAGCTTCGAGGTAAGTAGTGGATTTTTTGATCTTGTTATTACTTTTACTAGTGCTATGCTCTCTCTCCAGTAGTATTCGCCAGTAATCTATCAGTTCAGTTCCGAGCATTAAATCAGTGAGTGAGGTGGACCGAACATTACAGTGCGCAACCTGTAGTGATACAATTTGTAACAATCACTTTGTTTCTGTACAAAATTGAATCTTGGATTGTTGCATTACAGGCGAATGCTTTGGTAAGGGAGTACCTTTACTAGTTGCAGGTAGCGGTTTCGAACTGAGACAGGCGTTTTCCTTTTTCCGTGTGTAGTCTATTTCGTCACCATTGCTTTGAAAAGGGTGAAGTAAAACATCGTGAAGAAACCGGTACCTATGTCCTAGAACCGAAAATTTAAAGACATGTGACGTCTATCAACCCGCACTGGGCCCGCCTGGTGGATTATAGCTTATTCCTTCTCATAGAGAGGAAGCCTCTGTCCCAGCTGTCGAGATATTAAAGGCTGATTTAAATGCTAGTACACGGTCGTCCATCGGCTTAGACAGCGTCTCTATGTCATCGACGTAGGGATGATTTTCGTATAACAAACGCTACCACTGATGCAAAACCCATTTATCTAAGAAGAAACTGCAATTGGAAGGTCGATTCCAACCCACTTGAAATATATCACGTCAAGGCAGATGTTCCGATAGTCTGTCTATAAATGTTTGGTTGGGATTCTACTCTAAACATAGACAGTCTTTGTTTAAAACGATTTTTGTTATTCATCAGAGTATTAAATCGTGTTTTGAACGGAGTTGTTATAATTCTTAACACAAGAGTCCGATGTAGGTCCTCTACCTAACATTACCTGTGTCTTCGTTTCCTGTTTTATCAAACTGATCTGACCAAAATGGGAATAATTAATCATTCAATATAGTTTGTATGTAGATGACCAAACATTGAATGTGCAAACTCCACCCACGTGAGTTCGAATAAAAATATTTTATTTCACATAGGCCTAGATGGGCACTTATAAAACGTCGAAAAAAAGGTGCACGGTTCGGGTTGGTCGTTGGAGAAGAACCGGCGAGAACTCCATAACTCCATGGTTACTCTTTTCAAAAATCATTTGGTGTTACAATATTATCATGGATACAGCATTTGTACTTAAGTATGGGGGGACAGCGTAGGCCCGACAATAATTCGTTGCTGCCTGTGCCTTACCCTTCGGGGATTAAAGGCGTGATGAAGTAAGTTATTAATTTTTTGCGCAGTATGTCGCAGGATAGTTGAAAACATGCTAAGATTAGCTCTTAGTTTTAAGAAAATCATTCTTAGTCTCCAATAATCCGGTCCTTTGCAATTTTAGGACTTTCGATTTTCGAAACATTTTTTTTAATATACAAGGTGGAATGTCAGGTACAGCAGTGGACGTCTTTCGGCTGAAAAGATGATGATTATACAAGGTGGAAGGGCCACCGACGCGAAAACGGTAACCACGTATTCAATACATAATTCTGATCCACACAAAAAAAACAGTTGTTTCCTCCAAAAGTGCAATACCTACACGGTCATAATGAATGGAACAGTTGACTTTTTTTTAATAACCGATGAAAAAATTATATGTGGAGGGGGGGGGGGGGCTGTATGATCCTTTGGCATACATTGTGTTTCGTTTCACCAATGTGTTGTACCCGGCATTAAACCCTGATAAAACCTATATCCCTGTATCCTTCCAGGTATTCTACTGGACCCATCTCCTGTACGTTCCCTTCTGGCTGCTTCTACTGGTGCACGCGCCCAACTTCTGGAAATGGTTCGTCATACCGGGAACTGTGTACCTGTCTGAGAGGATCATGAGACTGGCATGGATGAGGTGAGAACAGTACTGCATGTGTTTCTCTCTACTTCATCATCCACAGCTTGATTTTACCCATCGCTGGCCCTCTCTTCAAAAATCTTCGTGTTCCTATGCCAGGCTTATCCAGGTTTTATCCGTCTATCTACTTGCGTTGTAGAAATGTAATATGTTGGGCAAAATAGACGCATGGCAGTGTGCTCAGCCAAGTTCGAAGACAATTGAATATCTTGTAGGTTAAATTTTGTAGGATGGGATACGTTTTTGTTGATGCAAAACTAAATTCGTACCTTCGAGTACTTGGTGATGGATATATATTAGGTGCAACTGCCCATAATATTAACTAAATAAAGCATTGCAATAGTCTTGATTACGAATTGTCATTCAACCATATTTTGTATCAACATAGACGTCATGGCCTAGCCGAAGAAACTTCTATCAGCGATAAAAATGACTGAGGACTGACGTATTGAATCAATCGTGTTGAAAGTTTTTGCAGAAAAATGAAATGCTTCGAAAACAATTGTCACTTTTCAAAGCCTTTTTGTCCTATTACCTCACACCTTCGTTCCAGGTCCGAGCGCGGCAAGAGCTACATCTCGTCGGGCATCCTGCTCCCGTCGCGCGTGACGCACCTGGTGGTGAAGCGTCCCCCTCTGTTCCACTTCCACGCCGGAGACTACGTGTTCGTGAACATCCCTGCCATAGCCACGTATGAGTGGCATCCTTTTACTATTAGCAGTGCGCCGGAGCAAGAAGGTTATTGCATCTCTAGTCATTTTCTCATAATGTTAAGTACCGAACCAAAAGGAAGAGAATTTTTATTTTTGAGGCTGCAATTCACCAGTTAATTTATTGAAAGGAGTGTACACTACGAAATAGTTTCCAAGCCAAATAAATTAGCAAAATAATACTAAATACAAACTGAAAGTAAAAGCATTTATTTCAATGCGACCATTACAGGCACTTTTGCATTGTCAAAAACATAAAGATGAAGCTACAGTCCCAGTCACAAGGCATAATAACTGTGAAAGTACTGTAGTTGCCCATTCATACTTTGTACTTGCTGAATCCTCAGTCTTTATCATACCGCTCGCGGCACTAAACATCTTGCAATTATTGGCCTGGACTTCACTGAGGCAGTAGCTTCTCCTGTACTTTCGTCTTCTAACGTTCATATCACTGTACTAACAGTGGACTTGATAAAACAAACATCACCTATTAATTCTTCTACCCTTCTTTAGCTACTAATTCTTTTAAGCCCAAAATCAAGCAAGCTATGTACCTATTGCAGACTACATCTGGCTGCACATCCGCGGCGTGGGGCAGTGGACCAACCGACTGTACTCGTACTTCGAGAGAGAACAAGCGCGGTTGCATGGTGAAGAGCTGCCCGCTATTGAGAGTGGACATGAGTAAGTTACATCCCTCTTTTTTCTATTCCTCGTTTATCTTCACACCCATATGTTCTATAATGTTTTCTGTCTATATGCTATTTTTTTTAAATCGTTAATCCAAAGTGGGCCCGTAAAGCTCAGGATTGGTGCCCTGAAACAGTGACACGGGGTCGCGGTAGACCACGAAGGAGATGGCGGGACGACCTGGATGTCTTCCTTGAGAATTGGAAAGAAGTAGCACAGAAGCGCGAGCTTTGGAAGGAGTGGAGGGATGCCTTTGCCCAGCAGTGGGACAATATGGGCTAGCAATATATATAATACAAAGTGGGAGATTGTGGGACGACTTGTCACGTCGATAATGTCATCCTTGGTAATTAACAATGCGAAACTTATACTGTCACTTACGGGATATCTTCCGTGATAATTAATTATTTTAAGCTCCCGATATTTCGACGCTGTTGCAAGAGCCATGATCTGGATCTGGATGACTGGAGACTGCGGGTGTGAAGTGTGGTGGAATGGAGGATGCTGGAGTATAAGTTTAGTTTTAAACCGTAAAAGCTTAAAACAGTGTTTGACAATAAGAACTTGCACAGAACCGTGACCGAGTGAAAGGTTGGAGTATGGGGCGATGGGAATGGGGCAGTACGGAGTAACTAGAATAAAACAGTCGTTCAAGAAAAATTGAAGCCTCTACAACCCTCATGGCTACTCTGTGCTTGGACAACTTTACTGAAGGCAGAATAAGAAATACCTCATTCTTTTCTTGACCCACCATTCTCTCGCGCCTTATTCACCATTGCTTAAAATACATTAGCATTTCATTTTTTTTTCAGGAAACTAGCGCGTTCAATATCTACTCAGAGTAAGAAGAGTCGCAAGAGTTCCATCGCGAGCGCCAAGAAGCGCTCAGTGGACTTCTCTCCAAGGAGTTACTCCAACGACGCGTATGTGGGAGATGATGGGAATGGAGATATTAAACAGAATGAAGGTATGTACACTACTCAATGTTCAATTTATTGGATTTCGGAATGAGAATTTAGGTGGTTTTATAAAGACATGATCAATGATCATTGTGGATCCTATCGGGTACAGCAAAGCAGGAGGAGCCAACAACAAACTGATATTATACTATAGTCTAAGTATAAGTCTTATAGGGGCTAGGCTAGGCTTAACCTGAGTCAAATACATTTATTTTCTTTTTCCCTTTACACGGTCCACGGCCCTATTTGGGAGAACCATCCTCCAAACCTAAGGGAACGGTGGTTGCATTGACCTATGATCTATTCATATTACTAGTCACATCCCTGTAACTTGTTACTTCATTTTTGAGCTTCCCTACCTTCCTTCAATGTAACAAATGTATGTTGGTTGTGTAAGCTATGTGCATTAGACTAGATGATGTACCTATGGTAAATCTAACGAGAACATCATAATTTTATATTTACTAAAAACACAGAAATATCTTCCATCTTTCCCGTTCTTTCAGCACTAAAATCACCCACAAAGACATCGTTCCACCCATCCCTGCTGCTCGCTCCGCCGCGAACACTGGAGAAGTCGCGCTCCATGCCTGACGTGCAGAAGAACGTCAAGAAACGACAGCGGTTGATGGCGTAAGTTATAACATAATCTGAGGCTTTGCGAACTTAGAACACTGTCGTTATGATGGAGGGAATAAAAATTACGTTTTCGGAATGTGGTTTTAAATAAAAATAATTGAAAAAAGTTGAACCTAGCCATAGAAAAGACATAAGATTAATTTAGAAGGTTTGATTGAAGTTACACTGTTAGATTTTAACACAGCTAATTCTCAAAACAGATTTGTTGAGAACCGTGTTAAATACACGATTCTGCCTTCTGTTAGCCATTCTTTTTATTTTTTACCGCTGTGCCACGGAGGAGGAACGCGTCTGGTGTCAGCTACTGCGGAGAAAACAAATGAAAGATGTGGCTCACCGCGTGCCACCAGCCACTGCGAGAGTAACGGTTGCAATTACAGGTTCCAGAGAATCCAGAGATCATAACCAGAGCATATTTGTGCGTCTGTACCATTCTTAAGTAACACTTTTTTCAATATTTCTAGTCTCCGCGACTTCATGCGCTCTGAATCGGAGAGACAGCTTGACGAGAGCTCGATGCTGAGCGCGCGCAAGACGTTCAGCCTCGCCTGCAAGATCCCGCAGAACAAGTCCTTGGCCCACAGCTTCCGATACATGCGCACTAAGCCTACCATCATTGCCTTCAAGACACCCAGTTTCGATGACAGGAGGAGGAGCAATGATAGCATACTGACGCTTGGTAAGTCAACAATAGGCTCGCCCCTATAACACAGTATTTAAAAATAATGTGGGTGTGGGTGTCGGGGGTTACAAGCGTGATGCTAAGTTAACTTAAGACTCAGCATCTGCTCTGCTTATCCCTTATTGGAGTCGGCTTCCAGTCTAACCAGGTGCAGATGTGTACCAATATTCTACATGAAGCGACTGCCTGTCTGACTTACACTATCCAGTTACTCAAAAACATCATGCGGTAAGACTGGTGGTCAGATTTCGGGATAAAAACTGACCACTAGCGACTGTATTTTTATTTTATTTATTAGGGACAAAAAACAGTTACATGTTAAAAAGTATGAGTCGTTACATAAATAGGTAAACATATAACCCACACCGTTGTCCACGGGTTAGTAACTGAACAAATAAAGAACGGAATGATCATTTTGTCTTATAAAGTTTGAATTAATTAATAAATTTTAGATTAAGATTGTGGTGAAAGAATGTTTATAGCCAGTGTTTTGTATTCTTTTAATAACACTTAATTAAAGTATGCTAGATTGTGTTACCGCGTTCATGCATTCATTATTGAAAGAATCTAAGTACATACAGATTGGTTAAAACATTGGATTAACTTTTCAACTTGTCAATATTTACAAGAGTTTTATCCATGTTGTGAATTGTGATATTAATGGAGTTAATGACCATACTCTAAAAAACTTCTTTCTATAATATGGGTTTAGTATGTATAGCAAATATGTGGAACATCTGTCAAGTCATACCAAAGCTCCGACAAGTCTAACGAGACTTCTTCAAAAGATTCTTATTCAAGAGATTAATTTTTTACAGCGCGTCGTCGTTTATCAAAAAGTCTGTCACCAGACAGAGACGTGGAGTGTGTACCTGAGAAGATCATGGAGATTGAGAACGACGGTTCAGAGGTTACTGATGACTTCGAGAGCAACTACCCTATTGGGAAGCCGTTGGAGGTATGTATCGTATCCTGCTGTTTCGATATTCGTTTTAGTGTCTCATAATTATCAACATTTGGCAAACGGTTTTTAGACTTTCTAAGACTTTAGACGTGACGTTGTTTGGTTACGCAGATATGTTTTTTTTGTAACTGTCTTTGAGTTTTTATGCCAACAAAATCCAAGAAAATGTTTTTTTCTTCTAACTTTTTCTTCAACTTAGCGTGTCGATAGCCAAAAATGTTTAAATAATTCCTCTCGCTGATGCAGTCATAAGGTCAACTTAAAAGTACCTTTGTCACCTCGATGTGGTGCGATCAACGGATAGCGGTACCTGTACCTGGATCGAACAAGTGCATGCTAAGGTCGTGTGTTGTGGTTCCAGATCTACCTGGACGGCCCGTACGGCGCGGCGTCGTCGCACATCTTCCTGGCGCAGCACGCGGCGCTGGTGGCGGCCGGCATAGGGGTGACCCCGTTCGCGTCCATCCTGCAGGCGGTCACCTACCGCTACTGGGCGGCGCGGCGCGACTGTCCGCAGTGCGGCCACGTGTGGGCAGACGACATGGCCTGCCATAACATGAACTTGAAGAAGGTGGGTCCACATACCTATTTTGGCTACTCTATAATGGTAGCAGAGCAAGCGAGAACCTAAAAAAACATCTTTGGAGGTTATCGGTTTTATTCGTTCAAAACATCTAAATGTGGGGGCGCTTTACCTGCTTCGCAGCCCCTGCCCTTTCATGGAATAAATGTGTGATGTTCGCCCCATACACGATAATTGTTACAGTTCAAGCAGTTGTTAAGTTCAACTTGCATCAAGCGACATGAGCGTACGTTACTTGTGTCCTTCGAGTGATTACCGTCGCGTTGCTAGTCCCATCACAGTGCCTCGTATGCTCTAAGCAATTTTTCTTTCACTAGCTTTTTCTGCAGTTGATGTAACACACTTGTCGCTTGAACATGTTGGTCGTGACCAGGTGATACCTGTGAACCTTTTAACTTAGCCATTCTCATTCCCAGGTGGACTTCTTCTGGATAAACCGCGAGCAGCGTTCGTTCGAATGGTTCGTGTCGCTCCTATCCCAGCTGGAGATCGAACAGGCTGAGTTGGGAGGATCCTTCGACCGGTTCCTGGACATGCACATGTACATCACTAGTGCGTTGCAGAAGTCTGATATGAAGGCCGTTGGGCTGCAGCTGGCGTTGGATTTGTTGCATGAGAAGGTGGGTTACTTGTTCTCTGAATAGTTAACTATTTTATCGGCGCAGGATAACCTTTAGCAGAAGTGGTTATCGTATTAATGGTTTAGCAGCTTCAATATCACTAGTTTTGTGATAGAATATAGCAGCTCATCATGGATGAGGTACGACAATGGTAGGACAGCGGCTCCCTTGACATCATGTCATCAGAAGATAGCCACCATGCAACTATAGATGCGACGCCCTAGAAGAATACTATTTTTTGTAGATTGAAGAACCGACAGACTTTATTTTCGCAGATGTTACTCAAACTTGGCAAAGTGTTTTCTGTTGTACATTCCATTTATCAATACGGTGGTAGATGTCTATGTTAAAATTCAAACCATAGGCTCCACGGTGTCAGTGTCCGTGAAATTAAATCCAGTCTCTTGATACAGGTCTATTCCGAGTTTAAACGAAAATTTTAACCTGTTTCAGGAAAAACGTGACCTCATAACCGGCCTGAAGACCAGAACAAACGCAGGTCGTCCGAACTGGGACAAAGTGTTCAAGCAGCTACAAGAACAGAACAAAGGCAAGGTGACCGTCTTCTACTGCGGACCACCACAACTCGCCAAGATCCTGAGGGTCAAATGCGACCAGTTTGGCTTCGGGTTTAGGAAGGAGGTCTTCTAATGGATGAACAAACTTATTAATTAATGCTGAGTTTTAAATTTTCGGTGCTGAGCCGAACTTTGGTAATCAAACAGCACGCTCAGTAACATTTACGACATTTTCAATATTCCCAACCGTCGTGCACTGTCATTCAGTTGAAAGACTTTCGCTGCTAAACATAGGTTTCCCCAAACATCACCACGTCGATCGTTTCATTCAATGGGTTCCTGCAACTTTTAATACACCTTACCTTCTGGCTAACGGTCGACACTCCCCCCATTTCTTAACCCCAGCGGCAAAATTGCGGGGAAACTTTTGGAGTTAAAGTTCTGGAAAATTCTAAAATGTACCCGGCCCGTCACAGTCGCCTTTTTAGTCTGTCGGGACTCTTATTGCTAGTTATATTTAGAAGACTCAAAAATATAAAAACTTATTTTAGCCATGACAATTATTACTAAAGCAGAACAGAACAAAGGTAAGGTGACAGATTTCGAATGTAAATTTGATATTCCTGAACATTTTATTTAAATGTAATTATTCAATGTAATAATGCGATATTAGAACTTAACGGTGCACTGCCGTAAAACTATGTAGATATTTTTTATGAGATTATTGGATAGTGATTAATTTATTTATACCAGGCCATAAAAGCTTGCGATTTTATTATCTACTTGGCAAATGGCTTTGATTGTTTTACATTATTCTCGTATTTTTTTTAAGTTTCTCGCAATACATGATCAAAACAAAATACTAAAACATTCGTTGGAAAAGCTTATTAACATTGTTCCAAAACTATTATAAAACAAATTTGTTTAAAGAGAACCAATAACTATTATTATTTATTTTACTATCATCAAACAATCTGGGTCTTTTTTGATGAAAGTATTTTGTTAGCTCGACTTGGCGGGGCCATACTACCATACCCCCAGATAACTTATTAAGACAATAAGTACTTATAAGTTTCCTACTTAAGTGATGTTAGCTGTACCTTTAAATAAAATAAGAAGACAATAATTACGATTTAAGTTTTAGTAACTAAGAATAAACTACAATAGTTACCACATTGTTAGTCATCGTATTGAAAATATTTCGACATTTTTGTTACCTTTTTAAAATAAAATTTATGAGAAATCGTCTGTTTTTTATTATCAAAACACAAAACATTCGTCTACTAGGTACTTAATGATCGGCTGTGTGACGTAGTGATTTTATGTTGTATAAATCAAAGGCGTTTAGAAGTTGAATTAAGATAATTATTGGGAACAAAGTCAATCAATCAACTTTGACGGACGCCTATGCTCTCTAAACTTTTCTTGTTCTAATTTCGAACTTATTTTTTATTTCCTTTTTTATTGCACCGTGCCAGTTCTAATTCATAAATGACCACAGAGGTTAAGGTCTCTACAGTACATACTTACTCATATTTTTATTTGCGTTATCCTACCTATTGTGTAATACTAATATTACATTATTAAAGTTGGGGAGCAGACGAAGTTTTCCAACTCATGAAGCAATGGACTAGGGATGTCCATCGAAATCCGTTGAGTTGTGATTAAAAGTGAGTTACGCTGTGACGGACATAAATTAGTTGACGAAAAAAGGATGAAACACTAGCGCCATCTTTGAGGCATGTTGAGAACTAAAATTAAAATTCTGAATCACGATTTTAAAGTTATCCGTAAGTTAAAACCATACGGAAAAACTCGACTACAACCGTCGGACAGTAGCCAACCAGGCACAAAACCTGTATAGTCTGAGGATCCTCCCTTTTTTATGGAGTATTGAGGAACTTTACATCCTGTTCCTCATAATAACTAACACGCAATTAGAGTGCTGTGGTCTCATAAATCCATTTTTTTCTAAGTTAGCCTGTTATGTTCCACACAATTCTAACCACTATAACCTACACTATCTGGAATCACACTGAATAAACGACAGCTAACAAAAATATAGAAAAAAAAAACAAGTAAACTATTCATAAAATCTTATTTAATGGCCTATATTTTACAAAATGGCGAACTGCAGTAATACAATAGTATAGTTAGCTAGCAGGCTCAAGAGACCGAGCTGCAGCGCTGCGCCCACGTAGAACAGACCACACACACGCAACTTGCTGAACGATGCCCGCTGTAACCGCAATACGTTCTTGCACAGTTTTCTCTCGTAATCTGCAAGTAATCTTACTATTATTATAAATGCGAAAATTTGTGTGGATGAATGGATAGATAGATATATTATGGATGGTTGTTACGAGGTAATCAAGGTAAGGTTTCTTAAGGTCAGGGGGGCCTAAAAAGGCAGCTAAAGCAGACTAGTACTAGGATACGGCCTTTTTAGACCCCTTGAGGCACTTAAATAGCCAGCCCGTGTGTCTATAAAGATCTACTCGACAAACGTTGGTTGGTTGGTTGGGCGTAGTTGGGTAGGCGTGGCAAACTAAGACTGTAGATACGCACCAGTCACGGCCCCAGGAGATTTAACTTGTGAGGCGACTCGAGCGTAAAGCTACTCCACCGCAGCGGAGTAGAAATTTGCAAGATTTGACCAATCACAGAAGACACAAGAGACGCGATGTAGATTTCATTAAATGTGACCAATCACATTGATTGAAATCTACATCGCGTACCTTCCGCACGCCTCCTCTCCGCTCCACTCGTCTCCGCTGTGGTGGAGTCCAGGCCTAAAGTCTAAAACGGATGAGCGTTTGTCAATTATTTCCTTTACATGAGTACAGTCGCGTCGCAGTGACTCGTGGTATGCTCTAATAAGCATTTTTTTTCATTTGTTTTCTCCTCAATCGTGCCGCTTCGATATGGCCAAGCGTTTCGATACAAGTTGAATCGACAGCGGTTAGCTACTTGCGCTTAGCATTAAAATAAATTACCTGAGCAATTTGACTTCAAGATTAGTGCGCAAGAATCTTGTACGTTTTCTACAGCTACATAAAATGTCTCACATCGCTGCATAAACATTGTCTGCCACATCAAGTTCTTGCTCAACCAAAATAGCATAGACAGAAACCCTAAAGCTGGCCCACGCTGTAACAGAATTAACGTTGAATAATATGTATTTATTCATCTTCATCATGACCCGTTCGTGGCTCGGAAGGTCCGCTAAGCCGTTGGTCCCGGCAGTCATTTGTAGATCTTTGGCAGTCGTTACAGGTAGTCAGTGGCCTGAATATCTGACAACCAATGTTTCCAAGGGGTATTGTATTACCGTACTTAGTACAGCTGGGTTGAGGAGGTCAGATAGGCAGTGGCTCCATGTAAAATACCGATATTCAACTTTATCCGGTTTGACTGGAAGCCGACCCCGACATAGAAAGGCTAGGAAAAGGCTAGGAAAAATGATGATGATCAACAGTTGCAGAAAAGTTGAAAGGTAATTGTCTGTGTTGGTATGGATTTGGATATGGATTTGAGAGTTTTACTAAAAGAGTAATGGATATAAATGTTAATGGATGGAGTTTGAGAGGAAGACCAAAGCAAAGATGGATGGACTGTTTGAAGAATGTTATGAAAGAAAAAGGAGTAAATGCAGGCAGGGGACTGTGGAGTGTGGGGAGAATGGAAGAAAAAGCTTTACTCGATCGACCATCCCAGCGTTTTATTATGATCATTGACAAACGTCAGGTAGGACTCTCTCAGGCTAAGTGGGGTGACATTTTCACACCAGCCACCCGGCTGGTAGCAGTTAAATGAGATTAGCTGAGGATCGAGGCCTATGGCCGAGGACTGATAAAGGCTGCTAATTATGAATTCGATCTATAAACACAGGGGTTTTGAGGAAGGGGTATTTCTGGACATGATTAAATTCAATAAAGAGGAACATGACGTGACGGAAGTTCTAAATTTAAATGTGGATAACAATCGATCGATTGATGTGTAAGATGATATGACTAATAAGGAAAGGTATATGGAATGAGTTCAATTTTGACTGAAGTGAAGTAATTGATTGAAAATATGGCACCTGTCAGGAGAAAATGAAAAAAGAAAGCGTGAAAATGTCTAACAAGAAGACAAAACGAATACTCACCATGTTATTGTTCCTGACGCCTACCTTCAACGTTTCGATGGTCACTTCAATGTTAATCAGAGAATGCAAAAACACTTCTACAATATAATATAGAATCTGAAAAGTGATAGAAGATGTTATTTATCATCATCATCATCATTTCAGCCGAAAGACGTCCACTGCTGGACATAGGCCTCCCCCAAGTGTCGCCACATTGACCGGTCCCGTGCGACTCGCATCCAGCGGATCCCTGAAGCCTTCACCAGGTCATCGGTCCACCTAGTGGGAGGCCTTCCAACGCAGCGTCTTATTTATATTATTAATTAAATCTAAGATACCAATATTGTCAGTCTTCTCACTTACGGGATATCTTCCGTGAATCACGGAAGATAGCATAAGTGGCAGTATAAGTTTTGTTGTAAACCGTGAAAGCTTAAAACAGGGTTTATAATTTTGTACGTTTGAACGCAGGAGGCAATGTTTGCAATTAGGTACTGTTGCGATGCCAAAAACTCATTCACTAATGGGAGGCAACTTTGTCCCCGTGTGTCACAAGCTATATTTAAAAAGTTCTCGTGGGACGATTTGCGACCATAATTACTAGTAAAAGATAAAGATTAATAATTGGAAAAGAAGAAAGGAGGCCAAAGGCTTAATTCCTTTGGACTGCAGGGGGATTATATAGTATCTTCGATGGATCGGTAGCCAGTTACTTACAAATGACTGAAAGCAAACTTTATACATTTCATAACACTCCAATATATCTACATAGGCTTGAAACATTCTCTTGCTGAAATCTTCACCACGCGTCCCTTCTATTTCCAAAGAATTTATCACTAGATTATTCCATAACTCAAGTTTATTTTCTAACAATTTCATGACTCGATTGGCGTAAAGAATATTGAGGTCGAAAACGATCAGAAGGTAATGGACACATAAATAAAACCAGGGTAAAGACAGCTGCATGTTAAAATAAGAGAAGAGTATGAAATATGGTCCAAGAGCCAGGATAACCGAAATCCAGTTCCAAGTGATGAATTGATTGAAACTGGTTTCATTGTTCAGGAATCTGTGCACTCTTTGAAACACTAAGATAAACTTTATATTGTTTCTGGATTGAATGACCCCGATGGCAAAATTCATAGCAAATCCGAAGGAGTAGTAGGCACAGTCAATAAACGGAGTGACACACATGAATTTCGTGAACCCGAAATGGCCTTTATAAAGAAACAGCATACAGGTACGGAATATGTATAAAGAAATGAATATCAGTAGCCCGATCATTGAAAATAAGTTGAAGATAACACTGTTTGGAGTTATATAATTGTTTTTAATGCGATATTTAGGAGTAAACGACATGAATTGCAACAGATTCAAAGGCCACAGCATTAATTGTATATCTTTGTCCACCATGTTGTTAAAAGCACAGTACATGGGTATATTTTGTTCGATATTACGGAATCTTTCCATTTTAAATAGACCGATAACAGTAGCTTACTAGTTGACGATTGATAGGTACAATGTTCGATAGGAAATGTATTGACATAGGACATCAAATTCATTTTGATACTAAATGTGATGGATGGAATGGAATATCTCACTTATTACTCTCACTACTAGCTGTTCCCGCGACATTCGGCCGCGTGAAATTATTATAAAAATATTACTTCCATATTTAAATTTATTTAAAGGTTTTTTTTTTTTGCACTGGACCTGAAATTCTTTTTGTAAAATGCTCCTTTTAATATCAGCTGTCTGTCAGTAAAAGTCCCGTCAAACTCTATTCAGCCGTTTCGGAGGTTTTGCGAAACTAACAGACAGACAGACAAAAATGTAAAATATGAGTTTTTGCTACAGGTACCGTACGTATGAACGTGTATAACTTTCATACACATTTAGTAAAAAGCTATTTTTTTTTATTACAAACGGACACTTCAGTTTTATTTATTTATGGTATTTTGTAGTATTTTTAAATAATAAATCCGAAAGTTTGTTTGGATGGATGTTTGTTACTCTTTCACGTAAAAGCTACTTTACGGATTTAAATGTTTGGCACACAGATAGTTTATAACATGGATTAACACAGACCATAGTATACTACTTTTTACCTCGGTAGTACAATCCCGTGAGACAATAACCGAACATCGTGCGGGCGGAGCCGCAGAAATAAGCTAGTATTGTATCAAGAAATACATTTGTTTTAGTCTATGTAAATAAATTTGTTAGAAGATATAATAAAGTGTTTGTAAGTCCATCAAATTTAAGTGCTAGGCTGAAATTAATATCAAGAGAGGTGACACGAAAGGTTAAATAATAACAGCTGAAGGGTAAGTTACGCTTGCCGATGTCGGTGCTTGGATGGGTGACAATCCATTACATACTGAGATCCCTCCTTGCCTTGGAAAACATGAGCACACATTCTCCTTTCTGCTTTGGAAAATGTCTTTTAATTCGATCTCATCGCCATCTATCGAGTCAGGTGCTACACTATAAGTCGCTGGTTTTGGTCTCTGCCATTCGTTTTAGAGAAAACAAGACGTGCGATGTCAAAGAGATGTATTGCCGAATCTTCCCACATACTGTAAAATAACTACCTCGAATCATAATAAATAATGTAACTCAAACAGCGAACAGATCTATTATCACATCGTAATTAAAAATCAACCATAATAACGTTAGTGATAGAATTCATTAAATGTCAGTACATACATAGCTTCTACGTCATCACCCATCGTCATCGAAAACACGTTATCAATACGTATGAATGTGCTAAAATTGTTTGCAGAAGCGTCACTGACCTTCCCGTCAAGGTTTCCAACGCAAGTTCAATGCCGATATCCTGCCAAGGGCGACCTTCTAAGCAAGGCCAAGCGACCTTCGAGCAAGGACGCGGCCTTGGCGAAGGTCGTTTTTGTAAAGCTATTTTTAAGATAGATGTACCTATGCAATATTTTTTGGGTAATTTTTGGCTGAATTGTAATGTTTTGTAACGCGAGCGATGCGGTAAGAAAACAATTGCAATATTTTGACCTTGACTCAAGATTTTTGACGTCAAAACAAGGTAATGTGGCTATTATCTTGAAAAATCTCAAGCGAGCTGTAAGAATTCTTGGATCATGCCATGAGTAACATTTATATTACAAAAAAGTTATTAATTGTTTATAAATAATGTCTAAAAATAGTGCTCAACTTTTTTTGTTAGGTAATTGATCAAAAGATTATACGAGTGACATCTATTGATGTGTACAATAACTACTTAAAAAGTTACCAACGCCACTGATACAGCTATTGCACTATAGATGGCGCTATACTCAAATAAGCCTGCATGCTTCCCGCTAAAACTTGAATGTTTTTCAAACGTCATTCTGACAGCTGACGTGATGTTTATCACATATTTTTCAGATAAATTAACTCGCCTACAAATTGCACTCCTGACGAAGACTTGAAGCTGTTGGAATAGTTTAAGAAACGTTTAGTTATGTGTTGTGACGTAAAGAAGGCACGCATGGGCCTCATTGTTAAGATTACAGGTCAAGTAGTTATGTAGTAAACAAGAACGAATTAAGACCTATTGCAGTAGAAAATAAAGAAAGGCTAGCTTTTACCATCATTTGTTTTATTTTATAGCACTTCAAACAACATGTCGTGGCTAACACATGGATACGACTACGGACTCCAGGATCATGCAGTTAATGAGGTCCTTCGTTGGTCTAGTGGTGGCAAGTACGACTACTGAGCATGAGGTCCCGGGTTCCAGGCCGGGCCAAGTGTGATTGGGTTTTTCCATCAGAAATTTTACAGTTGCAGCCACGGAGTCTGAATTTCTGCTGGTTTATATGGCAATTTGCCATAAACTGGGCACGAATACAGGGTGGAACCCACCGACGCTAAAACGGTTACCACGTACTTATTCAAGTACATCATTCTGAACTCCCCAGTCGGTTATGAATCCCCTATTACATGGGACTTCAAACATAACTGGCGAAATGTGAGTGTACTATTAGAAAGAAGAAAGAAAGAAAATACATCATCATCACATTCATCATCAACATTCATTTTTTTTTTTTTTCTTCATTTTTTTGTTTTTTTTTTTTTCATTCATTTTTTTTCATTTTTCATTTTCTCATTTTTTTTATTTTTTTTTATTTTTATTACGCACACCTCTGCCTAACCCTTCGGGGCCTTTAGGAGTGATGCCGTGATGTTATGTTATAAGTACTTATAAATGTACTCAATGACATAATATTATATATGCTGGATGCGAGTCGCACGGGACCGGTCAATGCGGCGACACTTGGGGGAGGCCTATGTCCAGCAGTGGACGTCTTTCGGCTGAAATGATGATGATGATGACATAATTTATTTCCAAAATCATCATCGGCCTAGGCTTTACCCAAGTATGTTGTGGGTCGGCTTCCAATCTCACCGGATGCAGATAATATCAGTAGGTAGGTACTTAATTATACTACCTATTGTATCTTTTCAAAAGTGCATGAATCAGTACAATGAAATCTATAATTTTTTCGATATTAAGTTAGTCATTATGAGGTGTTTCTTCAGAGAAACGGGTGAAGTTATAAAATGATGCAATTTCGTTCGACCAATTAATATGTATATGTATAAGTACCTTCCTATATAGACGTGAAACTTAAGTCCAGAATAACCTGACCTGCCATTGTACGAAGAGCCCATACAATGAAAGTTCAGCATAAACTAGCACTCTTTTCCTTGATATCTACCATCATGTATACATCTTATCGCTCCCCTGCCTGACCTCTCATTGTACAGCAACTCCATGCAATGCTAGTTCAGCTTAAACTGGTTTTTCGTTCATTTGATAATATACATATATACCATTGACGTAGGAAACTTATTGAAGACCTAGATATAATGTTAAACCCGTCCGTCTGTATATCATAGGACATATCGATAAAGATAAGCTTACATACAACGATAACAAATTGATATGCAGCAATAGAAAGGCTGCTGTACACTGACGTGTACCAAGGTTTTAAAAAAAAAAACGTATAAAGTATCAAAAATGTTGGTCCCGGCTGTCATTTTTAGATCTTTGACATTCGTTAAAAAACCAGTCTCTGGACAGGTAAGTTATAGGTATAGCAATAAACTCTCCAGACGTTTGAGCTTACTGTAGAAATTAGCGCTCGTCTGGTTTAGCTCTAAATTCTGGGTTGGTTGATATTTGGTTGATTGGTTATGGTTTGGTTGCTGGTATATGACCACTGGTTAAATTATACGAAAATATATGGTTTAAAAGTTATATTGATACTGGTTATAAAATGGTAAATCTAAGCTAAATTAGCACTAAGATGGTTTGATATGGTTTGGTTGAGTTACGCGGTTGGTGTCCGAACACACACTCCCTTGGTAATACTTGCGATACATGCATTTATGGAAATGCACGAAGGCAAAAGTGCTGAGCTGTTCGGTTGCAAATATAGTACCGAACATATTCCCAAGCACAAGATGAGATAAACGGATAAAGTAATCATCAAATCACCTTAGTTAACAAGTAAGATGGTAAACAAAAGTAAAATTAACTATATAAAATGGTAAGTTTTAGTAAAAGTCTTATATTAAAATGGTAAACAAAAGTAAAATTAATAATAAATGGTTGCCTTAAAAAACATAAATTCTTTACACTAACGAGTCTTCCACTGTAAGCACACGTTCTTTACGCACTTTAGGCAACGTAGCCCTTTCCTTTTTCCCCGCACTACGCATAGCACTGGGCCACCGCCTAGCGAAATATGCACTTAAACCCATGTGTTCACTCTCACTTTGCTGACGGTCAGCAGTACTCTGCTTTCGCGGTTGCACTTCACTTTGCACTGTTACTCGATGTGTAGACTCCGATGTAGTCGCCACAGACTCCTGTCTGTGGTGAGGCTCCGCCCGCCTGGTCGTAGAATGCGAGCAGCATCTCACTCTCGTCGAGATCCAGACTACTGCCGCGCATAGGACTACTCCCAGCAGTAGGTAGACGATGGTGTACTGGTGAATGTCATGGACTGATATGCCATCGATCTCTGCTTTGGTGGATTTTAGTGTTTTGATTTGTTCTCCAAGAATGAATAGAGATCTGTTCAGACTCATGTCCTCTGGTAATTCTGCTTCGGTTGGTATTTTGACGTTCACAATATGGTTTATTTGGTCTAGCTCTGGTACGAGCATGTCTGGTGAAAAAATTAATTGGTTGGATTGTTGTTGTAAAGAGTTTAGTGTGAAATCTTTACTTTTAATAAAGCATTTCTGAGTCATGCTAATGACCCCTGCTCGAGTCAGCTGACGAACGGTAACTTGATCGTCACATATGATTTTGATGGAATATGTGTCACAGCAAAAATATAGGTATTGTGACGTTGAGTGTAATTCTACCCATCTGTCTTTGCACACTGTTCTTTCAGTTTTACACCTTTTGTTTATTGGGCTTATTTCGCAAAAGTTTTGGTCATTTTCCAAGTTTAGGATTGGTTTGAAGAGCTCACACATGAGGGATTCCCCGTGATACAAGCATGTATCAAGTTCATGTTGGGTGGGTACAAAATAGGCATCCTTTTTTAGGTTCACAGCGACGTACTCCGATATTGGTATTATGCTGGTCATGCTGTAATTGGTTTGTTGCGGAACTGGTATTATCCTGTATAATTGAAAACTTTCTCGTGCGATGAGCGGGAATGTAATTTCGAAAATAATATATTTTTCTGTGACCCGCGCCTTTGTTCTCAGTAGCTTGTAGATATGCTGAAGGTCTGTCTCTATGTTTGCGATTGGTAAGTTTAAATCTTGAGGTATTTGGCCGTAGATAATTTGTAGCTCTCGTTTGAGCTGCGCTGGTGTCAGTAGATGCAGACTGATTTGGCCATGGTAGATTTCCGATATTGTATCGATCAAAGTATCTTGTATCTTTTTCAAGTTTTGCATCATATTAATGGTAGCTATAGAGACTAATGTGAAGTCCTGTTGTGTAGTTATCACATCGATTTCTTTTTGCAGCTTACTGTTAACTTTGTCTAAGGCATTTAAATGTTTGTTTATGGTTTTGTGTTGTTTTGCTATTATGTCTTCAGTTCTTTGTAGTACATTGTGCTCTGCTTCGACGATAGATGTCAAGTTTTTCCATAACTGACCTTGGTGGTGTTGGTTAAGGTGTATTAGTTCAATGTCCTGCTTGTATTTTTCTGCGAAACTTTCGTCTAGTACTCCGAACAATGAGTTTGCAATGGAGCCGACAGCATTGATAAGGCCGCGTCGTATTCGTAGGCGCTCGCCGTAATGCTGGCTAAGCAACAGCTGGTTGTAGTATTGCAGTTCATTGTAATCGTGACGTATTTGTTGGAGTATCATATGACAGTGGCTGGATTCCATAATATTTTCGCATGTTTTGTCGAGATAGCTTGTAAAGTCATTGATAGCTTTATCTCCTTGCCAATACGGAGACATGTTGTAGTATGTCACTAATTTCCACTTATCCCGAATCAGTTGTACTTTCCCCACGGTGTCAAAGTACAAAGTTTTATTGGTATCAAATTGTGTAATGTTGTATAATGCTGTTGTTGGCAGTATTATACTTAAGAAAAATAACAATGCCAGTGCAATGTTAACTATCTTGGGATAAGTGCTGTGCGTTCTCGTTTTTGGTTGTTCTGGTTCGCTTTTTGGTTTTTCTGGTATGGTTGCTTCCACCTGATTTATTGGTAAAACTGATAGTTTAACTACAGGGCGCTTCATGTAGCCGTTTTTGGTTTTTAGAGTCACTACTCTGACGAGGTCATCTTTTCCTGGATGAACTTCCATCACACGACCCATTGGCCATTTCCCTGCTGGTAAGTTGTCGTCGTGTATCATTACTAAATCACCCACGTTGACGTTCTTCTGGTATTTCATCCATTTGCTTCTGGTTGATAGTTGAGTTAAGTACTCTGTTTTCCATCTCTTCCATACATCTTCAAATAGTTTTGACACAAGATGCCACCTGGTTCTGGCGTCGTCTGCTGTTTCTATTATGGTTAAACCTGGTCGTGCTGATAGAAAATGGGCTGGTGTGAGGAAATTCAAATCCTCTAGGTCTTCTGATAGTGCACAGAGTGGTCGTGAATTCAGGCAAGCTTCTAGTTTTGATAACAGTGTGGTGTATTCTTCAAACGTAAGTTTTTGTTGTCCAATCACGCGTTTGAGGTGGTGTTTGAGACTTCGCACGGCTCTTTCCCAAAGTCCTCCCGCATGAGGCCAAGAAGGTGCGTTGAAATGCCATTCAATTTGTAGTTCCGTTATCTCATTATAGAATGACTTATTGAAAATATTTTGAAGATGGTCGTATTCTTCTTGTAGAATTCTGTTGGCTCCAACGAAATTGGTTCCATTGTCGCTATAGATGTGACGTGGAGCTCCGCGTCGTGCTGCCATTCTGGTTAATGCGGCTAGGAAAGCTGAGCTGGTTAAATCTGAGACGAGTTCTAGATGCACAGCTTTCGTCACCATACATACGAAAAGCGCTATGTAGCCTTTGGTAGTTTTTATCCCACGCCCTTTGTTTGCTTTCACTTCCACAAAGCCTGTGTAGTCGATGCCACAATGATAGAAAGCGCTTTCAGGGTTTACTCTGGATGATGGTAGATCACCCATGAGCTGATATTGTTGGATGGGCTCTTGCTTCTTACATGTAACACACTGTCGTATAACTTTCTTTGTAGCTGAATATCCGCTGATTATCCAATAGTTTTGTCGAATATTTGACAAAGTAAGACGTGCCCCACCGTGGTAGGTTAACTCATGAGCGTATTGGATTATTAGTGTGGTAATTCGATGGTTGTGTGGTAATATGATTGGGTGTTTCATCTCTTTGCTTATTTGTGCGTTTCTTAATCTGCCCCCTACTCGTAGGATACCATCTTGGTCTATGATGGGGTGTAATGGTAATAGTTTACTTTTCGAATGCACGTTTCCATTCTTAAGTAAGCAACGGACATCGCTGGCAAACTCCATATGTTGCACACTTTTAACGATCAGCAGTTTTGCGCGGCGGAGTTCACGTAATGTGAGATAAGGTTGACGGCCTTCTTTTGCAGTAGTTAGTCGTTGTATCCATGCAAAAACTCGTACGATTTTTGCGAAGGAACTCAATTTGTTTAATAAATGGTGGATAATATTTGGTATAGTCATGGTTGCTGTCTGGTGATTTTCCACAACTACTGCGTTTGACTGCCTTATCTCTAAGCTGGTTTCATATGTGGTTTGAGAAATGTCGTGGTTTTGAAATGATTGCATCCATGATGGCCCTTGCCACCACAGATCGTGGTTCTTTAATTGTTTGGTTCTCAATCCACGGCTGGCACAGTCCGCTGGATTTTCAATGGTTTTGACATAACTCCATTTTTCTTTTGGTATTATTTTGGTAATTGCTTTCACGCGATTTGAGACGAATGGTTTCCATCTCGCTGGATCTCCTTGAATCCATCCTAACACTGCTGTAGAATCACTCCAGCAATATATTTCTTGGTTATAAGACTCTAGACAAGTCTGTACCTTTTGCATCAGCTGTGATAATAGTTGAGCACCCATTAACTCTAGCCTTGGTATAGATATGTCTTTACTAACAGGCACTAATCTTGCTTTTCCTGCGACCAAAGTTACCTCGTTAGTATTATTTTGGTTGTTGACTTTGCAATATATAACAGCGGCATACGCCTTGTTCGACGCATCACAGAATCCGTGTAGTTGCAAGCTATGGTTTTCCTTTACTCCTAGCCATCGTTTTACTTCTATGGTATTGATGTCTTTTAATTCTCCCCTTAAGTTTAGCCACTTGACCTTGATATCCTCTGGTAGCGCGTCATCCCAGTTAAGAGTTGATGACCAGACACTTTGAAATAGCATCTTCATGGTGATAGTTAATGGTGTAAGCCAGCCTAATGGGTCAAATATTTTTGATATGTCGGAGAGAAGCGACCTTTTCGTTGGTTTTGGTGATGATACTGGTTCTAGTTTTGAGTCAAAGATGAATTTATCCTGTTGCGGGTTCCATCCAAGCCCCAATGTTTTTGTTGAGTCTGACTGTTTAAACTCGTAGATTTGCTGGTTCCACAAATCTTTTTCTAAGTCAGCGAGTAATTTTGGTTCATTTGTGGCCCATTTCCGTAAATTAAACCCACCCTTACTGAGTAGCTTAATTAGGTCTGATTTAAGCTGTTTTGCTTGGTCCATTGAATTTGCTCCACCACAGTAGTCATCCATGTAGAAGCACTCTTCTAACGCTTTCGCTGCTGCAGGGAAATTTGGTTTTTCCTCGGCAGCTAGTTGTTTTAGGCACATCATAGCCAAAAATGGTGCAGGCTTTGTGCCGTAAGTTATGGTTGTAAGTTGGTATGTCTGAATGGGTTGGTATGGTGAGTCCCTCCATAGTATCTTCTGATACGACTGATCTTCAGGATGTACCATTATCTGTCGATACATTTTCTCTATGTCCGCGGTGTAAACGAACTGGTACTGTCTCCATTTTAAAATTAGCTCCTGCAGATCTTGTTGTAGGTTGGGACCTCGGTACATGACGTCATTCAAGCTAAGTCCTGATAATGATCTAGCCGACGCATTGAACACAACGCGCAATTTTGTAGTGGTTGACTCAGCACGAGTGACGCAGTGATGTGGTAGGTAGCACTCGGGTTTCGTACTTGTTGCTGACGGCATCATATGGTATAAGTTAGAATACTCATTCATAAACTTTGTATATTCTGTTTTCAGTTCTGGATCTTTCTGTAACTTTCTCTCTAAGTTACGGAATTGTGCCAATGCTAATGGTTTAGTGGAACCTAGCTGTTCCTTGGTTTCTGCTTTAAATGGCAGTCGGACTTGGTATCTCCCGTTTTCTAGTCTCTCTGTTGTTGATAGAAAGTATTGCAGACATTCATGATCTTCGGTGGACATTTCATTCTGCTGGTTGATGTCTTCATTTTCCCAAAATCTGCGTAAATCGTCCATATTGTGAAGAACGACGTTACACCTGTATTGTGGTGTCATTGTCCCACAAAGCAACCATCCTAATTGCGTTTGTTGGGCTATTGGTTGATCGTCGCCATCGCCCCTCAAAAGGCCACCTAGAGCAATCCTGCAGTATACATCTGCTCCAAGCAGTAAGTCCACTGGTCGACTGGTATTAAATTCTGGGTCCGCCAAATTAATGTTTTGTATGTGACGCCAAGTTGGTTTTATGAATGATTTATTTGGTAAACTTTTGATGAGATTGTTCATTATAAGGACCTCACCCTCTAAGGCAAACTCACTATAAATTGATTTAATTCGGATGGTCATTACACCCTTGCAGCTGTTTTCTTTTTCGCCTACGCCGAATATGGTTCCTTTGCAAGAGTGTCTTCGTAATTTTAAAACTTGTGCCGCCTTCTCACTTATTAAAGAGATTTGAGAGCCCTGGTCTATCAAAGCCCTCATGGTATGGTATGTGCCGTCATATCCAGGAATTTCTACTAAGGCCGTAGCTAAGAGTGTCTCGGACATGTCATTCCAAGATGCATGGGTTGAAGTTGCTGCTTGTTCATCATTGGTCAGACATGATGTCGCAAGTGTGTGCGCAGCTTTATGATTTGGTTTTGCTGATGTGTTTGGCCTGTTTTTGGTTGTTATTGCGTCATGCAATAATGAATTATGTTTAGCGTTGCATTTGCGACATGTTTTATTAGAAAAACAAGGTTTATTTATATGGTTGAATAGGCAATTCGTGCAACAATTTAAATGGTTGACAGTTTTTAGTTTTTGCTCATCCGACATTTGCAAAAATTGGGTACACATCCATAACCCGTGGTCAGCATTACACAATGCGCAGGTGATCGACCGCGACACGTGTAACGATTTCGTATGGTTTTTCATGTTGTTTGAATAGCCTTTGTATGATGATTGTTGGTTATTATTTGAACTATAATATTTCTTCTGGTTTGCTTGATAATTTTGGTTTTGTGGTTGGGTGGTCAACTTTTGGTTATATGTTTCTTGTTTACGCCGCGATGCTTCTAAGGCGGTAAACTTGTTTTCCAAGAAATCTAGGAATTCTTGAAGTACTGGTAGTTCCCTGGGATTCTTCACTGACTCAATGTATCCGGCTCGAAGGACCATGTAGAAATTAGCGCTCGTCTGGTTTAGCTCTAAATTCTGGGTTGGTTGATATTTGGTTGATTGGTTATGGTTTGGTTGCTGGTATATGACCACTGGTTAAATTATACGAAAATATATGGTTTAAAAGTTATATTGATACTGGTTATAAAATGGTAAATCTAAGCTAAATTAGCACTAAGATGGTTTGATATGGTTTGGTTGAGTTACGCGGTTGGTGTCCGAACACACACTCCCTTGGTAATACTTGCGATACATGCATTTATGGAAATGCACGAAGGCAAAAGTGCTGAGCTGTTCGGTTGCAAATATAGTACCGAACACTTACTTTTTTCTTTTTTTTTTATTAGCCTTGTATGTCCCAATGCTGGGCAAAGGCCTATCAATAACAAAGGCCATCCAAAGGCCCATATCCTTCCAGGTACTCTTCTCCCGCGCCACTTCGAACCAGCCCTCGTGATGCGCGTCCAAATCATCTCGCCACCGTTTTCTGGGTCGGCCTCGAGCTTACTTAGCCTAAGGAATATATATATATATATACATATATATATAAAAGTTACACAATATCAGGTTAAGCAGTACTATTTGGTATGTTCCCCCAAAATCCGCTTTTATTCAAACTTTGTAATATTTCTGGAACTGTGACCAAAAAAAAATGGTGTCCTGCAAAGAATTACAAGTGATCTTTAATCTTCATTCATCATAATCATCATCTGCCTAGCCTTTTCACAACTATGTTGGGGTCGTCTTCCAGTCTAACCGGATGCAGCTGAATACCAGTATTTTACATGGAGTGACTGCCTATCTGACCTCCACAACCCAGTTAGTATTGGGTAATAGGATACCCCTGGGTAAAACTGGTTGTCAGACTTTCGTGCCACTGACTACCTGTAACGACTGTCAAATATTTAAAAATGACAGCCGGGACCAACGGCTTAAGGTGCTTTCCGAGGCACGGAGGAAACTCGGTATGTAATCGACGGTCACCCATCCACGGACCAACCTAGGCAAGCGCGGCTTAACCTTAAGATCGACCCGAGCGGCTGTTATTATTTAGCCACGAGCTCCTCATCTTCATCAAATCAAATCAAAATATTTTATTTCACATAGGCCTAGATGGGCACTTATAAAACGTCGAAAAAAAGGTGCACGGTTCGGGTTGGTCGTTTCCTATGGAGAAGAACCGGCAAGAAACTCCATGGTTACTCTTTTCAAATCATTTGGTGTTACAATATTATCATGGATACAGCATTTGTACTTAAGTATGGGGGGACAGCGTAGGCCCGACAATAAGTCGTTGCTTGCTACACAAAAAATGTAGAACAAAATAAAAAGTTAACAAGCAGCTGGGAATCTACAAAGCCTACAATGTTCACTCATTCACAAACAATCGATAAAAAATAATCTATACAAAGGTAAAAAAAAAGAATTGCATAGAACTAAATTAAACAAGTGACACAAATATTGTTATCAGTGCTGTAACTATTCTGATCAAAAGATGTATAAATGATTTGAAAACTATTGTAAAAATCTGATTCGAGAGAAGAGAAAAAATTAGATTAAGAATAGTTAGAGACATCCACATATTTGTGCCGTTTATGAGCTACCAGGAAAGCCGCATGCGCAGAAGGAACTAAAGACAAACTTCTTTATCTTCAACGCAGTCCTTGATTTTGTAATATGCTTTTTTAATAAGGACACGTTTGATGTAGTTTTTGAATTTTCCATTGGTCATTTCTATAACTGACTTTGGCAACTTGTTATAAAAGCGTATACTGTTTATATGAAGAGTTGCTAGTTTTTGTTAATCTGAACTTAGGTATTTTTTGTTTACTGCGTGTATTTATATTATGAAAGTCGCTTCTAATTTTGAAAAGCCCTCGATTTTTGCGGACATATAAAATACATTCTAAGATATAAAGTGAAGGCAGGGTCAGTATATCAATCTCTTTACAATAGACGTTCAGTTATGTTCAGTAGAAAATATTTATTTTCTACTAGAATGCACCTCATCATTGAAGCGTGGACTATCGCTCGCATGTTATATTAATAGGAGGATACCTATTTATATGAACTCGTCGCTTGCCAACACACGTGGACGAGTGATCGTAAAGAAATGTGTTCATCGTACTTTTATTCGAGAGAGTCATCACACTGATCACGCAGGTAGTCAGTGGCCCGAAAGTCTGACAACCAGTCTTAACAAGGAAACGATAGTACTTCGACTTCCCAGTACTAACTGGGTTCTTCTTTCTTTATCGTGTGGTTAATGCCTAACCTGGGTTGTGGAGGTAAGATAGGCAGTCGCTCTATATAAAATACTGGTATTCAGCTGTAGTTGAGCTTCTTGAGTTATGAGTCGAGCTACACGATAACTGACAATTGCTTGCACTGACTGGACAGGTCCACTAAAATCTGTGTGGTACTTTCTTCAAAAGACCATCTCAGACACTGATCTGCATAGTCTTCATGTTACTTGACCAAGATTATCTGGACCTTAAAAGAGACTCATGACCTCCGAGTTTGTTTCGGCTGTTTCTTCTCATAGTAGTCCGGTATGAAACAGCCGATTTATCGTGAGTGTTTGTAAAAACCCATTTGCAAAATGAACATCACAATATATCATTTATAGCGGTTAGACTGGAAGCCTTGAGGAGCTCGTTTCTAAATAATATCAGCCGCTCGGGTGGATCCGCGCTCACCTAGGTTGGTCCGTGGATGGGTGCTTCGGAAAGCACGTTAAGCCTGGCTGTTATTTGTAAATGTTTGACACTGGTCAGTGGCCCGCAAGTCAGATAACCAGTATTATCAAGGGGTATCGTATTACCCAGTACTAACTGGGTTGTGTAGGTCAGATAGGCAGTCGCTCCATGTAAAATACTGGTATTCAGCTGCATCCGGTTAGACTGGAAGCCGACCCCAACATAGTTAAGAAAAGGCATGCAGATGATGATTACACAATCATCGCGTGATCAAATTAAATGCAACATTTACAGTTAGAACAGGATTTCTACTGAGATGACTATCAGACGGGAAATCCAATCGGGCGCGAGTCTCGTATTCATATACGAATAATTTCATCACAGGTGATGTCACCCAAACCAACCAAATAAAATGCAAAAAATCTGGAAATCATCATTCATCGATATGTCATTCTCTTGCCCTTATCCCAATTTATTTGTGGTTGGCACAGCATGTCTTCTTCTTCCATGCTCGTCATCTCAGCAGTCACCTCCTTTCTAGCCATATCATCCTTCACACATACCTAATTTTAAAGTATACATATTTGGGTATCGGGGTCCCGCATTATGCCAAGCAAACTCGCATACAAGCTTAGACGGAGATGGTGTGAGAAGCTAAACTCCTTTAATATAATCAAGCTTGTCGTTGCCAACTTTAGACAGAAAGAGGTGGAAGCTAGGGGGCCTTTGTAAAGCAGTAAGAAAAAAAAAGTTGGAATCGAACGACACATTATTTCCACCTATAATGAAGTCATAACATAAAAACACCTTAAAAAAACCGGCTAAATGCGAGTCAGGACTCGCGCACCGAGGGTTCATTTTTTATTTTATTTTATTCTCTTTCGGTTCCGTAGGAACTTGTAGCTATTTTGTTATTAAACTACATATTTACGGTTTTCAGTT
The DNA here is from genome assembly GCA_905163415.1 of Noctua fimbriata. Taxonomy (NCBI): domain Eukaryota; kingdom Metazoa; phylum Arthropoda; class Insecta; order Lepidoptera; family Noctuidae; genus Noctua; species Noctua fimbriata. The sequence continues at coordinate 15,295,961 of LR990945.1, read as the reverse complement.
TCATTCTTTACATGTGCTGTAAGAAATTGCTTCTTGCCAAATTTCATGATTCTAGGTCAACGAGAAGTAGCTTATATTTGGTTTTGATTCCCTTGTGAAATCAAAATATGTGATAGAAACGGTCATATCTTTTTATTGCGTTGACTTACAACTTTGATTTTGTCACTGCTCTAAGGGGTAGCAGACTTGAGCATTTGATATTTATTTCAGTTTGATACCTCCACGCGTTCCTGAGAAAAGAGTCTTGACGGATGGGCAGACAGAAGGTCAATAAGTGATCCTATAAGGGTTGCGTTTTTGCCGACGGAGGTACGGAACCTTAAAAGCGTTCCGCAAAATCGCCTGATGGCGTATTTTCCATGCCAAATGTTACCGTACGATCTGAGATGACTCAGGTGCTTAGGCGTTCGTCTTGTAACCCCGCTAACTCGTTTCAGTGCGCGCCTGTCCTAACACAACGTTATCAGTACACTATATATTCCATACGACTTCATTCAGTGTTTAGCTAGCCTTCAAAGCGAACGGACGTTTCGTCTGCCGACCGGTGCAATAAATAAATAAATAATTGAATTACTTAAAGTTATGTTAAAGTGACAAAAATAAACATGAAAGTGCTAATTTGTGTTGCGTTGTTGACATTTGGCGCTGTTGTTAAAGGTAATTTAAATTATATATTAACTACCTAATTAGTTTAGGCATTAAGGTGCAGTTTTGTATGTAAATAGTTGATGAATAATTATATCGTTTTGTTTTGTAAGGAACAAGTCAGTTTTCTTGAGTGTTCGCCGGAGATTGGTTTATAAAACGTGTTGAGAAGTAAATAATAGTACGAGTGTTTTATTAATAATAACAGCAGACAGGATGACGCCAATATAGTTGGAAATAGACGACTATTTGTACGTCCACGTTTAGTGTTCGTATACAAACAGAATATCGTATGGAAAACTTTCTAAGTGCACCGTTTCCACAGCGCAACTTTACGAAAAATATACATAAACTCAGATATTTTTCGATGGTTATAGAAACTACGCTATTTGCGTTACCATTACGCTTATTCGTACATACTCCTTTCGGCTCGTCCACGTTCATACATCTGGTCATACACACACGCCGCCGGCTGCGAGTAGGTACTACGCAGTCGACTTTTCAAAAGAACAAGGAAAATATCTTTCTTAATTCGGTTTTCAGTGTTTCAAATTGAGAATTGTTTCTTTAAAATATTGTGTAATCTTCTACTTTACATAGTATAAAACTAAGTCGCTCCCGTTGTCTGTACGCTTAGATATTTTAAACTACGCAACTGATTTTAATGCAGTTTTCAGCAATAGATAGATTCAAGAGCAAGGTTTATATGTATATGTGTTTCTACATTGGACCCGTGCGAAGCCGGGGCGGGTCACTAGTGTGTAATAAATGCATGTTTAATATATTTTTTTAAAGTAACGACGGCTGAAATGTTGCCTAATATTTTTGGTCTCTAGAATTTAACATTAGTCATACCATTTTTCTTTCGATGTTTTTTTGAAGAAGGATTTGTGTAGTGAATGATAAGCATCTAGCACTGATAGTGGTATCAGATAGTGATATTTTTAATGTTATCACGAAATATGATTAGGTAAACACCCTGTAATTGGCAGGACAAAGGCATCTTCTCATACATGGAACGGGAATTCGAAAAATGGTCACCAAGCTCACCTACTTGATTTTAATCTGCTCCAGTTCAGTTTTCTTCAAGATATTAGCTACAGTTGTCATCTGCTTCTGGTTAGACTGGAAGCCGGCCACAACATAAATGGAAAGAGGCTAAGAAGACTGATGATAATACAATTTACTAAAGAAATCAGTAGTAATGTCAGTAGGTTCGATGCCCAACTTGGGCAAGGTGTTATTGGGGTTTTTCTACCAAGAATTCTCAGTAGAGGCCATGATTCTGGATTTGTGCTCGGTTGATGGCAATAGGCTCTTTGTGTTACATGGGACTTAAACATATTAGCGAAATGTGGGTTCATAATACACATCTGGTTATCTCTACTGGGAATAGATGAATGATGTTATATTGTATGTCACTAGATTTTGCTCTGTGTTTATGTCAAGATAATGGACAGAACCGTCCTCCTGTCTGCCCTATATCATTCCCACTGCTGGGACCCAGGCTTGCTCTCTACGAGAGGGAATTATAAAGGACATTGCCCATTTTCTAAGACGCTTTAGCCCCCAAAGGTACACAGAGTGGGCCCGACAATGGGCAATCTCCTTTGACAAGCCTGGTGATAAAACTGACATGACCGAATGGTGACATAGTCGCCATTTATCTACTGACTTTACTTACTATATGTACCTACACACGGTGGTACATGAAGCTGCACTAGTCCAGTATAACTTGGCTTCGTTTTGTATGGATTTCCTATACAATGAGAGATCCGAATAAACTGGTTTTTTGTAGCTTGATTGGCCGTCGTGCGTAAATAGGTAGTCAGTAGATATAAAATGATTAACCGATGAATAAAACAACAACTTTATCATAATCTGTCAAGTAATTTATGATTATTGAAACACAACGCGAAGTAAATGGATATAAGGTACCTAGTTGAGACTGTATAATATAGCAATTTTTAACCGACCTCTGAAAAAGGAGGAGGTTATCTAGTCGGTGTAATTCAGTATTAACTAAGTAGACAAGAAGTTAGGAGACTGTTTTCAAATCTCGGAATCGAACCTAACACCTCTATTGCAGCAGTTACAATATTATCTTAGCCAGTTTGATTGCCGATTGCAGATAAATTATTTATTGTTTTTTTGAACAGACCTATGTATGTATGTGCCTTGCAAAGGAATATCGTGGTACACAGCAACTGGGTTGTGGGGGTCAGGTACACAGTCGCTCCATGGAAATTACTGATATTCAGCAGCATCTGGTTGGATAAAAAGCCGACTCTAATATATTTGGTTAGCTCGTTCCATCGTCGACCTCATCTCTCAGGACTAGATTGAGGTCAAGAGTAGGCCCAATTAATATAAAAAAAATGGGAAAAAGGCAGGGTAGAATTCCGATGATGATCAATACTTGGATTTCTCGACCAATGTGTCCTCCTTGCCGTTCATTTGAATGAAGTTTTGCATCAATTCGGAAATAAAACTATTTGTTAAACAAAGCCACTTAATTAGTTAGATAACAAAATATATTTCCTGCTAAAACGATAAGACATTTTTGACTCATGTTTTGGCAAACAAACAACTCAAAATAACTGTAACAAAACTAAAGGTTACTTTAGTGAACTAATTCTTATCGTTCAATTGATGACATCAACATTTTTGTTTTACCCATCAGCATATTATTAATACCCGCAGCATATAAAGACCCGGAAATCCAACCCAGGACATCATGCTCGGCAGTAGTGCTTGCGACCGCTGCGCTGGAGCAACGAAGCAGTCAATTATCCAATTACTTTCTCTAAAGATCTGAATTAGATCAGTAGTTCTGAAGATTACCAGAAGTCACTTATTAGTGTATACAAGCCCGTAGCTTCACTTGCGTGGAGTTCGTTTGTTGTCCCACGGGATCATACTACCGGGATAAAAAGTATCCTATGTGTTAATCCAGGATATAAACTATCTGTGTGCCCAATTTCATCGAAATCCGTTCAGTAGTGTTTGCAAAGTGTAACAAACATCCATCCATCCGCACAAACTTTCGCGTTTATAATGGAAGTAAGATTCGCTTGCGTTTTCCTGATGTGTTCGCTTTACAGATGTCTTGTAAGGCTGACGGGCCCACTACCATCTCTACCGTAGTTACTATTAACTGAAATACCTTGAAGGTCAGGTCAGTCGTTAGGTAGTCAGTGGCCCAAAAAGTCTGACAACCAGTCTAACCAAGGGGTATCGTATTACCTAGTACTAACTGGGTTGTGGAGGTCAGATAGGCAGTCGCTCCATGTAAAATACTGGTATTCAACTGCATCCGGTTAGACTGGAAGCCGACCCCAATATAGTTGGGAAAAGGCTAGGCAGATGACCTTGAAGGTCACACTCGAGGGCTACGTGACATAGCAGACATTGGCTCTCGGCGCCGTTTGAACTATTCAACTATCAGACCTCCGAAAAAAATAACCCAAAATAGTCTCTAGGAATGCCGATGATATCATCATCGGCATTCCTAGAGACTATTTTGGGTTATTTTTTTAACCGACGAATAAAAAGGAGGAGTATAAATGGTAATTTACCGAACACAAATCCAGACTTCAGGCTGGCAATGAACTTTGCCTTTTCCAAACTACGTTGGAATCAGCTTCCAGTCTAACCGGAGATAGCTGAATACCAATATTTTACATGGAGCGACAGCCTACCTGACCTCCACAACTCAGTACTGGGTAACAGTATACATCATTTCATACGTTATAATAGTGTTACTATTGCGGTAGATTGGGTAATGATATCATAATGTGAGCGTTGCTGTTAAATCTGTACTGACATAGATTTTATAGACTTCCTCTGCTTAGATGGTTGATGGTTGCGTCATGTTGAGAGGATTTATGAAAGGGGAATTAACAAAAGGAATTTGTAAGAGGGATGTAGGTAAGTGACAGCGCTGAAAGAGTCGCCTTAGAAGACATACTCAATACTGATCTTTGATTGGTGATTCTTTTCAAAGTGGTGCGCGTGTATGAATAGTATGAAATTGAATGAATGGTGTGATGTGGCTTTCGTAGACTGCTTACCCCTATTGACCTATAAGAGGCGTGAGTTTTTAGTTTTAAAATGCCTCGTTAGTCCAGTGGTCGTAAGCGCGACTGTTGAGCATCACTTTCGTGTTCGAACCTTACTATGTCGCCGGCAAAGTGGGTTTTTTCATTGTAAATTCCTCAGATCGTTTTTTTTTTATATTTGTTGCGAATGATCGGTGACTGAAATTTGTGTGGAGATCGGTTTTTGTTGTATGGGCATGTGATGCGGAGGAATGAGGAAAATTTAGAGTCTGTGGATGAGTATGATATGGCTAGAAAGGAGGTGACATGAGATGACGAGTAATAGAGAAGTATGGAAGAAGAAGACATACTGCACTGAGGGCAGGAGTATGATCTCGTAGTAACATGGAACTCATAATATTCAAATTCAAATTCAAATATGTTTATTATTGACACATAGGTTAAAGTAAATAGGTACCTACACGGTGTTATAAAAAAAAAGTTATGTCTCACTATGTGCTGCCTTGCAAAGGCGTACAAATAATGTCTACACGTTTAGTCGTGCAGGTAGTTTTTATAGGTATGTATTAAAACTGAAACTTAAATAAAAACTAAAACTAGGTACTGTTATTACAGCTAATTACTTAATATTAAATCTTTAATAAAATATACGTTAAACAAAAAAAAAAAAATAAAAAAAAAAAATAAATAAAATAAATAAAATTTATTCAAAAATATAAGGTGCAACATATACAGTTTTTCTTAAATCTATGTCGAGTTAACCCGTGATTTGTGCCTGAACTAGGTAATCCTGTATTTCAGGCGATTGGAGGTAACATTAAATTATTAAATAATCATATAAACAATACAAAGTGAGTAAACAACTAAATTATTGAGTTGTAATAATAATAATTTATTTATTTATTTATTATGAACATATATAATCTTATGAACTAAAGCTAATAAAAAAATAAAATAAAAAAAACAGTCATTTTTTTTCAAGGTATTCATTTATAGAATAATATGCTTTGTGAATTAAGAAGTTATGGAGTGCTTTTTTGAACGTATTGGAATCTCTTGATGCTTTTATTGACTTAGATAGTTTATTGAATATATTTGGCGCCATTCCTAGGAAACTTTTTGAGTAAAGGGCTGTTTGATGGGATTTTGACTTCAGTGCACCTTGGTGGCGTTTAGAGGATACTGTTTCGATTTGGTTAGGGTTATTTAGCTGGAACTTCAACTTAGTAGCATTGATCCCAGCTTTGAAATTCCAACAGTATGCTTTTATTTAGATGTCACTTACTATTATGGCACATGTATACTTACAACCTACACCTCTGCCCTCCTCTTCGGGGAAAACAAGCGTACTGATATGTTGTGTTTATGAGAATGGAATAATTTAAAAGTCAAGCGTCAATTACTGATGGTCTCCTAATCAAGTTCGCTTTGATTTGACAATTGAAACGCGATGGGCAGATGTTTATTATGGATGTGAATGTGTTTATATAACTCTGACACTGAGGTTAAAAGTCTTATAGACTGGTTCTTTCTTGTTCAATCTGACCAAGTTTCTAAATGCTTTCTCAACCGACTATAAAAAATTAGGAGTTTGTTATGCATTCGGCTATTATCTTTTTCATTTATGTACACTGATTTCAAAAAAAAAAAAATGGCTAAATAATAGCGGCCAATCGGGTCGACCTTCATTTTAAGCCGCACTTACCTAGGCTGGTCCGTGGATGGGTGACTACCCATTACATTCCGAGTTTCCTCCGTACCTCTGAAAGACGTTAAACCGTTGATCCCGGCTGTTATTTGTTGATTTTTGACAATCGTTACAGGTGGCCCAAAAAGCTTACAACCAGTCGTTGAACAAGGGGTATCGTATTACCCAGTACTAACTGGGTCGTGGAGGTCAGATAGGTAGTCGCTCCATGTAAAATACTGATATTCAGCTCTAACAGTTACACTGGAAACTGAACCCGACTTGGTTGGGAAAAGCCTAGGCAGATGATGATTTCCTTAAGAATAGGAAATAAAATTCTTTATAAAGTCATTCATTTTTAGGCTAAGAACTTGCCAACACAGTCTACCAGTTACCGATTGTCATTTAATGATGGCATATCTTTGGAATGGGGTCAGGTGATGTCATTTCCAATTAAAATCGTAATAATATTATTTTATGGGGAATTCCGGAATGTTACCATTTCCGCTTTCACGATTCAGCAGCACTCATTCATTTGAAGGTCACACATAGTGTGTTTGTCTTAACAGGAAAAAATCGCGAGAAAACTTGAAATTGCTAGGTATTGTTCGAAATTTGACATCGCTTACATACTACCACACTAACAATGGTAGAGCTTCTGCTGTCTTGTTTTACTTTTTTTTTTGTATCTGGTATCTTTGAAAAATAAAAACAAAATGACGATCCTATGATGACGTGATAGTGATATACTATCATTATCTTATCAATATATTATATTTTATCTTGAGGTAAACTCGGCGTACAAAGTAGGAAAATAACTAATATCTACAATAATATTATAAAGAGGAAAGATTTGTATTTTTTTAATGTTTGTAACAAATTAATTCAAAAACTACTGGACCGATTTCAAAAATTCTTTTACCATTGGAATACTACATTATCCATAAGTACCATAGACTATTTATTCATTGATCATCATCATCATTTTAGCTGAAAGACGTCCACTGCTGGACATTATTACTCCAAGGAAATCCCAAAATGTTTAAAAAATAAATGTCCACCCGCGCGAAGCGGGGATGGGACGCTAGTTATGAATATTTTAGTATCCATTTCTTATCAAGATAAATTGTATTTATGAAATATTTCGCACTTGTGAATTGTAGCAGGTATTGTATGTTAATAGTCAGTATACATGATCAGCTTATATATATATTTTTTGCTATAGCTGGGATTCAGGCCAGCCCCCGTAGCATGACCACCATAGACAAGGATTTCTTTGACGGAATAATCGACAAAATGACAGATAGTGCAAAGAAATCTGTCATTGTGTCGACACAATCTGTCATTTTGACGATTCTTCCGTCAAAGAAATCCTTGTCTACGGTGGTCATGCTACGGGGGCAGGTTAGGCACTAACCACATGAAAAAGAAAGAATGATGTACAGATATAATGGAAATTAATCACCTTCAAATACTGTTTATTTATCTATTCTAAGAAGTTGTTATGCATTATATTCGTTATCAAGTAACAGTAGTTATCTTACCTGCGTATTGACATTCACGACCGCCAAAGAAATCCTTGTCTACGGTGGTCATGCTACAGGGGCTGGTGTCCGAGTGACTGGAGGTCACATTCATTTTGAAAAACCCCCATGAATTGACTGAACTAAATCGTTTCAAAGTCTACCCTTTATTTATTTGTAACTAGATCAATAAGACATACAACATACATAACATCACGCCTGTAATCCCCAAAGGTTTAGGCACAGGTGTACCTAAAAGAACACCCACATTTCGCCAGCTTTGTTAAAGTCCCATGTAATAGGGGGCGAGCCTATTGCCATCAACGGGGCACAAATCCAGACTCCGTGGCTGCTACTGAGAAATTCTTGATGGAAAAACCCAATAACACTTTACCCGAGCTGATAATCGAACCCAGGACCTCATGCTCAGCAGCCGCGCTTGAGACCCCTAGACCAACGAGGCATTCAATATTATACAGTTGTTGTAAAATCTCTTCAATTTTCTAACCACGGTTTATTTAAAAAAATGTTTTAGAAACTTAATTAAAACATGAGTTACGAGTATGTGTCCTCGTGGAGGTCAAACAGGCAGTCGCTCCATGTAAAATACTGGTATTCAGCTTCGTCCGGTTACACTAGAAGCCGACCCCTGGAAGCCGACCTCTACATAGTTGTAAAGGCTAGGCTGATGATGTGCCTGAACTGTATCGCAAGGGGGCACAAATGCATAGTAGTAGTTTACCTTCAAGATGCGATGTTTTAAATGTGGATAACAAGGGAGATGGTTTTACCCAGTCGGTGAATGTCAATACGCAGGTAAGATAACTACTGTTACTTGATAACAAATATAATGCATAACGACTTCTTAGAATAGATAAATAAACAGTATTTGAAGGTGATTAATTTCCATTATAACTGTACAGCATTCTTTCTTTTTCATGTGGTTAGTGCCTAACCTGCCCCCGTAGCATGACCACCGTAGACAAGGATTTCTTTAACGAAAGAATCGACAATATGACAGCCCCCGTAGCATGACCACCGTAGACAAGGATTTCTTTGACGGAAGAATCGACAAAATGACAGATTTCTTTGACGGACTAATCGTCAAAATGACAGATTTCTTTGATGGAAGAATCGACAAAATGACAGATTTCTTTGACGGACTAATCGTCAAAATGACAGATTTCTTTGACGGACTAATCGTCAAAATGACAGATTTCTTTGACGGACTAATCGTCAAAATGACAGATTTCTTTGATGGAAGAATCGACAAAATGACAGATAGTGCAAAGAAATTTGTCATTGTGTCGATACAATCTGTCATTTTATTGATTCTTCCGTCAAAGAAATCCTTGTCTTCGGTGGTCATGCTACGGGGGCTGTCATATAGTCGATTCTTTCGTCAAAGAAATCCTTGTCTACGATGTTCATGCTACGGGGCTGGTGTCAGAATTTTTAGACCGCCCATGAGGCACTGACTTGGCTTTACATTCCGTCGACAAATATCTCTCAGGCGTATTGATTTGGTTTCTTCGCGATGATAATACAGGGTGTATACAGACCCTTCACATAGCCGTCAACCAAGCATTCTGTACATCAAACTAAGTAACTTTACGCAAAAATTATTGCTGGGAATCGCTTTTTTTTTTTGGGGTGAAAAATCACGTTTTACGATAGGACTCGATGGAAAGCACCCAAAGCTTTGTGCTGATGAATGGATTGAATAGTACGGGGGTCGTGGAGGTGTGTAAAGTAAAAATCTTACATTAAAAACATGAATTTAAAATTTAAGAAAAGTTGGAACTTTGACCCCCAATATCTCCGTAACTAGAAGGTTCCCAGGTATGGTCTAGAACAAACAAATGATCGCAGAGACGAGGAAAACAAGTGCCTTTCGGATGTGTTAAGGGTTTATTTACACCCTTTGTTAAACAATACACACATGAATCCGAGAAATCAGAGCTGCGTATCTTGACGTCACTTAGAAATAACAATAATTAAAATTTAAACATGTATTCAAATGTAGGTAATCGTGTGTGCTATGCAATGACTGCAATACCTCATTCTTAAAAGTCGTCACTGCGCGTGCATATGTCGCTATGAATGCTTTTTTATGCAGGTTCAATCGTTAATTAAATACGGACATAATTAAGAAACAGCTATATGATAAACGCAATATGTAAAGAGTTACGAAATTTAACTATATGACACAATTTATTGTACTAAAGACTGAAAATCATCCGATAAACACGCACAGGTCGAGCCTCACCTATATAGTTTTGTTGATGGAATTGAACGAATAGGTCATGTCAAAATTAATTTTAAGCTACGTGAATTTTATTAATACTATTTAATAGAGTATAAAAAAAATTTGGAAGCTGGATATTTTCCGAGAAAATCAGTTTTTTGTATAGTGTGTAAAAACACAGCGATTAGGGAAAGCGCAGCGACGCAGTAGTTTTTTTTTTAATTTTTTGTTCACAAACATATATATTTTCTTGATCAACAATTTACTCGACAAACTTTTTAGTTTGATGGCGAGAAGCGTTTTTTTTACATACAAATGTTATACAAATAATGTAGTAAACAACTGACCTGAAAAACGGCTACTTAACTGTTACTACTGTAAGATGTGAATTTATTTCTCGGTAACGGCTGAATCCTCGTTACCGAGAAATAAACTCCTCAATCTTGATTTTAACATCATCATCATCATCCTCATCATTTCAGCCGAAAGACGTGCACTGCTGGACATAGGCCTCCCCCAAGTGTCGCCACATTGACCGGTCCCGTGCGACTCGCATCCATCTTGATTTTAACATACCTTTACTTAATTTAGGGCTGTGTCCTAGCATATCTATTTTATTAAATACTTTTGGCACTAAATATCTTGAAATTCTTTCTCCATAATAATTTGTTATTTTCGGTTGAACTAGTCTTTTCTCTCTTACACTTCTTGTATTATATTTATTTTCAATTGGAATTTTATATTCATGACTAAAATAGTATTCTAGGCTTGTCAGATAATCAACTTTCTTATATAAGCGGGGTGATACAGGTCTTCTGTTCGATTCCATGCTACCTGTTTTATGCCCGTTTTCACTAACTATGTTGTTATACATACTAGCCATCTGTCCGTTTTTTTAAATACATATATTGTGATAGAAACTCGAGCTCGTAGCTAAATAATAACAGCCGCTCGGGTCGATCTTTAGGTTAAGCCGCGCTTGCCTAGGTTGGTCTGTTAATGGGTGACCGCCCATTACATACCGAGTTTCCTCCGTGCCTCGGAAAGCACGTTAAGCCGTTGGTCCCGGGTGTCATTTGTAGCTCTTTGACAGTCGTTAGGTAGTCAGACGCCCAAAAAGTCTGACAACCAGTCTTGCGAAGGGGTATCGTATTACCCAGTACTAACTGGGTTGTGGAGGTCAGATAGGCAGTCGCTCCATATAAAATACTGGTATTCAACTGCATCCGGTTAGACTGGAAACCGACCCCAATATAGTTGGGAAAAGGCTAGGCAGATGATGATGTGATAGATACTTTAAAAATTGAACCGTCAAAAACAAATGAAATCATTGTTGCAAATGTTCCTCACTTACCGATAAGATGTTTGAAATGGGCTCACTCAAAAGGTGATGTCATTTCTTAATTGAACTCAAAATAGGTATTCGTCTACGGGGAATACCGGAACGCCATTTTTTGATTTGAAGGTCATTCGTAGGGTGTTTGACGGGCAATTGTTGGCGATCATGAATACAATGTAAATGTGGTGCGGAAGGCTGCGTTTCTACCAGAGATGAGCGAGGATGCGTAGCCAGGGATGTGTGTGGAACTAACCAATCACATAGCTAGAATAGCTGTGAAAAAGAAGCGATATTATTGGTTAGCTTCACACACATCCCACGCTACGCAGCCTCGCTCATCTCTGGTGGAAACGCAGCCTAAATGTGGTGTTGCCCCACAAACGATGGCACACTTGATATCGTGTCCTGCCTGTCCTGATGTTGGCGCATCACAGGAGCTGATGCACGCTACTGAACGTGCCAAACTCGTCGCCAAATGGGCCGACTCGATTTGAATTGTTATTGGCGCGCTAAGAAGAATAATACAATTTATTTTTATATATTTACTTAGGTGCATAAAACAGACATGGAAATCGAATTGAAATAATGATGAGTTGACAGTGATGCGGACGTATTTTGTGACGCCTTGTAATTATTTAGCCACGACGAAGATGCTCAAGCGCCATGCATGTTGCGACGATTGCAGACAAAACAAATTTAATAAGTTAGTTATAATAGCATGCGGCGAGTCACCGCAACGCGACGGTACTTGAAGAAAACAAATGAAACTCGCCGTGTATTTTGCTGGACGCAAGCGTTGCCTGTCAAGTTTGACGTCATACAGCCTCCCGGAAATATAAAACACGACACCTTGAATGACTTGAATCGCGTCATGATTAGAAATTCGGAGAAAGTTTTCCTGTTCCAGAATGGCCTTGTTTTGTGATTTTGCAGAACCCTGAAACTATCTGTGCCTTTATGACTAAAATTCAAAATGGCGGCCAATAAACGTCATAATATGCGTTTCAGTACGATTTTCCTTTTTCGTTCTATAACGATTTTCTTTTGTTATTTTATTTTTATCACAACTCTTATCAGCTTCTATTTTTAAATGTGTTCTTGACACATTCATGCGGCGAAGATCTTTGCTTTGGAAGCCAAACACTGCTACTTTACATATTGACGGAAAAAAATCTTCTATACATATACAACGTTGTTTGAGAAGAAATTGTGAAATGTAAGTAGGTAGTCGCTTGTCTCACAAACTATTTTCATCGTCATTCAGTTGAAAGACGTCTTATGCTGGACTTTTGAGCGCCCTTCGATATGGCCAGCATAACATCACGCTTGTAATCTCCTTAGGGTTAGGCATACGTGTACCTGATACACCTACATTTCACCAGTTATGTTTAAGTCTCTGGCCTAGTGGTCGCAAGCGGTTCTACTGAAATGAGTTCTGGGGTTCGAATCCCGGGTCGGGCAAACTGTTATTGGGTTTTTCCATCGGGAATTATTTAATAACAACCTGGATTTATGCCTGGCTGACAGTAATAGGCTCACCCCTATTACTTAGGTCACTATTATAGGAACTAAAACATAACATCCGATATGTTAATTATAAAAGGTACAACTAAGCCTAACCCTTCTGGGACTGCGGGCGTGAAGTTACATGAATAAATTGGAAGTCTTTATCAACGAAAGACCATCAACGACCCACCTTACGTGACAAAAGGCCCTGCTTGACCCTGAAAGATATGTTATGAGATTATTTAAAAATAAATTGCATGAATGGTTGTGTAGTCACAGTTTTTATAGTGTCAAAGACTTCTTTGACAATAAATGTTAAATATTATCTGATTTGAAAATTTTGCACGCTTATTACTGTTAAGCAAAAACATGTATGCTCTTTCGTTTTTGTATTATACCATCTTTTTATACCATGTTTTTAAGCAAATAAATATTATTCTATTCTAAGCTTTTAAAACGACTTGAAGCAGGAAAAACCATTCCTCCGAATTACTATGTGATTCATTTGTTTCCTGGTTTTTTGGGAGACAATAGTTACTGTACTGTGGATACGACCCACTCTCTCCTACAGAGAGAAGACCTTTGTCTCAGGAGCCATAAGTCAGTCATCATTTGCCTAGCCTTTTCCCCATTATGTTTGGGTCGGCTTCTCGTCGTCGAACCAGATGCAGCTGAATGCCAGTATTTCAAATGGAACGCGTATCTGACCAGTTAGTACTGGGTATTAGGGTTCTCCTTGGTAAGACTGGTTGTCAGATTTTCGGGCCGTTGACTACCTGTAACTGCTGCCATAGATCTATAAATGACAGCCGGCACTTAATGCTTAACGTGCTTTCCGAGATACGGAGGAAACTCTGTATGCAATGGATGGTCACCCATCCACAAATCGACCTTTGCAAGGTCAAAACCTTGAAGATCGTCCCGTACGGCTGTTATCATGAGTCAGTATTTTTTTATTTGCCTTCTAATACAAATGCGTGACGGTTAGTATATTGAACGGAAATTATTATAAGGTAAGACGATAAAATAATACGACTTGATTAAATGCTTATTATATAAATGAAGCATGCTGATAATATCTTGCTGTAAACGTCATCTGTGGACAATATAAAGTACCTATTGCGTTACAATTGAAGCATATTTTCTATACTAATATTATAAAGAGGTATTTGTATGCAGTAATCTCAGAAACTAATGATACAATTCTAAAAGAAAAAACACTTTCAGAAAGCTACATTATTCGTGGATGCTATAGGCTTAATGGTTCTGTATGGTGTCCGGACGTAAAGAATAGCACCATCCCATATCTTCCCGTGGGTGTCGTAAGAGGCGACTAAGGGACTTACCAGAGAATGGGCAGCAGCGTTCTCTGTGTTTTTATAACAACCATACTGCGATCGCCAACCCGCCTGCCAAGCGTGGCGATTATGGCAAAACACCCCTTCTTGGGGGAGGCCTATGTCCAGCAGTGGACGTCTTTCGGCTGAAATGATGATGATGATGATGATAGGCTTAATTATGCATAGTAGCCGAGCTATCACAATTTTGCGGACAAAGTCGCGTGCAAAGTGCTAGTTATCGATATAAAGGGTGTAAACAGACCCTTAACATAACCGAAAGGCATTTGTTCTCCCCGTATTTGCGATCATTTTTTTGTTCTAGACCATAACTGGGAACCTTCTAGTTACGGAGATATTGGGGATCAAAGTTCCAACTTTTTCACAAGGTTTTTTTTAAATACATGTTTTAAATGTATGATTTATACTTTACACATTTCCTCGACGCCCGTACTATTCAATCCATCCATCAGTACAAGGCTTTGAATGCTTACCATCGAGTCCTACCGTAAAAAAAAGTCGCTTCCCAACAATATTTTTTGCGTAAATCAGAATCAGAATCAGAATCAGAATCTTTATTTGTGAAACATAGGTATTTACATAAAGGTCTTAAGTTAATTATATGGGCGCTATGTTTTGCCGTGAAGGCGTACAAATATTATTTAAAATAAAAGCAAACAGTAAAACAAAACACAAAAAAATAAAATAAACGGCAAAGTAAACAAAATTAAACACTTACAAGAACATAAACAAAAAAATAAAAACTATTTTAAATTCAACCTAAAAAGAGAAACAGACTTAAAAATATTTAAAAATTACATCAAACGTTTATTGCACACAAAATGTTAAAAATTATCATTGAGAAAATCTTCTACAGTATAATAACATTTTTCTATTAACAGCGAGTATATACTTTTCTTAAACTTTAATAGTGGTAAATTTTTTATGTTATCGGGTATTTTATTATAAATTTTCGGAGCCATGCCAAAAAAACTCTTTTTCACTAAAGCGGTTCTGCATTTTCTGTCGCACAGTTTATTCACAAAGTAAAGTTACTTAGTTTGATGTACCGAATTGGTTGACCGCTATGTGAAGGGTCTGTTTACACCCTGTATACAACATTAGTTTGAGTATATGCGAAACCTGAAACACGTGTCTAGCATTTTTGTGTAAAGAATCTATGTACAAAATTTCAAAACTGTATCATGAAAAATCACAAAGTTATAAGCTTGTTCTGTTACCTCGTCGTCCGCACTAATACGTGGTCACCACGCGGCACAGCCGCGCGCGCGCCTCCAGCGTCGTCTTGAGCTCATGGATAATAATAATTTGGCAGTAGGTACCTAAATGATTGCGATAAGTACTTAGTGTCGCTCGGTATCCAACTTGTAACCTTTTTAAATATTTTTGGGACAACATATAACGTGGTTTAAAAAATATTGGAATCGATTCAGTTACTTATACTGAACAAACTATATTCAGGTTTCGCATATACTAAAAATAATGTTGTATATGTATAGGGTGGATATAGGGTAGTAACGGCAGGTGAGAAATTTTGATCAGTATTCACAGATTTTTTATAAACATGTAAGTACAGTTAGCGAGATAAGACAATTAATTTTTACAACGTTTGTGCGATGATGTTGTGTCTAATCTATACTAATATTATAAAGCTGAAGAGTTTGTTTGTTTGTTTGTTTGAACGCGCTAATCTCAGGAACTACTGGTTCGATTTGAAAAATTCTTTTAGTGTTGGATAGCCCATTTATCGAGGAAGGTTGGCTATAAAATTTTACGCGGACGAAGGTCGCGGGCAACAGCTAGTAAGTCTAATATAACCAACAGTTATTTTGTTCGTCTCCTCTTAGATATCTAAACAATAAACTTTACCTAGGAATATATACATATATGATGACAAATGGTAACCACTTCGTTATCAATTTATAATCAGACAACACGGTATACCACGTAGGTTCCAGTTATCATTGATAAAGCGAACAAATACATATTTATACGACTGTAAATCCACTGAAATATGATCGATATTTTAGTTAGAAAATGGGTTTCTTTGTTTGTTGAGTATGTTTTAACTGCAAAACTCCTGAATGGAATTAAATGTTTGAGGAAAAAGTAGGCAGTAGGTAGGTGGGCCTTGACCGTCAAAAACGACAATAAAAATTTTCATTTTTGAAAATAGTCGCTGTTTTGGTGCATAACCAAAAGCACTATAAAAAAAAAAACAAAAAAGGATTTATTGTTTTGCCAACTTCTTACAAACTTGTGATTGGAGTTTTCTTTTAGGCGTCTAAAGCCTGTGTTAGAAGACTCCACTCTTCCATAGTATAAAACCAATATCATCATCATTCTCTTGCCCTTATCCCTATTCATTTGGGGTCGGCGCAGCATGTCTTCTTTCTCTATTACTCGTCATCTCATCAGACACCTCCTTTCTTGCCATATCATTCTTTACACAGTCCATCCATCGTTTTTTGGTCTTCATATACTCATATACCCATCCACAGTCATACTCAAAGCTTTCCTCACAACATTTTCCTCATTCCTCCGCATCACATGCCCATACCACGACAACCGATTACCACACAACTTTTCAGTCACCGGCGCCACTTTCAGACTTCCTCTCATATACTCATTTCTTATTTTATCCATTCGCGTAACACCACACATTCCCCCCAAAAAAAAAACAAAAAAAAAAAAAAGTATAAAACCAATAAAAGCACTTAAATATAAGCAGTTTTCACCTTTTTTCCTCGTGTTTCAAGTTTTTCATCGCTTTTGTGAACTTTTTGTAACCTATACAAGGTGCAAACAGACCTTTCTCGAATCTTCAACCAAGCGTTCTGTACCTAAATAACTCTACGCAAAAAATATTGTTGGGAAACCACATTTTGGGGGTGAAAAACTACGTTTTACAGTAGGACTCAATCATCCTGATGGATGCATTGAATAGTACGGGGGCCGTGGAGGTATCTATAGTAAAGTTGTAACATTAAAAACTTATATTTCTTTTTAAAGTTGAATCTTTGACCCCCAATATTTCCGTAACTAGAAGGTTCCCAGGTATGATCAAGAACAAAAAAATTTTCGCAATGACGAGGAGAACAAGTGCCTTTCGGCTTCGTTAAGGGTCTTGTTACACCTTACACCTTGCGAGCATAAAGACACGAGAGGATTGCGCTTGTTTGGTAATATTATTAAAGTTCGTTCGCTCAGGGCACCAGGTTTTGACGGATAATGTACTGAAGCATGTGTCTGAGGCTGCCTGTCTGTAGCGCGGAGCGAGGAAGCGGAGCTGAATAAGAGAGCGGAGCAGTGTTGCGAACTGTTTGTACATTGCAGTGGACCTTAAGCACGTGACAAATCATTCTAATTAAAATGTTACGGACAACTCCGCTTCGCAGCTCCGCTTCGCCACTGGATGGGCTCTGCGTATAAAATTTATGAACTTTAAATCTATCTCGCAAATCCATATCCACTGTAGCTAAGCGGAGCGGAGTTAGGATTTTATGCAACTCGATTTGACAAAATTTGCATATCTCCGCTCATCTCCTCCTTTCTCCGTTCCAGTGGATAGGCAGCCTGAGTCTTGTGTCCGCAGGTAGTAAATATCATACATAAATACCATACAAGCACTGTACTTCTTTAAAACAATATACTTGCAAGCCTTCAAATATAATTTAGCTCTTTGGTGTTGCACTAAGGAAAATATATGAGAAAAACAACGACTCAATGTCCCATCTACTAATAAAACTAAAGTACTTACCTATCCATTGAATGCATGAATTAATTTGTTTCTTGGAAAACAAAAGGAAACAGTTATTGAATCATTAATTATTAGCCAAACATTATGTGTTTGGTGAGCGAGTGATCGAGGTAGAAATATTAATAACAGCACAATTAATGTTTGGGTGACTAACGAAATGTCTGTCTGTGCTTATGTTTGCTAGTAGCCGGCGACCTTCGAACGCGTAAAAATTATTATTTAAATTTAAATTATTAGCGCAATGTTTATTTATTTATTTATTACTGACACACCAACGACTTATTCACTATATCAATACATTAAATATATTCTATTTCAACAGCTCTGCGGTGAATTCGTCACATAAGGGAGTGCACAGCACTTGTATAAACAACAAAAATTAAAATGGAAATATAATTATGATAATAACAAAATTAAAGTTTACATTGAATTTAAAATGTCAAGTAGTTAAATTAAATTACAGTATAATTCAAATGTTATATTATTATAGCCTATTATATTCTTCCTCGTTAAATTGGCATAGCGCGTTCAACCAAACAAACTTTTCAGCTTTATCATGTTAGTATAGATATATGTATTTGTTATATACACATTCATAATCGTAGATAGGTAAATAGATGGAATGATAGATGCATAATTTCGTTATCACTGAGATACCTACACCTAACCTAATGCGTAAATACAACGGCACTGTTGCATTTTCAAAGATCGATTTGCCTAGTGTTGAAAACCATTCCAATTAAATTCATTGATGCATAGGACAAGTTTTCGAACGACACTCTCCAAATTCATTTCTATTTCTGCCATTTAATTTCAGTTCATTTAATTGATGTTTTTCTGGACATTATCATCAGCCAGGAGTCCAGTGATAGACATAGGCCCCTTAAATCGCACGCCACATAGCACGATTTTCGGCAACTCTCATCCAATTGCCACCAGCCACCCTATGGAGACGTTGCTCCTCGCTCGCCTGAGGGCGTCGAACCTTACGCTTGCTGATTCGCGATCTCCACTCAAGAACACGTCTACCCCAAACGGTCATCGGTTCTACGGCTAATATGGCCGGCCCATTACCAAGCCCTTGCATTCTGTGAGCTATGTCGAAAACTTTGGTCCTCTGTCGGAACACCTCGTTCCGGATTCAATCCCTCAGACAGACTCCGAGCATAGCCCGTTCCATAGTTCGCTGAGCGGCCTTGAATTTGTGGATCAGGCGTACCGTTTCTGTACACATAATGCACTTTTTATTTTCCCACTCACTCGAGTCACAAGAATTATATTTATAGGGGAATTCCCGCCACAAACGTCGTTGGAAAATGGATGTAAATAAAATAACGTTACATGCAATTTTCGTAGGTAAACCCCACATTATAGAGAGCGCTGCCAAGTCAATTAAGTGGGCAAGGGACATTGTTTTTCAGCAATGATTCTTCGCTCTATTTCGGTTACCTTAGTTTTTCTGACACACTTCAGGATGAGAATACATAATCCCTACTTTTTTAGAAGTAGGCTTAGAACTGAATTACAGCATGAAAATGGTAGGTAAATACTTATCAGTGCTTTTCACAGAATAAAAGTATGAGTAAATAAAGGACTTTTATATAAGGGATGTAAATACTGAGGGGGGAGGGGTGAAAATCATCATCCTCCATTATCACCAGTGATAGGAATAGGTAGTGCCTATTAGCCTAAACTTCGAAGAACAGAGACAAGAAACAGAGACTTCCTTAGGACTAAATTATTTCCGGCACATCTGTCTCGAATTGTGGTCAAGCAAATAAATGAATTATTTATTTATTTTAAATACCTTTTTTTTAATGATAAATTCTTTCTACTATAGAGAATGCTAAAATGATAAAAAATTACCGTTTTATTATTTTAAAGACAAAATGCCTTTTTTACACTTGAACTTTAGAAATCTCATTAAACGTAGCCGAGAGTGAGCTAGAAAGAAGATATTTACTTCGAAACGTGTACGGCTTCTTATTCAAACATTGTGATTCATTGTGTATTACGATCAACAAGTCATTTACAAAATGTTCTCCAAAAAAAAATTCAGAAAATTTTATGGTTGTAACGACTATGTATGTTATTTATTTTGTTTTTGTTGTTTTTTTGTTTGTTTTTATTGTTTGTTTTTTTATCTAGTCGCAAACTTTAGGTAAATATAGACGAATTACTTATTCCAAATAACAATTTTTTTTAAATGTATTTATGTGTTGTCTCAAAATTTCGGGACAGATGTCTCGGAAAAAATTTAGTCCTAAGGAAGTCTCCGTTTCTTGTCTCTGTTCTTCGAAGTTTAGGCAAATAGGCACTACCTATTCCTATCACTGATTATCGCCATGCAAAATAATAGTATTCAGCTGCATCTGGTTAGCCTAGAAGCCGACCCCAACAAAGTTGAGAAAACGGTAGGCAGGTGATGATTATAACCTGAAGATTGATCCGAGCGGATGCTATGATCTAGCCACGAGCTCCTCGCATTGTCTCGTTTATTGTATTTTCATTACAATTATGTTAAAAATCTTTGTTTTATTGCCATTGTTTGTCAGTGATTCGGCTTTCAATTAGGAAGATTTGAAACGTCTGCAAAGTGTATATAGTACCAAAGTACTATTTATTTTATTATCATATTGATGTAAAAAATATTTATGCTGTCTTGGCTTCCGTAAGCTCCACGGGTGACCACTGAAAACCAGCGTTGTGTTGTGGGCCACCCATAGCACAGCCTCATGCTGAGTGGTAACCTGCTTGTCGCAGTCACGACGTGCAAACTGTTAATTTTTTTCTTTTATTGTTCCGTCGTGTTGAATTTATAGTTTAAAGTTTTATTTGCGTTTTGTTGTTATTTTTTTGTAACTTTGTATGATGCACGTCATGTCCCTTCGGTAAATATATTTTCTTTCTATATATATTAGCTACTTTCCCAGAGCTCCAAGGTTATCATTACCATACCAACATGCGCTCCAATTAGTTTATTTATCATTTTACATCTTCAACCAGACTAAATAATTATGACTAAGTAGTTAGACGACTAAAGGTCATTTCTTCTTATCGTAAACATTTCGCATTCAGCAATATGTCTGTATCTTCTTCCTTATACTTTAACACGCTGACCTCATTGATGACTATAGGTTTTGCTCGCGGCTTCGCTCAAGTTATGGATGGAAATTAACCCATGGAACATTGTAAGTGTGGCCTATGACACACGGGGATCTCCCGTTAGTGAATGAATTTTCGGAATGGCATCAGTAGTTCCGAAGATTACCCCACTCAAACATACAAACAAACTTTACCTCTGTATGATATACTAGCTGTTGCCCGCGACTTTCGTCCGCGTGAAATTTTAGCCTATAACCTTCCTCGATAAATGGGCTATCCAATTCTAAAATAATTTTTCAAATCGAACCAGTAGTTCCTGAGATTAGCGCGTTCAAGCAAACAAACAAACAAACTCTTCAGCTTTATAACATTATATTAGTATAGACTACCACTTCGCCCGCAAAAATTTTGACAGCTCGGGTAATATGCATGATATAAATATAATTTATAGCCTATAGCACATAAGATGAAGTCTGAAAGTGGCGCCGGTAACTGAAAAGTTGTGTGGTAATCGATTGTCGTGGTATTGGCATGAGATGCGGAGGAATAAGGAAAATGTCGTGAGGAAAGTTTTGAGTATGAATGTGGATGGGTATAAAAATAGAGGAAGACCAAAGAAACGATGGATGGACTGTGTAAAGGATGATATGGCAAGAAAGGAGGTGTCGGATGAGTTGACGAGTAATAGAGAAGTATGGAAGAAGAAGACATGCTGCGCCGACCCCAAATGAATTGCGATAAGGGAAGGAGAATGATGAGGATGAGTATGAAGTAAATACCCGGTAAATTCTTGGTTGTGGAGGTCGAAAGGCACTCTCTCCACGTAAAATACTGGTATTTTGCTTAATCCAGTTAGACTAGAAGCCGAATCCAACATATTTATGTATAAAGATTGGGAAAAGGCACCTAGACGATGATCAATATTGGCTTGAGCACAAATTAATCGAGGAAACAACAATGCATTACGAATAAACCAGTTCCACTATGATTAACTATTTTATTATTAACAATTTAAACAAGAAACTAAAGTAATTCTAACTAAATAGCCTATTCTGTATTCATTAGTCGTTGCAACCGCAAAACTATTATATTTATTCAATGAATATAAATCAAATGAATCATGAAAACAGATGGCATTTGTTTATTACTTTCTTAGATGCTTGAATACTTACGGAAAATAGAATCGTGAATATCATTAGTAACAAGCTTTTGTCCGAGATTTCACTCGCGTTAAATTCGATTTTGTTAGTCTATGTGTCATATTTTACCTGTGTACTGAATTTGATCCAAATCCGTTCATCAGTTTAGCGCGAAGGCGTCACACAACATAATACACATACAAACTTTCGCATTTATAATAGTCGTGTGACTTACGACCTGCCCTTAGTTCGTACTGTTTTATGACTTTATAAAACATTGTGCATTGATTACATTTACAAGGTGCAAGTAAAAACCATTCAGAATCAAGTTTAAGGTAATTTAAGGAAGTTTACGCAAATTAACTCCACGTAATCCGTATATTTAAGTACATATATAGATTTGTATCTGCTTTATGTATGACATCATCATCATTCTCCTGCCCTTATACCAATTAATTTGTGGTCGGCGCAGCATGTCTTCTCCCATACTTCTCTATTACTCGTCATCTCAGCAGTCACCTTCTTTCTAGCCATAATTACCATCTTTCACACAGTCCATCCATCGTTTCTTTGGTCTTCCTCTACTCTTATAGCCATTCACATTGATACTAAACATTTTCCTCATTCCTCCGCATCACATGTCCACACCACGATAACCGATAACCACGCAACTTTTCAGTCAAAGGCGCCACTTTCAGACTTCTTTTATGTATGGATATTGATATGTAGGTAACTGGTACACCATAGACTACTTGCAGTATTGTATCCCCCTCTCTCTTCCTGTAATCCATCCAAAGGTAGTCTTAAAAAAAATCGCATTTAGAGATAAGACCGCCCATAGGGTGACACCTAGGGCCTGTGGACGGTGAGTTATGGGCTAGCTCGCCGTCCGGCCGTCTTATGACGACAGGCCGTGTCGACGGCGCGTTCGTGTTCCACGCGCGCATCAAAGAGATGTCAGCAACCACGTAGGGGTCCGCATGGGCCGAGGCCTTCCAGGGTTGCGGGACTGTTTGAAAGAGATACCGCGTCCCTGGAATACAAAGGGCAAAGAAGGAAAAGGGTGACACCTATGTGAGATGTTTTCTTTGATGAATGTTACTTGTATGGTGTACAGTCACGAACACCAATATATAAACACTTAACACCTTTTAAAAGTATTTTTCTCCTACTGTTCTGAATAAAATGTCATGTTGTTACGAACATAGTATTCTGGAACTAATATTTTTATGAAAAAGATCCAATTACAATCGTTATTTCTCGCGAAAATTGATTTTAAATTTAGGGAAATGTACAATATAAAGAATATCCTATTCTACTCTATTCCGATCACTGATAACTATGTAGATGGACAGGAGACTAAAGTTGTATCCGATCGTATAAGAGAATCCTAACAACAGATCACGTTTTTATGTAAAAAGAATGTAGTCTGAATACAAGAGTAAAATTATTAGCTGACATTGTTATTACATTGATTTATTGCAACATGGAGGAACGGCAACATCGCAATGAATTGTTTTAATGACTCAATACTGAATATTAATTGTGCAAGCAAATTATAATAACACTAAAGTTATTATTTGACTAAGTACCTATTAATTGGAATTGATGACAAAGTATTTTTCACTATAATATAATACTGGTGAAGGAAAACATCGTGATGAAGCCTTCATGTCGTAGAACCAAAAATTCGAAGACATAATATGTGACATCTGCCAACCCGCACTGGGCCCGCGTGATGGATTATAGCCCATTCTCTCTCATAGACAGGAGGCCTGTGTCCCAACAGTGGGAACATTATCTATTGAAAATATGTTGTAAATTAGGAAATATTTGTTAACTAAAATAACAGGTAACAAATATTTTATTTAACCTGAATGAGTCTTGATCATTGTTTTGAATAGGTTTTAAGAAACCTTTTTTGGTTAAAACCACAACACACACACATTAACACGAAATATTTAATTTTGTATATTCCGTGAACACAGTCACTATTCAGGAGAATAGTAACGGTAGGCAAGAGCCCTTAGTATGCGTTTATGGTTCTTTTTTTTGTGGTCGGCGCAACTTGTCTTATTCTTCCGTACTTATCTTTTAGTCTTTTAGTGGTTTTTCTAGTCATACCAAGTCATAGGTCTCGAGTTTGAACCCAAGGCCTCTGATTTTTCAGATTCATGTGTTTATTGTATAAATATCACTTGCTTCGATGAAGGAAAACGTCGTGAGGAAACCAAACCAGCGTGCCTGAGAGATATTTCTTGACGGACTATTAGTCCAAGTCAGAGATCCGTGGGCGGTTTAAAAACTCTTACAGTAGGTTAGGCCTAGGCACTAATCACACGAAAAACAAAAAAAAACAGTCAAGTGTGAGTCGTACTCGCGCATGAAGGGTGCTGTACCATAGCAGTAGGGGAGCCAGCTTTAATTTATTTTTATTATTTGTTGTTATAGCGGCTACAGAAAAAGAAAATTCTGTGAAAATCTCAACTGTCTACCTATTACGGATCATGAGATACAGCCCGCTGACAGACAGACGGACGGACGGACAGCGGAGGCTTAGTAATAGGGTCCCGTTGGTTACCCTTCGGGTACGGAACTCTAAAAACAAAGTCATACCATCCTTCACACAGTCCATACATCGTTCCTTTGGTCTTACCCTACTCTTGGTTTGAAAATAGTCTTGGCATGAATAAATAATTAATAAATTTCTGTATGGTGTCCGGACGTAAAGAATAGCACCATCCCATATCTTCCCTTGGGTGTCGTAAGAGGCGACTAAGGGACTTACCAGAGAATGGGCAGCAGCGTTCTCTGTGTTTTATAACAACCAAACTGCGATCGCCAACCCGCCTGCCAAGCGTGGCGATTATGGCAAAACCCCCCTTCTTGGGGGAGGCCTATGTCCAGCAGTGGACGTCTTTCGGCTGAAATGATGAATGATGATGATGAATAAATAAGTCATAACATCATGCTTGTATCCTTCGTAAGTTTAGGCAGACTACCTCACGCTTGGAACAACAAATCAATCGCAAATCTACCAAGTTCTTTCCCCAACCAGCTGACTACCAGTATTTTACATGGAGCGGCTGCCTATCTGACCTCCACAACCCAGTTACTGGGTGCTACGATAATTGGTCGTCTGACTTTTAAGGCTCTGACTACTCGTAACGACTAACAACGATATTATTATTTACACTAGAAACGGGATATTTACCATGTTTACTGTTTTCTTTGAGTTCCCGATATTTCAGCGCTGTTGCAAGCACCATGATCACGGATAACTGAAGTTATTGCGGGTGGGTGTTTATGAGCAGACAAATCGGTCTACCCTCTTTCTTGTCCGTTTTTTTGCATTCAGTACCGCTAGCACTGTCACTCGGAACTCGATTCTGTTCCCGACACACGAAACTTACTGTGTCCGCTCGCGAACTTTTTTCGGCTTTTTTAAAGTTTGTGAGTATGAATGAATGAATGAATGAATTTGTTTTATATCGGACACAAAAAGATCCATAGAGTGTTAGTAACCTAATATTAAACAACTTATTATCTAGTGTTAGTACAATTACCCTTTGCACAAGATATATTACAATTTTAGAGTTATAGCTCTCCTCTACACTTCTCAGGATGCTGTTGCAACTTACTCTCCTGAGTAGCGAGGCACTTTAGTAGTCTTTAGTTTTAGTATGGATGGATGTTTTGTTACTCTTTCACGCAATAAATACCGACGGATTTGGATGAAATTTGGCACTCAGATAGTTTATAACCAGGATTAACACATAGGATACTTTTTATCCCGATAGTAGGATCCCGTGGGACATTACCAACACTCCACGCGGGCGAAGCCGCGGGCACAAGCTAGTTTAATAATAAATGAATCATAAAATGATCTCATTATAAATACCAATTAAACGTTTGATTTAATTAATAGTGTCAAAACATTTTAATTACCCGGAGTTACAAAACAATATTTCAAGCGACAGTTTTACATACAGCTAGCGTTCAAAACCATTTTAGGGCTTCGTCGCTTGATTTGTGGTTTCCTCACGTCTAATTATAGGTTTACTGGTTATTTAGTTGACAGCTAACACCATCGTAAGGAACAGAATTCATTTATAATCGTTGAAAATTTTACAAAAATAAATAAACAGAACGAATATCCATAACCTAGACTTGATAACATAATTAGATAAATCTTCACCGACCAATATATACTTAAAGGTTAGGAAATAAAACAACCTGCTAACTGAACTCCATAAATTAGAACATCTAGTTATGATTCCGACTGCTGAGCACAGGGTCCTGGGTTCGATTTTCAGGTCAGGCAAAGTGTAATTTTTTTTTCATGAATTACACAGTAGCAGCCGCGGAGTCAAGACTTTTGGGGCAGCAGATTTTTTTTTTGCGATTGCTGACCGTTGGATAAACTGACCAGTTCTATGGTCTACCACATCCTTAGATATGACGTCGCCGTACAGATACATGCTGTATGCTCAAATTCTAAAATTATTGTTATTTTGTTACAGCGCAACAAGATTACCAAGATTACTGGGCAAACGACTACGGTAACTACGACGATTACAACCTTGCCGTCGATGAAAGCAACGAGGACACAGAAGTAAAACAAGCAGAGACCATACAAGTAGATGCCGTACCGACTGAAGCTCCAAGAGAAGCTGATGAATTTGACGATTATCAGATAGAAGATAACAGGTCGGATGCTACCGAAAAAGAAGCTGTTGAAGAAAACAAGGAGGCTGAAGCGACGTTAGCTGAAGAACCGGCAAGAGAGCCAGCCGTACAACATAAAGTGTTACCTCTAGAAGTCTTGCCTCTAGAAGAGCCTGAACAGAATAATGAAGACGTGGAATTGAAAGAACTGGGATTAGACGAAGAAGCTTCGGATGATACAGCTGATGAAGACCTGGCTCCTCTACCTGTACCAGAGCCAAAAGATAATGACAACGATAATATATTTGAGGAGACCAAAGATATTTTGAACAAAGGTCAAGATTATCTGGATGAACTAGACCAGGCGCCAGTAGAAGATGATACGGATCTGGATAAAATAATCGAAGAAACGAACAAACTTTTGGCAGAAAGTGATGATGCTTTTAACGCGAACGATTATGATAACTCTGATGAACAGGCAAAGAGCGATGAAGACATCTTCAGTGAAAATAATGATGAAAATGCAGAAGATACACCTGCCAAAGTATATGCTGATCTAAATGCTGACTTGGACAAACTGTTTGAAACTCTTGACAAATTGACTGATGATAAGACCAGTGAACAAGCAAGTACTGATGAGCAGGCAGTAGACGACGTTAAAGATTACGAAGAAAAATTCGGCAAACCATACAATGAAGACGTCGCCTTGTCGTGGCGGAACGCGGAAGGCAATGATGCTGCAGGACCACAACAAAATGATGAAACTGCTGATGAAAATGACGACGAAAACGTAGACGATATTGTGTCAGATGAAGAGGCAGCCGATGATGACTATGAGAACATATATGACAGCAACCTTTCCCAAATTTTCAATGTAAATGCCAACGCGTCAAATGAGAACAACGACAATAATGAACAAGAACTAGTCGAATTAAATGCAAACAATGAGGAAAGTGCAAAAGAGACTACCGAAGCTGTACTTGAGAAAATGGATGCGGAAAAAGAAGTTATCGACTATGCTGACAACTACGATGATTCTAATGACAGCGAACCTAACGCTGACGATGATATCGATAGCGTAATCAAACAAATATTCGCTAATGATGTCAAAGAGCCGCAAGCGTATGGAGATGATGCTTTGGTCGACGACAAATATAAGGAAGAAGGTGCCATGGAACTGGATGAAGTGAAAACTACCATCTCTGACGAAGAAACTAAACAAAAAACCGCAATGATCGATGACTTGAACAGCGCTGAGCTCAGTGATCTTGTGACCCAATTTGTGGCTGCTCACAAAGAAGAGTTTGATGTTAACTCTGAGAGTTTCGCAAAGCACGTAGCACCTGTTCATATAACTCTGTCTGTGGATGAACTTGAAGAGGTTACGTCACCAGAATTTCCTGGTTATTACCCTGGTGGCAATATTGTTGACTGGGTCTTTGATGGACCTGGAATGGGCATTGAAATGAATATCACCGACTTTGACGTTAACGGCGCACTCGGTGACTACCTGCTTGTGATACCAGGTAAGACATTTAATTCTTACTTTAGCTCGCGGCTTTACTCGCCTTATGGTTGGAAGCTATCCCACGAGAACTATAATATAGCCTATAACACTGAGAGTTTTCGTAGAAGATTACCCCCTATATTCAAAGTTACAAATTGCTTTAATAAAATATTAGTAGGCATTTCATTACTTCAATCGAACGACTAGTCACTCCGGTAATTTTAAACAGATGAATCAGTTAACATACTAGGGTTATTATTTTCAATATTTTGAATAATAAACTTAAATATAATAACCGTAGGTTTCATATTAAATAAATTAAGAATCATTTTGTTTTCAACATTAGTGACATTGGTGTAATTGGTGAAAAATACAAATGTGAACATTTTTTCGCAACAAACAGACTAAAGAATGATGTAAGAATGTCAGTAAAAGTATAACTACTTTGTAATCAGTATAACTATACAAAGTGTTAAACGGACCCTTCACGAAGCCGTCAACCAAGCTTTCTGCACATCAAACCACGTAACTCTATACAAAAATTATTGCCGGGAAACTACTATTTTTATTATGGTGAAAAATCACGGTATATGGTAGGACTCAGTATAACGCACTCAAACAATGTGCTGATAAATGCATTAAATAGAACAGGGAACGTGGAGGTATTTAAAGTAAAGATAAATGACCTTCAATGTCTTCGTAACTAACTATCTCAGAAACTAGAAATGATGTCAATGACAGGGAGAACAAGTGCCGTTCAGCTTCGATAAGGGTCTAAATACAACCATTCGAAATGAAGGCCTCAAGAGTATCCTAGATCGACTGACGTTGCATCTGAAGGCCTCTCATATTTTATGGACATAATGAAATGCCGTCTGGTTGCTTGCCATCGTCACCAGTAAAGTTCGCCCTTATACTACTGCGAAAGAAGATACCTTTAATATTCAACAAGAGACTAGTACGTATCGTTGGTAGTTTGAATGTCGTAAAGGGCTTTGAGCGTGCTTTTCGATTTTTAACTTTTATCGCTAATTCGTACGTTTCAAATCATCCAAGAGCACCACGTCTACTACTTACGGCATTTCAAATGTCTACTGTCAATTTTATTCATGATCATTTTCTTTCCCTTATCCCATTTTTTTTGGAGTCAGCGCAGTAATGTCTTCTACCATGCTTATTTTAGTCTTCATCTCAGTAGTCACTATCGATATAGGAGAAGCTATATCCTTGACCTATTCACAGGTGGACTGGACGACTCCGGCAAGGATGGCCTGGTCTTCACCCATCACCTGAACTCAGTCAAGAAATACAGATTCACTGATGTTAACCGAATGTTCGTGCGATTCGTCGCCAATGCAAACACCGTGCAGACAAAACAGGGCTTCAAATTTTACGTCAAATTGATTGGTAAGTAAATCTTAACATAATATATTAATGCGGAAACTCACGCAACAGTACGCCTGCTACGATCCGTAGATAATGTTTTTGCTTCGTCTGCGTCGGTTGCAAATTACTTTCGAGTACTACTCGCCTGAGCTTTTTGAAGAACATCATTTCTTCTTATCGAATCGATGACTGATTTTGTCTGACCAGTAAATAGCGACCTGGATAGCTCTATTGTTTGTCTCATTCAAGGGTATTATCGACCCAATTCGGAAACAATGCGAGTGTGGAGCTCCAACATAGGACCTCCAGGACATGATTGTGGTAAACGACAGAGTGACCCCAGAACATCACTAACAAATACCTTTGTTAGTGGTGTTCTGGGGTCACGTACGTCTTTCTAAAAAAGTTATCCGACTATCCAAAAATCGTCCGTCAGATGAATTAGGTTAGGTAGTGTTTTGAGCAAAGGGGACATGACAATCGCTTTGAAAGCGTTTCGTACATATTTCTACAACTGGTTTTATCAGGATTGACAGAAGATTTTCTGTGGCTCAATCACTGATAAAATTTCAATGTCAATCATAGTTTGTCTCCCCTAGGATTAGCCACAAAAAGCCAGGAAGACTACAACCAGAAGGTTCCAAATCCAAAGTATGGTCCAGTAACGTAGTATGGTAAAAACAAATAACTTTCATCATCGTTAAGGGACACTGTACACCCTTTATAAAGGGTACGCACCAACGGTTACCACGTGTTCAGTACATTCCGATCTCCCCCACATACAAAATCTGCTGTTTCATACATAAATGCAATACCTACACGGTCAAAATGTATGAAATAGCTAATTTCCCTGTGATGATGTAATTAATACGTGGTAACTGAACTGTATTTAAACTCCTTACCCACTTCTTCCAGAGCCCCTACCAACATACGACGACGAGGAACTGAAACCCGAGCCAGTAGCGAGCGCTCCCGAAGAGACACTGACCCTCAACCTGGCTGGTCTGACTCTGGCCAGGTTCCAGGAGATCAGGGAGCAGTTCCGGGAGCTGCTCGCTGATATGGCTAAGGACTACATAAGGGATAACAACATTACACTGGGATTGAATACTACGTAAGTTTTTGACGCTTCTATTTGTTTGTACAGTTCGGGGCTGTTGTAAGAAAAGACAGAGGTGAAGAGAGAGAGAGCGAGAGAGAGAGAGAGAGACAGAAATAAAAGTTTAGCTTTGCAAGGTGTTGTCTTTATCCTATCTACGAGACAGACAATCTCTTTCTAGGGTCCCGTACCTCAAAAAGAAAAAACGGAACCCTTATAAGATCACTCGCGTGTCTGTCTGTCCGTCTGTCACAGCCAATTTACTCCGAAACTACTGGACTGATTGAGTTGAAATTTGGTACACATATGTAAATTGGTGACCCAAAGAAGGACGTGTAACATAAATCAATGAATTTTAAACATGGGTGCCACTTTTAAAAAATAAATTGGAAAAGTTAAAAAAAGTTTAGTAACCTGTATCGTGTTACATATCAAATGAAATTAATTATTGCGAGCATCTCAAATATTTTTTTTTTATAATTTTAAAATAGACAGTTTTGAAGTTATTTAAGAAAATAGGCGAAAATTGACCAGTCCTCCGTCTTAACTCCGAAACTACGGGCCCGAAAATATTTAAAAATTTACAAAAAATAGTTCTTTGCCTATAGATTATAGGAAAACGTATAAGAAAGCTATAAAAAAAAATAAAAAATAAAGGGGGCACGTCTACTACGATGGTACGGAACCCTTCATGCGCGACTCCGACTCGCACTTGGCCGGTTTTTTTTTAATTCGACGCATTGAGAATTTGTCATTTTTTTTTATTGAGATAACCTAAAGTGGTAACGAGAATTTCCGCAGTCTTTGGAGGTATTAGGAAGACGGTGAAAAGTTTCTCGTACTCCACAGAAGTGGTAGGATGCTTGGACAAGAGGACTGTTGTCTTTGGTGGGCAGAAGCCCACTTTCTTTGAAGATTTTTGAGTGGTATCGGGTATGATGCGTGTTTCGTATACTTGGCATTGTAGATGTCGCCATAAGATCTGTATTAAAATTATATTCTACTTAAACATACATATAGTATTCGTATTATATAGTTTTAAACAGAATAGTAATATTTATTACTACCTTCTGCCCTTCGGCTTCGCTCGCTTTCATTTAGAATTTGACTATTAATTTTATTCGGGTTGTACTGTGCTTGTAATAATATAATTCAATCATGATTCGAAATACACGTGGCGCCATCTATTATCATAAGAACTTTATTGTTGTGTTCCTCGGGAACAGTACTTTTGTCCGTTTCTGTACACCTCACAACGTATATACAAAATTTCAGGATGATCGGTTCGGTGGTTTAGGCGTGAAAAGGTAACAAACATATAAATTTACTTTCGCTTATATAATATTAGTTAGGATTCTTAGGAATACCACATTTTATACATATTATATCTTTTTTGCATAGAACAGAGAGGTTTGGAGGGAGAAAAGGGAGGCCTTTGCCCAGGAGTTGGACACAACGAAGGGTATCAAAAAAAACAACAAATTTTTTTGATGAACCCCTCCAAAAATAAAAAAAAAGCCGCTTCCACACTTTTGTACTCTTTGTCGGGAATAAATGTACTTTTTTAAATGTGCATCCGAATTTGGGATCCCTACTTATCACAGATAGACTATGTTAGCACCAAAAATAATGATAATTTTTAATTCAGTAGCCATCCAACCCATCGCATAATTTCTCACAAACAACTGTACAAAGTGTACATTGATGAATATCACCTAGTTACACAATGTTATGTTAATAAATACATCATTTATTGTTTGTACGTTTAAAAAATGTATTTCTTTTTACACATTGTATGGTGAAATGGTTACTTCAGCCAACCTTTGCAATAATTTCAAGAGCAACTAATACTATAATGTACTGTACTATTAGGAAACCCTTCGGGTATACAGGCGTGATGTTATTATGTTATGTTAAATGAATACTGTAACTTTGTTTTTCAACATAGTGAGACGAAAAATGCAAACTTATTTCCATTATTTTCACGCATTTTTAGATAAAGTGCATTTTTTAGAACCGTGTTTAATTTTTAAACTGCAACGTTGGTGTACTGGCCGCAAGCACTACTGTTAAGCATGAGGCCTCGTTAACCAGGTGTTATTATGATTTTCTATCAGGATTTCCTCGGTAACAACCCGGAGTCTGAATTGTGCCCGGTTGATAGCTATATGCTCGCCCCATATTACGTCGGACTTAGTCTGAAATCATGTATAAACTCGCTCAAACTCAAAGAATTTATTTCAATAAGACCATTACGGGCACTTTTGAATATCAAAAACAATAGAATGAAGTCACAAGACATAATATATTTGTGAAAGTACTGTAGTTGCCTATTTCAAAGCGTAGATCTCTATGGAGAAGAACGGACATAACCCTCCATGGACGCAAGGATCAGCGTTTTTGAGTATTCCCACAATCTCTATCTTATTCTGTCACGTAGAGGCGTCATTAGGTGGAATGAGAAGTCACTTTAGTGAGTTGCAATCACAGATATAGATAGACCTAGATAACGCAAGTATCACGATCTGTATGAAAACCAAGCGTGCCATTTTTTGACTACCTATTATGACGTCACAAGCACTATTTAGTGATGGGAAAATCAAATCGATTCAAAGACGGCGCCCC
The DNA here is from genome assembly GCA_905163415.1 of Noctua fimbriata. NCBI lineage: Eukaryota > Metazoa > Arthropoda > Insecta > Lepidoptera > Noctuidae > Noctua > Noctua fimbriata. Next base: position 15,262,305 of record LR990945.1, on the reverse strand, counting down.
CCTCGTCCTACCCCCTGCCATGACGCCCACTGACGTCCGACTAGCGCTATGCTCCGATGCAGACTGAGTTCGAAATTGGCCACTTACGATTTTTGTACGTAAGCTACATAATAATTTGGCACGCGAAGTAGTTGCTCTCGCGTTATCTAGGTCTATCTATATCTGTGGTTACAATTCTGACAAAAAGAGACAAAGATGCAATAATTGTGATCTGTCTGTGTAATTGTGAATGTGATAGGAGAGGTATCACCCTTTAGCGTAACTGGCGACGTGTGGGCGTACTACAGGTAGGGACACCTTTGCCTATCGCTTCGGGTTACAGGCGTGATGTTATGTCATAAATATCTACTTATCGTGATGAAAACACACAGCCATTTTAATGATTGTCTGGTGCAATAACAAACAAATATATTATTTTAGAGCAGCGGTGGCCCAGTGGTGGCGGTCCCAACTTACGAGCAGTAAGTTGTGGGTTCGAACCCCGGCAGGCGCATTACTTTGTGTAATATATTTCATCACCACTGCTCTCAAAACGGTGAAGGAAAACATCGTGAGGAAACCGGCATGTCCTAGAACCAAAAATTCGAAGACATGTGACATCTACCAACCCGCACTGGGCCCGCGTGGTGGATTATAGCCCATTCCCTCTCATAGAGAGGAGGCCTGTGTCCCAGCAGTGGGAACATTATAGGCTGATTATATGATTATGATATTATTTTAACATCAAAATTGCGAAAACTGTTTCAAGTTTGTCGATGACTCAGTGCAGATACCTTATCGTCGGATTATTGGACGGAAGACGAAACAAAGAAACGATAAAACTGTAATAAATGTATTATTTTTGTTGATAACAATATTTAGTTTACCTAGCTTATGTTGACCTCTAGTTACTAGTGATATATTTAGAACCAGGGTTCAATTGATATTGGTGATTGATTTGACACATAAAATTTTTATATTTGTGTGTGTATTTATATAAAATTATAGCCTTAATTGTTATTTGATTACACAGGTACAGGTAGATATGTATACTTGTATGTTATCTTCAAAATATAGGTAGGACACAGGTACATAAAACAGTTCCGTCACTATAATAAATCAAAATAAAAGATTATTACCCGACTGCCAAGGCAGGGTTGTGTTTTTCGCGCGTATCTTGTATGTTTCTTTGTCTTTTGTAAATTTCTTTATTACCTCGTATGTTCCAAATGGCTGGATGGATTCCGACAATTAAGGTATCATTAGATTCGTCTCAAAAACCAGAGTGTCCTTAGATAGATGTTTAAAAAAAAAACAAAATGGTGAATTTTTGGCGCGAAATTGTAAGTCGTTAAATTTTTTTTTTTCAACCAAACTAATCGAGTAGGGTATCAAAATGAAGGAAATTAAAAGGAGATTACAAATATATTTATATGGTACATAATACTATTTTCTGTCGGGTTTTTTGAATTCCGAGGTAAGCGGCTCATTATCATCTCAGCCTATAGCAGTTCAGCCTCTCCCAGGCTGCGAGTCTACACCCCGTCCTCCACCTTCCGCCAGTTCCCAGTCTGACTTCTGACCTGGGTCAGAACTAGTGGCCGCGTTTTTAGGGTCCCGTACCATGCTGCGGGACTGTCCGCGGCCCTGGAACACAAAGGGCTAAGAAGGAACATGGATGGGTTTTAGTCAGTACAAGTCTGACACTCCCTTCCGCTCCACCCAGAGCAGGGGGGGTCATTTGATTATTTCCCATCCTAAAAAAAAAAAGGGTCCCGTACCATATGGGTAACCAACGGGACCCTATTACAAAGCCTCCGCTGTCCGTCCATTCGTCTGTCAGCGGGCCGTATCTCATGATCCGTGATAGGTAGACAGTTGAAATTTTCACAGAATGTGTATTTCTATTGCCGCTATAACAACAAATAAATTAAAGGGGGCTCCCCTGTTACTATAGTACGGAACCCATCCGCGAGTCCGACTCGTACTTCGCCGGTTTTAAAAAGAGTGTCGGTCTATCTAGCTGGGGCGCGTCTCACACTACGTCGATACAAGGTCTTCACTACAAGACTTGTAACAGGCTTTTTAGAAAATGCAAAACCCGTCAAAGCAAATTGATTCCATTTTCTCCAGCCCTTAACCCAATTTATTTCAAATCATTATTATCAAAACATCAAAATCTCGGCTAATTCAATGTTAGTGCATCAGGAATTCCACTCCATCAACGTGTATAAAAATATTTACTTTCAAAATGGTTGACATTCCGTGCTGAAATTCTAAATTGTGCAATGTCGAATCAGATTAGATCTAATTGATATTGTTGCCTTAAACGTCACTGAAAAAGGATAAATGAATTGACAATATTGTTATAAAAGCAGCTGAAAATAATATTTAACATAAATATCACGCTTGTAATCCCCGGAGGTTCAGGTAGAGGTGTAGGTACCCGTAATCGTAGTACATCAACTTTATGCCAGTTATATTGAGTCCCATTTTCCGAGTCTATTGTCATCAACCGAAAACCTTCCTAAGGAACAAAAAGCCAATAACACTAGCCAGACCTGGGAATCAAACCTTCAACCCCATGGCGGTAAAACTTGCTACCTCTAGCCCAACGAACATAATATAAAATTCGTTCAAAATGACGTCTTGGAAAAGGGATAAACACATTTTTTTTTGTCATTTAATGACGTCATTATCTATTTATTAATCGTCCATGATCATTCAAATTCTTTATTAAAAATAAAATTATCTTGATCTGTAAATAATTAAAATCGTGTTTCGAATAGATCTAATTGATAAAAAAACATTTATATTTATCTATAGGTACTAATGACATCAAATTCTCAACTCACAAAAGTATTTTTTTTTTAAATTCCTGAAAGATAACAAAAAAAGTCATTCAAACAGTCACTCCAGCCAATAACTGCCCAATTTAGGACAAACAAAAAATTTACATCACGTCTATAATTCCCTGAAGGGTTAGCAGGGGTGTAGCTATCACGCACATGATGAACATGTATGTTTGTGAGGAAGCATAAAGAATTATGTACAAATGCAAATGATTTATATCCTCGTAACCGACGTGACCCCCACATGCTAGTTCTGGATATCCTTCCCAGACTAGCTAAATATAATAAAAGTAGTATTTCTATGTGTGTACGTATATATAATAAAATACCAAATAATCTCAAGACGCTAAATATGAGATTATTTAAAAATAAATTGCATGAATGGTTGTGTAGTCACAGGTTTTATAGTGTCAAAGACTTCTTTGACAATAAATGTTAAATATTCTCTGGAAAATTTTGCACGCTTATTACTGTTAAGCAAAAACATGTATGCTCTTTCTTTTTTGTATTTTACCATCTTTTTATACCATGTTTTTAAGCAAATAAATATTATTCTATTATATTCTATTCCCCAACAATAAATAATTAATGGGTGTACAAAAACCCTTCACGAAGCCGAAAGGCACTAGTTCTCTCCGACATTACGATATTTTTTTTGTTATGATCGGCCATACTTGGGAAAAGGGGAACCTTCTAGTTACGTAAATCTTGGAGGTGAAAGTTACAACATGTTCATAAGTTTTTTTTTAAATACAAGTTTTTAATGTTATAACTTTAATTTAAATACGTCCATGACACCTCTACGCAAAAATTATTGCTGGGAACCGACTTTTTATTCTTGGTGAAAATTCATGGTTTACGGTAGGACTCAATGTAAAACACTCAAATCACTGTGCTGATGGATGCATTGAATAGTACAATTCAAAGCATCAATCAGCACAATGTTATGTTATGAGAGTTACTTAGTTTGATGTACAAAATGCTGGGTTGACGGCTGCGTGAAAGGACTTTTATTTCATAGTCGTAAGGTTTAATTTGTAATGATTGACACGCTTTCGCAGTTAGAATTACTTCCTACAAAACGATTTACTACTAAAGATTTAGTCCTTGATCATGTGACTTTTACGTCATTGGTATAGGGTTTAATTTGCAATGAATATGTATCACCTATACTAAACTAGGTTGCTCACTGTTCCTCATTCATTTGTTTTTCCTGTGATATATTGGCGCAATGACAAATCAGTACTTCACAGTTTACATCTGACAGCTGCAACCGAACCACAACCTTATCCAATTGACAATAAAGATCACTGTTATTTGACAGACTTGTCAGTGGCAATAACCGAAAAGCAACCTTATCATAATGACATAAAGGTCACTGTCACTCAGACAGTGATGCCTAATGAGAAGTTAACTGACTATGATAACTCAAACTCAAAGCATTTATTTCAATTAGACCATCACAGGCACTTTTGAATGTCAAATAAAACAAAAAAAAAAGCGAAGCTACAGTCACAGTCACAAGGCATAACTTGAGAAAGTACTGTAGTTGCACATTCCAAAGCGTAGATCTCTATGGAGAAGAATGGGCAAGAAACTCCATAGACACTCTTTTAGAATAGTAGTAGTTCTCTGATAGAATAGTAGTCCTCTGCCTCTCAGCCGGCTATAAGCGAGAAGCATGTAATGCTAGCGAATTAAAACGAGTTGTTTGAATGAGTTCTCGCCTTCTTCGGTGTGAGTATTCAGCGACCACGGTAGGTACCTGCCGTGTGGTCTCTCGGACCATGAAACTGAACACGCTGTCACTTACTTATTTTTCTCGCATCTTTTTACCATCCATTATCAAAATCAAAGCATTTATTTCAAATAGGCCAGTTACAGGCACTTTTGAATAGTCGAAACAAAGACAACAATGAAAAGTAGCTACAGTCCCAGTCACAAGGCATAAAAACTGTGAAAGTATTGTAGTTGCCCATTCCCTAACATAGATCTCTATGGAGAAGAACGGGCAAGAAACTCCATGGACAGTCTTTTAAATCAGAATACTTTTACAATAACTTGGTTACATCATTTATGTTGAGATGGTACATTATGTGAGAACGATGTAGCAAGATGTGTACGTTAAAAGTGTCCATAGTAAAAATAATTCAAGAATAAAACAATTAATTCAAATAAGCCGTGGCAACCAAGAGATGACCAGTCACAGCTGACAGCGCCCGTTCACGAACATGACGCATGTATCGGCACCATTCAACTCAACCATTTTGAAGGCAACTAAATGATCCGACACACGCGCCACCATCAGCGAGACATTTGAGTGAGCAATTAAAAATTAACATTTAAATTCAATGTTCTTTTAGTCACATGCGTTACATTCCTCCTCATCTCGTGTCTATGCTAAGATAGAAGACTCCTTTTAAACATTTCAGTAACGAATCACTTTGAAACGTCCGCTAATATAGTCACGGGGTCATTTTTACATTTCCATTTTGTAAACACGGTGCTATATCAAGCTATACATTTCCAGTAAAACAAGGCCATGCTTTGTACAGATTTCGCGTACAATGACAGATCAGCTTATACTAGTTTTTCATAGTTTGATTGGACGCCGAGTGTACGTTTCTTGGCCGAGAAAAAAGTAGAAAGCAAGTCGCTCTCCGGTGGGACGTAGGGCTCCATGTGTTCCCTGACATGTGTCACCCTCTGTGCGCCTGCAGTATGTGCTATTCTCTACCTATAATGTTAACCGATCGTTAAAAGTTAAAAATAAACAGCCTCATAGCGTCGCACGTTTTAAAGTGTAATTAACTTGAAACAATCTGAGCGCCGTGTAAACATTACGTAAATACGTGGTTTTGTGAATCAAAAAATACAATTATCGTATAGCATTTTAGTTAAATTCTTTGCAACAAGCACAATCAGTATCATCCATTGATATGAATAGATTCTTAAAATTATGCAAATATAAATTGGGAAACGAGTAGGTATTTTTGATTTTAAAATCTACGTATTTACGTTACGTTTAGGGGTCCTCCATTAATCACGTGACGTTTTATTATCAACTTATTAACCCCCCCCCCCCTCCATCGTGATACGTGGTAAGGTTTAAGACTACCCCTCCCCCCTACCCAAAATCATGTATATTTATTTGGTAAAAAGTATCTTAAAAAAATTCAGAATATTATCTTTAAATACAGGTTAACAGGTTTAATCTTATTTCATTCTGGAAAATTAAGACACGCGATAAAAAGTCAAAGTCACGCACCGCTTTTAGGTTTAGAAATAGCGCGTGCAAAGTAAAAATAAATACACTTGATATCTCACTACACAACCCCTCCTCCCCCATGGTGATATTTCGTAATTTTTTCCGAAACCCTTCCCCCCCTTTCGAGCCTCACGTGATTAATGGATGACCCCTTACACCGTGCGCTCGTGCTAGGGCCTCTGGATGGGCTTGTTTAAAATTGATAATTCTAAGTTGAATTGGCTGTGAAGTTGGTCCTAATAACTATGTGTATTTTGAAACTACTTCATATTAGTGAATCAAACGATCCGGTATTCAAATTATGGGAATTCTCTTAGGCTCTAAAAGCATTTCTTAGAATATAAGGTCAGCTTGTTATTAATTACAAAGTTATTCAAGACTATCCTTAATGGGATGCAGGAAAGTAATTGCCGTATTCAAATTACTCATGGTTTTACTGGAAAGTTACATAATTGTAATATTATTCACTATTAATTCTTGAAAGGAAATCTGAGGTAACACAAAATTGTATTGCATACCTCGTTGAAACATCAACATCTGCCTAGCCTTTTCCCAACGTTGTCGGAGTTGGCTTTCAGTCTGATCGGTTGCAGCTGAAGACCAGTATTTTAGATGGAGCGAGCTGCTTATCTGACCTCCACAACCCGGTTGCTGGGTATTAAAAAAACTATAATTTTTCCTGTAACTCTTACCTTCTATAACTACTTAATATTATGTAATAATTAAACCAAGTATGCCTACTTTCATTAACTGATGAACATATTGCTGTTAAAATATTCAAAACTTTATAGTCCTGCTCACATTTCCACGAAAAAGCGCCGTTAAGATAGAATGAACCAATTATTCTAAATGCGGAACTCTCAACATTGTCGCATACAAAGTTGAACTATGCGCTGTATACATATACACACATGTAATGTGTACTGACAACAGCGTTTCTATTCTCGGCTCTCTACGTCATTCTGCCCCACTTACTTACGTATCAATTTGAATAACAATACCTATTCACTGCAAATAATCTGTTAAAGAAAATCTTAAATGACACAAAAATCTTTAAAGAAAACACAATAAAATGAAATGAAAGTAAAAATAAATAAAAAATAAGTCATTCTTGCTCGAGAGGGGGCAAAGTACGCATGCGCGAGGAAGCTTCACGCACGCGCGGTGGAAACGTCAAGTCTATTTCAGTAAAGCTCAAGAGACGAGCTTATGAAACCGCTTTTAAACGAAATAATATACAAAAACTAATAGTAAATACACCAGGAACATAACAGTGTGTGATCGAAGTGTCAAAGGTGAATAATGTGCACAGAAAAGACTTTAACATGCTGAAAATAAGAGTGTTATTCCAAAATGCAGCATTGCGACGAATCGATTCGAACGTTCCCTGATGCCAGAATTTAGTGTCAAATATACAGGATGGAGCCTTTGATAGATAGGAACAACTTCGCCATCAGCGCGATGGTGACCGTGGCTATGCAGATATTGTTCTTTACCATAGCCTCGTTGTTCCAGAATGATAAAGTGACTGACTTCACTGGCGGGGCTAACTTTATTATTATAGCCTTGCTTACCTTCTTTCTCGGGCAAGGCGGGTCCCACCTGAAAAGCTATGACAGCAGACAGCTGATGGTCACTGCCTTCGTCTGCCTCTGGGGCGTCAGATTATCTGGCTACCTCATCTATAGAATTTATCATATAGGTAGAGATAAACAGTTCGAGGATCGTAAGAGCAATACTTTAAGGTTTGCAGTGTTCTACACATTTCAAGCAGTATGGGTGTATATTGTAAGCTTGCCAGTTATTATCATGAACTCGCCGCATCACTCGTTTCCTAAGTCTCCGAAGACGATGACGACTTTAGACTCTGCTGGAGCGGGGATCTTTGTCATAGGACTGTTGATTGAAACTTATGCTGACCTACAGAAGTTTGCGTTCAGACAGGAGCCAGAAAACCAAGGGAAATGGTGCAATGATGGACTTTGGGGGCTCTCAAGACATCCTAACTACTTTGGTGAGGTTGTACTCTGGTGGGGAATATTCATAATATCTTTAAACGTGATAAATGGCGTCGAATGGATCGCGATACTATCGCCCTTATTTACGACATCGATCATACTGTTCTTATCTGGCATACCATTGCTCGAACGATCGGCGGACGAAAAATACAGAGATAATCCTGATTATTTGTATTATAAGGCGTCGACATCGCCCCTGATACCGATCCCACCTGCAATCTACGTTGAAGTTCCGAGATTCTTGAAGTTTGTCATGTGCTGCGAGTTTCCAATCTATGATTCCACTACTGATGAGTTCCCAGCAGCAACCATTGTCACTGAGACAACCAGCATATCTATGGTTCAGTCTCAAACATAGCTAATAAACGCCGCGCGCGAACTCGCCGCGGCTAACGACCAAATAATCAAGAACCCTAATCAGAAACAATTGTGATACACAGCCGAGGACAGACAACACCGGCTGCCAAACTCGTTGCCACTAAAACAAAATAACACTGTAGATATGAACCTTCACAATAGTTATATGGAGAATATTAAGAAGAGTAAACATATTGCCTTAGGCCTTATTGAAAAGACAAAAGATTACAGCGCTGCGAATACTCCTGATAATGATATTGAGAACAGCATAGACTTAGCTGTGCCTAGTACTAGTTATGCAAAACGACCTACAGAGATAGTTAAGTACGGTAAAATTACTTTTAACACGACTGCGATACTGCACCATTATCCTCAAGTAGCCAATAATGAACTGAAGTCAAACTGCACAAAAGGTGCCAAGAAGAAAACTGACCTGAATCTCCAAGAGCCTAAAGTAGTTACGAGTAATAATAATGAATCGACTCCTGAAGAGGTCGTTGTAGATATTATAAAGAAAGATAACTTCAATAATAATGAAACTAAGGTTGATATTACAACCGACAATGCAATCGAAGTAGTGAACCAGCCTGTGAAATTTACAGAAGAAAAGCTTGTATGAGATTGGGAGAAAACTTTTTACTCTGTACATTTTCGATTGTGTAGATTTTGGCATCGATATTTGAAGCCTACGTGGACATATCGCGATGGATGTTAAGACTGGACACAGAGTAACAAAAGTATCAGACAGACAATTTAGATGTGATAAGTGTAAAGTCCTCATACCATAGATGAAATCCGTCTCATTTAGTATAAATGTTAGATTTACAGATATAAGAATATTAAGCTATTAAATATTTATTAAGGATCTAGAAGAGTATGTTAACGGTGAGTCTTTGAAAACCTTTTCGCATGATTTTAGAGATTTACACTTTGAAATGAGCAACTACAGTTCACAGTTTCACAGTTTATGCTGTGTGACTGGGCCTGTGGCTTCGTCTTCTTGTTTTGACAATTCTAAACTGCCTTTAACTGCTCTATATTTATTAAATGCTTTGAGTTTTTACGTTTGCCTACTTTTTTTTTCTCATGGGAGGAGGCCTGTGTCCCAGCAGTAGGAACATTATAGGCTGATTATGCTGATTCTTTTGCAATAATCAAAAATGGAGTATTCTGATCATTCATTTGTTTTATTCTGTATCGAATGGCTTTTATTTTCATGTTCCAGCCTTATCTTACTGATTTGTAGTGCAATTAGCAAACATACGACGTATTTGTTATCTGTCACATGAAATAGCGTATTTATTATAACGATATTTACTTCGTTTTGGTTATCTAATGTATTAATATTTACTGTTATGAAGGCAATTTCTTCTGTTTCTCTTTTAGTATTCTTACCGCCTTTAACTTTATTATAAAGAGGTAGAGTTTAAAAAATTTAGGATCTCCAAAACTACATATTCGATTTGCAAAAAATCTTTCACTGACGTAAAGATACGCTATCATACGATATTTATCTTCGACGTTAACGAAGTCACGGGTAATAGATTGTTTTAATTTTTTTGTAAATTTACAGTAGATCCTTACTAAACTCAGCCCGTCGCTGTCCATTGCTGCAATAAGGCCTTTTCTAATAAACCCTAAGTTCTACTTATTGCAACTTTAATACCTTGTAACTCACGTCCGCATAACATGTCGAAGCCTACGTGATATCGCAATGCGCCCGTCGGGAACAGACAAAGCAAAAACGTCTTAAGTGCCGGAATTTTCGCAGGCAGTTGTGCCTTTTTGATCTTGAAGTCAGCCATGCTGCTTTGCGGTAGCGATGCGTATGGTGTATGAACAAGATGCGTACTTTTAAAGTAGATGTTTTTTATGACTGTGTAGTAAGTGCATTTATAACTCGAGAAGTAATTTGTCCGATTTTAATGGTTCCTACTTCAAGTTGTAGGTATAGTTTTAGTTTATTTTAGTTTTTATAACATCGAGTTCTGAGCACTACTAGTTGGACATAAGTTTATGTGTCAAAATTTAGGTAGTAACATAAGATTACGCCTGTAATCTCCGAAGGGTTAGGCAGAGGTGTGAGGTCATTGGTTGGTTGTTGGTGTCTTGTTCCCGGTTGATGGATCAGCTCGTCCCCTATTACATGGAACTTAAACATAACTGTCGACATTCGGTGTGAGTGTATTTAGGTAGTATCCATAATCCTTTTTAGAACATATCTATACAATTTCACACAAAACAGTGGAAAATAATGTCGTAAAGTAATTGTATATTCGTGTCACTGAATTGATAAGCCCCAGTCGAATGATAAGGGCTTATTGATAAACTTGTCTGTGATAAACAATAGAAATAGTGAACTGTATTAAGTGAAAGACATTTTGAGTGACTTTTAGTTGATAAGTATCTTGTTATTGCGTGTCTATAGATAAATAGCTTATGCTCGCGGCTTCGATCGGTACTGTGCCATGGGATTGTAGTACCGGGATAAAAACTATCCTATATGTTAATCCAGTTTATAAACTATCTGTGTGCTAAATTTCATCCAAATCCTTTTAGTAGTTTTTGCGTGAAAGAGTAACAAAGATCCATCCACACAAACTTTCGCATTTATGTTATGAGGAGGATTTGTAGTCAATGTTTTTCGGATAGCATCTGGGCATGTCGATACCTAACCACTTGCAGGGCAGGCCAATTATGTCATTAATAGATGCACCACACATCTCAAATTTCTTAGAATTATAAAGGGTGTAAATAGACCCTTAACGAAGCCAAAAGGCACTTGTTCTCCCCGTCTTTGCGGTCATTTTTTGTTCTAGACCATACCTGGGAACCTTCTAGTTATGGAGATATTGGGGGTCAAAGTTCCAACATTTTCACAAGTTTTGTTTTTAATGTAAGATTTTTACTTTAAAAACCTCCACTTCCGCCGTACTATTAAATCCATCCATCAGCACAATGCTTTGAGTGCGTTCCATCAAGTCCTACCGTACTTGATGATTGTGATTTTTCACCTCAAAAAAAAAGTCGTTTCCTAGCAAAAATTTTTGCGTAAAGTTACTTAGTTTGATGTACAGAATGCTTGGTTGACGGCTACGTAAAGGGTCTGTTTACACCCTGTATACTAGCTAGACAAAATCTTCTAAAGCGTCACTTTTCCGTGTTATAAAGATATAAGCTATATATCTCGGAAAAGTGACGCTTTAAAAGATTTTGTCTCGTACAAAACATGTTTGTATTCATACCAGTTTTTGATTAATACAGATTTGACCGTGGCCACCATTTTGAAAATAAAATAAAATGGCTAACTACCGCCATTTTATTTAATTGCAAGCCACGCTTCATTCAAAAATCTTCCAATCATATAATGTACTAGATGACCCGCGCAACTTCGCCTGCGTTTGGATTTTTCCCCGTTTTTGCAACATTTTTCATGAATACTCCGCTCGTATTAGTCGTAGCGTGATGGTATATAGCCTATAGGCTTTCTCAATAAATGGGCTATCCAACACTAAAATAATTTTTCAATTCGGACCAGTAGTTTCCGAGATTAGCGCGTTCAAACAAACAAACAAACAATCTCTTCAGCTTTATAATATTAGTATAGATTATCACTTTCTGTTTCTCAAGTCAGAGATCAGATCGCATTTGAATTGACAAAGCCTTATAATATAAAGACTACCTGCCTTATAATATAATATAAACCTATCCTTAAGAAAAAAAACTGTACCGGTTTACTTACAAATCATTTCAAGTTGACAGAATTATGTCTTTGTGTGTCATTGTGCAAGAAAACTAGTTATTAAAGTGCAGAACTGGCGTCACTTAATTACTTGCTAAGTTGCCACTATTACGTAATTATAGACAATGGTACTAGGTACAGTTATGAGCACCAACATGTAGGTACCTATACACAACGCAAGTTTTAAAAGTAAATCTCACCTGCTGTCATCCTCTAGCCTAGCCTTTACCTAAATATGTTGGGGTCGGATTCCATTTTAATCGGATGACAATGAATTCCTGCAGTTTACATAGAGCAACTGCCCATCTGACCGATACACCTTGATAAGACCGGTCAGACTTTCGGGCCACTGACTCTCTGTGACGACTGTCAATCCAACGGCTTAACGTGCTTTTCGAGGCATGGAAGAATCTTGTTAAGTAATGAATGGTCACCCATCCATGGACCAACATTTGCTATCTTTTTTCCAGGAGTAAATGCTCTTTGAATTTTACTAAGTATAGATAGAGTGAAGGAGAGAGAGAGTGAGAGTGAGTGTGGGTGAGTGTGTGTGATTAAGTGTGTGAGTGTGTGTGTGTGTGTGTGTGTGTGTGTGGGTGTGTGCCTGTGTGAGTGGTGAGTGGTAGTGGTGCTTAGTGTGTAATAAGTGTTTTGTATTTGTTTTGTATTCGTGCACGTGACTGTACCTAGGCGCTTGAATAGCTGCGGTATTTTAAGACCATTATCCGTGCCATTATTGTTCTATTACAATTCAAATTGACACTAATTAGGTTAAGAGAGCAGTAGCAAGTAGGTAGGTACAAGATAGGTACCTATATACGAAATGTACCGAAATATAGTTTTGACTTGAACATAATTCAAAATGGTGTCTTACTAAAGATTTGACTTTTTTTCGATTAAGTTTTTCTTGGTCAAATTGACAAAGAGAGTATTTCGGAGTCTGAATGGATCCAATTACTCATCATCATCATCGGCTGCCTTGTTCCACCCGCTGCTGATTACAGACCTGGTGGCTTACATGACGTCTTAAAGCAGGAGCAATTCCAGGGTGGGAAAGAGAGGGCGCTAGACGACCTGTATAGCTCTGTCCCTTTCCCACACTGGAATTAAGACGTCAAAGTAAACCCCAGCTACCTTTTGTGGCATGCTTCTCTGGCAGCGACAATGTGTCCAGTTACTACCAGGCAATAGAATCGCCTGTCATCGCATAGATTTCTTACTACTATTATATGTAAAATATGTAAATGCGAAAGTTTGTGAGGATGGATGTTTGTTACTCTTTGTTTCGCAAAAACCACTGAACGAATTTGGATGAAATTTGGCTCACAGCTTACTTTACGCTTTTTCGCGTACTTTTTATTTCTTTAGTGCGATTTCGTGGGCTATTTATTGAACTACACGCAGGCGAAGCCGCTGGCATAAGTTAGTACCAACAATGTTTGGTATGTATCACCTATAATATAGCGACTTATCTAATCGTCAGTTAAGTCTTGTAAACAAGGGCCTGTCAATCTCAATAATATCGATGTCATACTATTTGGTGATAGCAGTAGTCAAGTAGACCTTAACTATTCTAAAACTTCGAAACTCACTCAATTGTTCACACAATTGGAATGCGAACTCATTTGTTTTATCAATCATCGTCGACATTTCAAAATTTTGAATTTCGAAGTGATGCTAACAGTATGACCATTTTAAGTATGCAGTCCGTGGTGGCGCTGTTTGTCAAGAAAATTTGTATCGATATTTCAGACTCAGTCGATAATCAGACAGGCGGGAAGACACAGAACTAAAATAAATGTACCATTATTTTAGTTTTGTGTCTTCCCGCCTGCACAGATAATTGGTTGAAGTGTGGAACACCTCAGTTTTTTTTTTTTGTTTTTGTCCAGTATTCCTCTACAGTCCGCTCACAGATATTTTATCTATGATTTCGTATCACGGTCAAAATCAAAGTGGCATTGATTATCGTTATCATTAGTTCCAGGTGTAGGAGTTATCATTGCTTACCCAAATGATCAGCAAAGAAGTCGTTATTGCACAATAGAATGCAAGCTACTTGCATACTGTTGCGCTAGTTACTGGCATCATCCAATCCATGACATCACGCCTGTTACCTCGAAGGGCTAGACAAAGATGTACCTATAGCACACCCGCAATTAGCCCGTTATGTTAAGTTCCATGTAATATGATGGGCTCACCCATTGCCGTCAACCGCGCACAAATACAGGCTCAAGGCTGCTACAAAGAAATTCCAGATGAAAAACCCCAAATACGCTTTACCCGACCTGGGAATCGAACCCAAGACCTCACACACACGAGTAGCGCTTGCAATACACCAACGAGGCATGATGTATATCAGAATCCTTAATTTGCAAAGAATCTTGGTCTTGTTCTTCATTATCGTATGATCAGTGCCTAACCTGGCTTTATATGCCGTCGAGAAACTCCTCAAGAATCTTGGTGTATTTCTGAAAATGAATGTCTACGATTTTTCAAGCTAGTTATATTTCCAAAGACGTAATTCTCGAAGATGTATTAGAAATATCAATCATAGAGCCATGACCTTGGAACGAGAGATAAACACTGATCTATTACGAGATCAGCTGAACACGTTTACCGATGATTTTGTTTATGTTCAGCGCGCTGTACATTTATATTACGCATTTCATATTTTCTCTTGTGTTTATTTATGACTTTGATTGCGTTATTATAAATAATGGTTTTTTTTTATTATAAACTAGCTGTTGCCCGCGACCTTCGTCCGCGTAAAACTTATATTTTTTAGCCTATAACCTTCCTCGGTAAATAGGCTATCCAACACTAAAATAATTTTTCAAATCGAACCAGTAGTTCCTGAGATTAGCGCGTTCAAGCAAACAAACAAACAAACAAACTCTTCAGCTTTATAATATTAGTATAGATAACGCGTCGACGACGGAAATTATCCGTCCGCTGACGTACAATCGGGATAAAAGTAATCCTATGCCATATGCCAGGTTAGGATCTACCTGTATTCTAAATATCATAGAAAACCGTTCAGTTGTTAATGCGTGACAAGGTAACAAAAAGACACAGGAATTTATAATATTACTTAGTACAGATCATCATCATCATCTGCCTAGCCTTTTCCCAACTATATTGGGGTCGGCTTCCAGTCTAACCGGATGCAGCTGAATACCAGTATTTTACATGGAGCGACTGCCTATCTGATCTCCACAACCCAGTTAGTACTGGGTAATACGATACCACTTGGTAAGACTGGTTGTCAGACTTTTTGGGCCTCTGACTACCTAACGACTGTCAAAGATCTACAAATGGCAGCCGGGACCAACGGCTTAACGTGCTTTCCGAGGCACGGAGGAAACTCGGAAAGTACTTAGTACAGATAATATCGTCAAATATGAAATATTTGTGTATTATATTAAATATGAGGAACTCTTCTCTAAATAATAACAGCCGCTCGGGTAATTCTTCAGGTTAAGCTGCGCTTGCTTAGGTTGGTCCGTGGATGGGTGACCACCCATTACATACCGAGTATCCTCTATGCCTCGGAAGCCGTTGGTCACGGCTGTCATTTATAGATCTTTTACAGTCGTTACAGGTAGTCAGTGATCCAGAAGTCAACGGGTCTCACCTCCCCTTGTATCGTATTACCCAGTGTAAGCTGGGTTGTGGAGGTCAGATAGGCAGTCGCTTCATGTAAAATACTGGTATTCAGCTGCATCCGGTTAGACTGGAAGCCGACTGAATGTCGTCAAACTTAGCGTCTACAATCCCACTAGTGGGCTTAATTATGCTATTAAACTAGGTACTGACACATACACACGTCCGATATTTGGTTGTAAAACATACTTCTTTTTTAGACTAGACTTCCATTGTAAAGTCGTCTAAAATAACAAAGAAATTCGACATTACATAATGTACAAGGTTAAAAAATTCATGGCAATAAGCAGTGTTATTTTAGCAGAAAAAAGTGATTTAAAATATAGTACTCTTTCAATCTACAGCGTGTAATAGAAAGATGTGGCTCCAGTGTCATACCTTAAAATATGATCATTCCTTTCTGAAACATGCTGTATACGTGGAATAAATCTGTCAAACTCAAGGCAGACACGTAGAGTTGATTTAAATAAAATTTATATTTTTCTAAAAATTCATTCCATATTTTCCAGGTATGAAGTGACCCAGATCACCAGGACAGCTGTCTGCAATATCCAGTGGCCCGAGTATGAGAACTGCGTGGAGCTGACCTTCGGGGTTCCACTGCACTATGAGGAGGAGCCTGAAGAACCCAGACTTAACGCTGACGAGCTGGACGATTTGTGGACTTCTTATATTACCAAGGAGGAGTTCTCTGAGAGGCTGCGTTCGTTGGGTATCACGGTGAGTCCTGCTTTAAGAAAGAAAGAAAAAATATTTATTTGTCGAAGGGACATAACGTGCATACAAAATCACAAAAAAATAAAATAAACAATAAACAAACAACGCATAACAAATATTTATAAATACAACAGCTCCCGTAGCATGACCACCGTAGACAAGGATTTCTTTGACGGAAGAATCGACAAAATGACAGATTGTGTCGACACAATGACAGATTTCTTTGCACTATCTGTCATTTTGTCAAATCCTTGTCTACGGTGGTCATACTACGGGGGCTGGACGGAACAAAAAAAGACACAATTGATTTTACTAAAACAATAATCGCTAGTCTTTTGTTTATTTATTTGGTTCACCAACAATTGTTTACACTGGTATAGCAAATGACATAGAAGCAACAAAAACGAATAAAATGTAACAATCACTTACAGATAAACTCTGCATGCACAAAAAATGTCGAAACTAAAAAAAAAATAGAAATAAATAAATTAAACTAAATTAAAACAAATTAAACTAAATAAAACTAGGTAATATAAAAAAGGTAATATTCTGTAGGCTTAATTCACTCAACCAGTGTGATAACGCAGAGCTAAGAAACTCAATGTTCGGGAAGATACTTATAAAAACTGGCTTGTTTTTTTCCATTTCTTGTTTGTTTTACATCATTCCAGTTTTTGACAACTGTCGGTTCTTTTCCCCATTCTTTTGTTTATGTGCTTCCTCTAACGTCTTTCTCTACAATTTGCAGGAGTACGCGATCCCCAACGATCGCACGGTGATGATGGTGTGGCTGGTGATCGCCGCAGGTGTGCTCATCTCCATGGCCATGCTTGCCTTCGCGCTCTGGCGGTTCAGCTGCTTCGAGGATTATACTAGGTAAGCTGAAGTGGAATTTTACTTTCCAACTTTTGCATGTCATTGAAATTAGATTTTGACGATCGGCTTACAAAGGTCTGAACAAAAGTCCAATGACGAAGTGATTTTGTCTACCAGATTATTGAGACGTTAACACAAATGTAGGGCACACTTGATTTGACTTTTGATCATGATAATATTAAACTTGAACTGTGGCACACAGACGAAACTCCTAGCTCTGTAAATATATCAAAATCAATTAAATCGGAACCCTTGTAGGACCCGAAAATCAAATTGATTGCGTTGATAGTCTACAACATCGCGCATCGAAACAAATTCTATTCTGGATATTCCCAAATTTTGCATGTTCTACATACTAAAGCACCCGTCTCCCATTCCAGGATGCCACAATTCGGCGACACGGACAGCATACAGAACGAGAAGCGTCACCTCGACCTGTACCCCACCCCCCACCAGACGCTCCCCCCGCTCTACTCCGAGAATGACTACAAATGGGCCGATGACAAGTACGACGACTCAACCAGAGGTGAGTAACCAAGAGAATGAGAAAGACAACGCAAAGTATCATATTATAGTAGTTTGAGGCAGGGACGTTTAACTAGCAATGCACCACCATCAATGAGGTGGTGAACTCTGACTGAGTGGGAGAGACCATCAAACGTGAGACACACACTAAGATTTGACGTAAAGGTTCGATTACCTGGTCGATAGAGTTTTTCCGTTAAAAACTTGGAAGCAGCCGGGAGTTTGGGAGTTGGTGTTATGATACCTTGCCTCGAAAAGCACGTTATGCTGTTGGTTCTGCACCTGATCTCTCTCCGGTCGTGTCGGATTCCCGTCCCATCTCCCTTCGAACTATGAGAGTGAGGAAAGAGAGAGTGTATGTGCAGGCACCGGTGCACTTGTGCACTAAAATATGGCTTAGGTCGAAAGCTAGTCTCCGCTGCGATTGTCGCTATGGCCGTCATGAGGATTATTAAGCAGAATTACTCTTATAGTAACAGTAAAAATCAACCTAACATTTTTCTCTTCTCTGTTTACAGTGGACATGGGAGGCTTTGCCAACAGGAGTTACATCCGGGACGAGCTCTACGATCTCGACTCGGACGAGGATATCATCCCCCCACGTGACAGGTACTTATTATTGCGGCATAAGCTTTAAATTAGCGTGGATTTGCTTGTCATGTTATGTAAATTTGAAGACGTTTTATAAATATCTACTCTTTTACTCTTAGTCCCGAAATTTAGATTTTAGCAAAGCCTTTGAGAATGTTGATCAAAACATTTACCAACATTTTTAAAGCCAGAAGCTTTTTTCAAGCGATTTCACTAAATTGTATGCTTTTAAAGTTGAGGACGTCTGAGTTGCTGTTCTGAATATGTAATGTTTCTTTACCATCTAACTTAGAGACTGTTTTTTAATACTCCCGTGTTTTAAACTAATTTGCGGAAGAAATGCAAATCTGTTGCTTAGAGTCTTCAATCTTTCAGTAGTACTTATTGTTTGCTTTTATTCAAGTAGTCTTGATTCTTACAAAACCAATTTTCCATGACAGACTAACCTTTTCTGCACTGGTACCACTAACTTCAACGTTTCTAACTTTGCTGTGTTCGTAACTAACCTATCTCTATTATAACCACCTACCTTAACAGCGTGTACCAGAATGTGTGATCATATTTAAGGTTGATCCGTAGACCATCAAACTAACCAACATTCTCTAAGGGAATATTCTGATTTTAAAAGAGTGTCCTCGGAGTTTCTTGCCCGTTCGTCTCTATAGAGATCTACGCTTTGGAATGGGTAACTGCAGTACTTTCACAATTATTATGCCTTGTGACTAGGACTGTAGCTTCATTTTATTGTTGTCTTTGTTTCGAGAATTCAAAACTTGCCTGTAATTGGCCTACTTGAAATAAATGCTTTGATTTTGATTTTGACCAACAATATGGGATCATAAAGTTCCGATACACGCTGTACTCGTATTTCTACCTCTACTGTGCCAGTTACTAACCTGTCTCTCTTATACCCACTAACCTTACAGGTACACAACAAACGTGTAGCCGGCATGCACCGCACTAGCGCTTGTGCACTATGGTATGAAATTTACTAACACTACATTTGTTTTTAACATTCATCATCATTCCTCTTCTCTTTTTTTCTATCTTGTACGATCTCTGGCCATTTTTACCCCGAAAAAAGATCAGATCGTCGCACCACATTCACCGAAGATTTGTCGTCGGCGAAGCATGTCTTTTTGGCTGTACCTACATCTCTACTAATGGTCATCTCAATAATCACTCATTTTGTATTAATTATGGTCTTATAATTTTCCTTGTAATTACGATTATCCTCTTCGTCAGTTCCTTCATCACATCATTATTATCTTTACTTTCCTATTAATTCTACATTTTTACAAACTATGTCACTAATCTTTTCTTCTAGTCGTTATTCATCATGTGATGACTATTCCGTCATTTCAAATTCGTCTTTATTATTATTAATACTACGTAGCTACTTCTTATATTATGAATTATTCCTAACTATTAAAGAATATCTATGGCTTTCTATTTTTTCTAACTACATGTGCCGATTAACATTATTTTAGATTTCTGTATTTTACTTTATCTAGAATTTATTGTTATAAATATTATATCACTGTCCCACTGCTGGGCAAAGGCCTATTCTCATACAGAGAATGCACGAGAATTAATCACCACGCTCAAGACAGGTTGGCGATTGCAGACTTATATTACTTAATTATTATAAGTCCACGTTTCTTCACGATGATTTCCTTCACCGATGTCAGTGATTAGAACTTTAGAAACTTAGAAATTACACTTGTATTGAAAAAGTCACATTGACCCGGATTTGAATCCACAACCTCGGGTACGAGAGACGAGGCCTTAACATCTGGGCCATTCATAATATTCTTATTTCAAATATTTATCATATTCTAGTATATTAGGTTTATGTGTTGAATTATCAATAAGTTTTCTTATCTTTTCCTTATTTTTGACAATTTCAGGAAAGGCGCTTTCAGTCCGAGGGACTTCTCTGACGCGTAAGAGGTGTACGTAAGGATATTCCAAAAATTATCGATATCGATAAATCAATAAATTGAATGTATCGATATTTATTATCGTTTTGTAAATTCGACAACATATCGCTTTAAATGCATTGTTAATGTTTTTTTTTATTGATTGATTTACCGATATTGGTAATGAATTAGTTTGAATTTAATGATGTAGTTAGTTTACTGTAATTTTTAACTGTTGATTTTATGTGATTTTTAAATAATGTTAGTTATTTGTGGATACTGTCGATAAAATAATAGGGTGGTGAATAGTTCACGCGTACAAAAATTAATTATGCATAAAATAATTACGTTAATATTTTATAATCTACATAAAATATGTAAATGTAAAATAAATTCATTTAAGCACACTATTTGAATAATTTATATTTAATTTAGTTTTTGAAAATTATATGTATAATCTGAATCCATTTAAAAAAATTGTTGAGATTATATTATTTTTTGTTTGTTTGAAGAGGTACACTATTCACCTAAGTATGTAAAGTTTTTTATGAAAGTATCCCCAAATAAAAAGTGTAATAAATAGATATTATACCGTTGTATACTTAATAGATATATAAATATACATTTATGTAGATATTGTAAAGTACAATTATTATAAAACGTTGTGATTTTATTATTTTTTATAAAACATACATCTTTAACATCTCTTGTAAATTATTTTTATTTTATATTTCCTTTTGTTTTCAATTTTATTCACGAATAAATGGTTATTTTTTATTTTGTATTTTTATTTTATTCTTATTTCTTTTGTTATTTTTATTATATTTAAAAAAAAAACGGGATGTACATTAAAATAAAGTGTAATTGAATAATTTAGATAAATATAAAGTTATTTATATTAGAAATATATAATTAATTCATAGGTAAACGTTATAAAACCATGTTTTTGTTGCCTAGGGTTGTGTTTTCAGAGTTTATGATAGGGTTGTGACACATTACCATTCTTAAGGAATAGAATTTCCCATATATTCACTCTTCTAATGAGTTCAAAGCAATTTTATCCAAATTTATAATTATATCTATTATTGCGATAACGTACCATTAATATACGAACATATATATATCCAACTAAAATAATATAGATGTTAGGACGCCTCAGCAGTTAAACAGATTTCGATGAAATTTAACATACGGATAGAGCTAGACCTGTGTTGGGATGAAGGATTTTTATCCCGGCTTGACGTCATTGTGGGAGAATTTTAAACCTACACGAGAAATAGGAAGCTAGCCAAAACATAGCAAAAATTATATATGTGGCAAATTAAAAGAGAATTACAAATAGATATTATTATAGTAATAGTGAGATTTAAACAATTGCTGCCAGTTAAGATAATTATATTTGCTAGCATTGAGTGTACAAAAAATAATTAAGTAAGCAAAGTTTTCAGTCATATTAAATTTAATGCAGCTGAAAACAGAAAATATTACCTAAAGATGATCTGTGCCTATAGCTAGGTATTATCATGATTTTTGTAATATTATACCTAGAGTAAACAAGAACAACGAGTTTGGTACGGCAGAGAGAGATATCAATATTTATCAGCTTCAATGCTAAAAAGAGACAAAATATCAGAAAAATGCGATAATCAGTAGTGCCCTACCGAATCTTCGGCTTCGGCTAAAATAGATCGATATTTAACAAACTATTACAAATTCACAAGAGAGCGGGGGGGGGCGGACTTCACAGGTCACACACACTACGTTGCGCACTTGCGCCAACCGGTCGCCATTGCCAATAGTCAAGTTTAAAAAAAAATCAATATACAAAATTTCTTTGGAATAATTAATTTTTGGCTTCGACTGTAGTTTGTGGCGATAGCTAATTAATCGGCTTTGGTTTCGGCCTTCGGTCAGACGCTATGATTAACGAGCCTATAATATTCCCACTGCAGGGAAAATCGGCCTCCTATGTGTGAGAGGGAGGTACCAAGTGTGCCCAGTGTGTGTTAATATTCCGAAGCATATAAAACTCATTGTATACAGGGTGGTAAAGACACCGACGCACAAACTCTTACCACATATTCAGTACATCATCCTAAACGCCTCACAGAAATTCATCGGTAATTAAAAATAAAATCAGCCGGTCCATAAATTTTGACGGTGTAGGTATTGCACTTTTGTAGGAAACAGCAGATATAAAAAATAACACAGTACAGCATGATGTACCGAATACGTGGTAAGCGTTTGTGCTTCCGTGGCCCTTCCAATCTAATCATATTGTAAATAAAAAGAGTAAATATTGTTGCACACAAATTCAGACAATTGTCGCAATTTAAGTACTTCAAGCGCAATACCTATCTCTTTCTGTATCATACGTTCCGTATTATCTATCGCAGTCGTAACAACGCAACGATAATAAATTGAACGCCGCGCCGCTCAGTGTGAAAGTAGCGTATCTTTCTTTATAATATCATTGTTCTAACCTGTATAACATGTTTGTAAATGCTGCCTGCAGATGATCATTTAAATAAGGTATTTAATACTAGTGTATTTACAGCGTGTGTTAGACAAGTGTGGTCATATGCATAAATGGTATGTCCATCCAACTGAACAACTTTCTTCTTGGTTCAACTTTGTAATCGCGAAAAAATAATCAGCTGCCTCATAATTTGTTTCGAGAAGGTATTTAAGTTTGGAAGGAAAAGAGAGGAGAAGGATCCCAGAAGGAGCTCGTGGCTAAATAATAACAGCCGCTCGAATCTATCTTCAGGTTTAGCCGCGCGTGCCTAGGCTAGTCCGTGGATGGGTCACCAGCCATTAAATACCGAGTTTCCTCCGTGCCTCGGAAAGCACGTTAAGCTATTTCTCCCGGCTGTCATTTGTGGATCTTTGACAGTCGTTGCAGGTAGTCAGTGGCTCGAAATTCTGACAACCAGTCTTACTTAAGGGTATCGTATTACCCAGTACTAAGTGGGTTGTGGAGGTCAGATAAGCCGTCGCTCCATGTAAAATTACCAGTATTTTACCTGCAGCCAGTCAGACTGGAAGCCGACCCCAACGATTGGGAAAAGGCTAGGTGGATGATGAGGTATTTAAGTTTGGAACAACTAATTATTTTTTCGCCCTAACGATGTTGGTTTTATAGAGAAATTTGTTCAGTGTTATAGTCTGTCCTAAGACCCTCAAATATGACCACACGTTTTTGATACATGCTGAATTATTACAAAATATAGAAAGAAATCCGTATAAACATAGAGATTGTGGTCACCTTGATACCTGAAGTAAATATAGTTCCTTAGATATTATACCGTAGGTAGTTATATATTTCATTTGAAAATGTAATTCTTTATACATCAGATGTCCATTTAAACCGCTAAATAAATTATATAATATAAAATATTATTTAGAATTAATATTCGAGACCATGGCTCGACAGACATCGACTGCTGAGCATGAGGTCCTGGGTTTGATTCTCAGGTTGGGTAAAGCGTTGTTAGGTTTTCTCATTATGAATTTCTCAGTAGCAGCCACGGAGTATGGATTTGTGCTCGGTTGATGGCAATAGGCTCGCCCCCTATTACATGGGACTCAAACATAACTAGCGAAATGTCGGTGTACACTGTACCTTCGGGTACACCAGTATCTTACCCTTCGGGGTCTACAGGCATGATGTTATGTATGTATTTAAAGACCAAATCCTACGAAATCAACCGAAATATTTAAGGTTTTTCCGAAGGAAAATATCAAGTACGTAGTATTTCCTCAAAGTGACTGGAAAATATTTGGCGATAAGTATACAGTAATATTAAATATTTAGTATAATAATGTAATTTGTAAAGTTATTGAAATGTAAAAATCTAATGAAAAAGCTGCTGCTATTTTGATCCAGAGGATTGGATCGCGATCAGAACATTTTAAATTATTGCCAAATTAAAATATATTGTCAATTTTTTATGCCAAACTCGATATAATATACCTCAAACTGTAGAACTTTGGCAGTCGCTACAGGTAGTCAGTCTGACAACCAGTCTTTCCAAAGGGTATCGTATCACCTTGTACTAACTTGGTTGTGGAGGTCAGTTAGGTAGTCGCTCCATGTAAAATATTGGTATTAAGCTGCATCGGGTTAGACTGGAAGCTGACCCTAACATAGTTGGGAAAGGCCAGTCAGAATCTAATGATTATACCTCAAACAGTTTATTGTTGGCTTGATAAGAGTAAGAATTTCATATTTACATACCAGTAATGCGCAATATATTTATATTTAACGACAAAAATCCTACTAAGGTGTATCACTATACAGAGTGGAAGGGAGACCGACGCTAAAACGGTTACCACGTATTCAGTACATCATTGTGAACCACATCGAATTTTTCGCCAGTTATTAAAAAAAAACAGCTTTTTCCTACAAAACTATAATATAGAACAGCCGATTTTTTTTATATTACTGATGTAAAATTTCTATATGGGGAGGTTCAGAATCATGTACTGAATATAAGAAAGAAAGAATCAAAATCAAAATCAAAGCATTTATTACAAGTAGGCCAGTTACAGGCACCTTTTGAATTGTCTAAAAAAGGACAACAATGTAATGTAGCTACAGTCCCAGTCACAAGGCATAAAATCTGTGAAAGTACTGTAGTTGCCCAATCCCTAACGTAGATCTCTATGGAGAAGAATGGGCAAGAAACTGGAACTCGAAAGAACTAATATTTATTTGTCGCAGGGACATGACGTGTCTGGAATATTATTTATTTATTCTTTTATTAAAAAAAAAATCAGCGTCAGTGTTTTTTTTTTTAATTTATTTATTATTATTAACTTACACACACTATCTTTACAGGATGACCCCAATACAATAGTGGTTTGACCCCATTACATGTGTAATTGTAATTACACACCAAATAAAATCAACTACACAATACGTGGCGTGGGTGCGTGGTACGTGTACTATTCAATATGTGGTAATCGTTTTGGCATCAGTGTCCCTTCAACCCTGTATTCTTTTCCCGGGCTCAGATGGAAAAAAAAAAGTTTTATTAAAGACTATTCAGGGGTCAAGTAAATTCTTACTATCCACAAAAAAGGCAAAAATTCGGTATTAATATTTATAAATAAATGAATAAGCCTTTGATTTATTCCTCATTTCCTTCACTATTAATATTTAAGCTCTCTTAAAATATATAAAAATTGTTTTTCTATATACAACATTATTAATTGTCATTCTTCCTTCTCTAGTGAATAAATTAGAATAATGTAAAAGTCATGAAAAACATTGTGTTCTTAATTAAAAATAAATAAATGTTTTTATAATAAGATCTATTTCAAGTTTTGTTTAGCTGTTCAATTACTAAAACTATTTAAGTCTTCTATTAATGCGATTTATTATTTATGAATAAGTATGCAAATACTTATTCATAAATAATTTTTCTGATATTTTAATTTTATTTTAGGCCAGTCACAAAAAGAGTCATTGTAACCAAGGCATTAT
The DNA here is from genome assembly GCA_905163415.1 of Noctua fimbriata. NCBI lineage: Eukaryota > Metazoa > Arthropoda > Insecta > Lepidoptera > Noctuidae > Noctua > Noctua fimbriata. The sequence goes on along the minus strand of LR990945.1, from coordinate 15,236,301 downwards.
TTACAAATTAGCCAAATCTCAAAACTGCATTATATAGACTATTGTGCAGCATAAAATGAAATGCAGTATTAAAAAAAATAACAAAAGCATCATGCTTCCCACTTATTTTTAAAATAAGGTCGCAAAAAGATATTATTTATTTAAATATTTTATAAATGAATAATTAAAATATTTTACGGGGAATATATTTAACGTAAATATAAAAAAATCCCGTAAAATATTTTATAAAAAAATGAGTTTTACGCAAGTGTGTGAGTGAGTTTGAAAATGAACACCAAACACTGTTAATAATTGTATGTGAAATGTATTATTAACGGGCAATAATAAAGTCATGCCTATTAAGCGTTTATTTTATTTATTTCCTTATGTCTCTTGTGGTTTTAATAGTCTTTTGATGACCGTTGGTCGTATAACCATCTATATGTATAATGGTAGTTAGTTATGAAATCATCATATGTGTTTGTGGACACTCATAGTGAAGCCCATTGGTGTAGGCAGAAATTTCAGAATGTTAAGTCCAACGATCCTAGCCCCGTGTCCTAACCAAAAATATCGCCAGACAAGTACGCGATTGCTACGTTATTTTTTTTATTTGACGATCCCGTGTCCAACAGAGGGCTCCGTTGAGTTTTCCGAACAAAAGATAGGTAGATAGGTGCGATCTGTCAAATTACAAAATTCGTGTGACAGATCGATTTCGTTAGGACGTGGGGTGAAGCTGCTAATTAAAAAGCTAATGATTAAGGTTAACAGTAGGAAACAACAATTCAGTAAGAATCTTCTACAGTAGCTGATAATGATATGACGTCTTAACGTCATATTATTCTTATTTTAAAAGTCATTAATTACTAAATAATACTAATACATTGTAATCTCCAAAAAGTAGCAACAGCTCATAATACTTTGACAAAATACTACAAACAGACATCACAGTTATGTCAAACACCAATGATAAATAAACGTTTCAACGTCGCCATACTGAATTTAGACGGTTTTCGTATTGTTATCGTATAGGGCTATTCTGTAACAAACTTGAGAAATAAAGATTTGGTAATAAATTAAGCTTTATTTTCAGACTACAGTCCATAGTTTTGTTAGTATTATTGTGTTAGTAACAATGGTGCTTAATTAAGTAGTATTAGTAACTTTATTATTTATTTAGACCTATGACTGTCCCCACCCAAAAAAAAACAAGAGTAAAATTATTTCAACTAATTTAATCTCAAAATGGTTAGTCGACACTTCCAAATCCAAGGGTTTCTAGTCTAGGGCAGAGGAATAACCAGAAAAATAAATGCATTGCCATACAACATATCAATACAGTCATTTTCTTGGGCACATTACCAGTGGAAAGCCATGTGGCCGAATTTTTTGATGTCATATTTTAGTTTGTTGTTAGGTTTAATTTGAGTATGAATGTGTATGGGTATAAGGGTAGAGGAAGACCAAACAAACGATGGATGGACTGTGTTAAGGATGATATGGCAAGAAAAGAGGCGTCTGACGATGTGACGAGTAATAGAGAAGTATGGAAGAAGAAGACAGGCAGCGCCGACCCTAAATGAATTTGGAAAAGCGCAACAGAATGATGATGATGTTAGGTTTAATTTCATGTCAGTCTTATACTTATAATAGATAAGTTTTATCATGTTTGTCTTAACAAATTTCAATAAATATTAGTTTTGATACATCACAGTAAGTATCTTAAAACAATTCCATCATCATCATCTGCCTAGGCTTTTCCCAACATGTTGGGGTCGGCTTCCAGTCTAACCGGATGCAGCTGAATGCCAGTATTTTATTTTCTTAAGACAATTCCATCGTAGTTCGGATATCAGATATAGGTACTTACGTAATGAAAAATGTAATTACAACTTATTAGCTCTGGATTTTTAAGTTCATGTTATCATAAATGTTACAATCAAGATTAGAAAAACAAATCTATTCATCAGTCATTTTAAGATTATTATTACTTACTAGCTGTTGCCCGCGACCTTCGTCCGCATAAAATTTTATAGCCTATAACCTTCCTCGATAAATGAGCTATCCAACACTAAAAGAATTTTCTAAATCGAACCAGTAGTTCCTGAGATTAGCGCGTTCAAGCAAACAAACAAACAAACAAACTCTTCAGCTTTATAATATTAGTATAGATTATTATTATTATTACTACTTTGTCATAAAAATATAATCTTTACATAGAAAAAGAAAACTTTACAGCGCAATCGTAAGTTATTTGACAACAGAAAGAAAGAGAATACCAAATGTATGTTTCCTGATCATTATAATCTGGATCTATTCAGAGTTCGAGTAAATCGGTTTCATCTAGGCAAGTGTGTTCCACCCTAGGCCGCATGATCGCTTTACATTAGGCGAGTTGCGGCCAAACGCAAGACAGTATTTGAAAAAAAAAAGAAACCCAGGAACACACAGACAATTTCTTAAAATATTCACTACACATTCACAACTCTGCTACAGAATGACCCACAGACTCTCCTCGCAAGGTCACTTCAGATCTCGGGCTTAGAGCGTGCGCATCACAATTAGCATAAGATAACGCGATAACAGCGAGATAGCGTCAGGGCATCAAACGTTACGACACTACGAAGAGTTTCCCCACCAAAAATACGTGAAAGTGACTTTTTAAATTTAAAAATGGATTTGATTCTATTTTGAGTGAGTGTGATTCTTTTTTTGTGTGTGAGTGTGATTTGATTGTAAAATATGGGATAGTGGTTTTTTTGTCTCCGTGTTTGGATTTTTGTGACAAGAAGATAAGTGGCTTAATTTTGACGTTTTACTCGGCCAGAATTTTATTTAATAATATAAAATATTTTTTGGAAACTAAAATTTAAATATTAAATTATGGAAATCGAAACAAAAGACGTAGATTATGAACAATTAAACCAACTATACCATGAATGTCTCAACTATCTAAAAGACAACAAAACTTACATCGAGGACAACCCAAATTCTATTGAAGATCCCGACTATGACACTATAAAAGAAAAAGTTGAAACCGTAAGCGAAAAAATGGAAGCAAAAACAGTATATAAACTTGAAAATGAAAAGTCCACGGAAAGTCTGGATTCAATTAAATCAGAACCAAGATCAGACAGGCTAAGGAAACTATCAAAGCAATTACCAAAAATCATTATAACCCACAGCACAACGAGTTTAGATTTTAAGAAGGAAGATATGAAGATGATTCCTTTACGGAGTGACAAGTCTAAAAGCGATCGTGTATTACCAAGAATCGATCGTCACTTACCCAGAACTGACCTCAGTATGCCTTTAATCAATCATCGTCATCAAATATCGAACGTTGATCGGAACTTGTCGACGAATGACCGCAGTTTGGTGCAAGTTGATCGTGTTTTGTCGAAGAACGAAATCAGTATGTCGACCATGGATCGCAGGACGCCGATATCAATGAAGCCTTTCAATTCAAAACCTCCTGAGAAGAAGAAGGCTGTGCCTAATAAGTAAGTTTTTAGTATTAATTATGTACGAATGTTTGCCAACGTGCTCTGGAGCGCAGGCGCAGTATCTTAGGTGTAAAATTAAAATAGTAAAAGTATTCGAAACACTACACTGCGCTCCAAATCATTGACGGGGCTCAAAAGGCTGCCTAACGTGAATGGAACTGGGCAGGACAAGTTTGTCGCCTGCTGAACTAGCTGTAAAACTCAGGATTGGTGTCCTGAAACAGTGACACGGGATGGATCCTTGGATGTCTTCCTTGAGACCGTTGGAAGGAATGGAGAGAGGCCTTTGCCCAGCAGTGGGTCACTACAGGCTAGCTATAATAATAATAATATGTATGAATGTCCAAAACGCAATGTAGTTGTATCTATATTAACATGTACCAGGCTGGTGAATGACTTTAATTTATCCTTTTCATGACAATTTCTGATTAACACTGTCGATTGGTGACACACTCCTGTACATCATAACATTCGGACCTTGCAGTACATAACATGTTCATTTTGTCGTGAATCCAAATCTTCGCATCAGGATCTGAATATGTTATTTGAAGACAACACACCTCTTGATTTCCAATAACCACTATGCAATCAGCAGAATATATTCAACGTAGTCGTGATTACAATTGCAGGCTATTTGCCTCTGTCCCCCAGTGCGAACGTATGTGAACTATTCGTACAAGAGAAATGTAAATTGAACATAGTTTATTATCCAGTTATTATAACTGCCGCGTTGGTCTAGTGGTCGCAAACGCAACTACTGAGCATAGGTCCTGGGTACGAATCCCAGGTCGGTCAAAGTGTTATTGGGTTTTTCCATCAGGAATTGGGTAGTTGAACCATTAAACAATAATTCCAAGACACAACTTCTCTAAAAAAATACTTCATTTTAGACCTGAAAACCTGATTAATTATCAATTAATTGCAAAATTAGATTTTTAGTCACTTTGAAATCAATAAATAGTTGAGTCTTTGAGTTGATTAAATAGTGACGTCATAGCGTGCTATTGCTATTCAAAATATAAGGGGGAATCACGTTTTGACAGCTCTTAAAAAGTATGTCAATTAATTGGTTTATCAACTACCCTATTACTCAGTAGCAGCCACAGAGATTGGATTTCTGTCCGGTTGATGGCAATCGGCTCGCTCCATAATACATCCAACGCCTCTGCCTGACCCTTCAGGGATTACAGGCGTGACGTTATGTTATGTTTATTCACCAGGTCAGCAGTACATGATAGGTTTTTAAAAACAAGATGACGTAAGTAGCTTATAATATTGGATTATTTATTTGAATATTCGAAGATGGCTTTGATTACGCAGTGATCATGCCGGAGGAGGTACAGGAGTAAACAGCAAGGTTACAAAATGAAGAGAAAGATGGTTTTTTCCTTTCTCATTTTAGATGTAAAAGATAAAGAATTGATCTTGAAATCTAATAAGCTTATGTTATTAAATAAGCATTATGTTACTACATACGTATGTATGTATGTATGTAGTAATATTTGTTATCTTAGTTTGTGTAGTGACTGTGAACGGAAACGTTTGGTTTGCATTAATTATGATACACACGAATGAGGCACTCTTGGAATCTGCGGAATGAGAGGAGGAGCAGATGGAAATATTCATATTTGTTGTTAAAATAAAAAGTAATTTTAACCATGCAAGGAAACTGATCATGGGCTTCAAGCATCATCATCATCATTTCAGCCGAAAGACGTCCACTGCTGGACATAGGCCTCCCCCACAGGGAGGGTTTTGCCATAATCGCCACGCTTGGCACGCGGGTTGGCGATCGCAGTAGGGTTGTCAGAAAAAAAAAAAAGCACAGAGAACGCTGCTGCCCATTCTCTGGTAAGTCCCTTAGTCGCCTCTTACGACACCCACGGGAAGATATGGGATGGGGCTATTCTTTACGTCCGACACCATACAGTACCATCGTTATTTGCTTCGAGCAAATAACGATTAATTTTAAGGACTTATGTAGATTGAAGCTCGTGGCTAAATTATAACAGCCGCTCGGATCAATCTTCAGGATAAGCCGCGCTTGCCTAGGTTGGTATGTGGATGGGTGACCACCCCTTACATACCAAGTTTCCTCCGCGCCTTAGAAAGCACGTTAAACCTTTGGTTCCGGCTGTCATTTGTAGATCTGTCACAGTCGTTACAGGCAGTCAGTGGCCCGAAAGTGACCACCAGTATTATCCAGTACTAACTGGGTTATGGAGGTCAGATAGGCAGTCGCTCTATGTAAAATACTGGTATACAGCTGCATCCTGTTAGACTGAAAGCTGACCCCAATATAGTGGGAAAAGGCTAGGCAGATAATGATGATGTAAATTCTAAGAATGACTACATTTTTATACCAAAAAAAACAAATGAATTTTACAAAAAATATGGTACTGTGGGTTGTCTTATTGCAGGCAATGGTTTGCCCACCTAATATAATGACTATGTTTTTAAATTAAAATAAATAATTTATAAAACCATAGCATAATCAGCCTATAATGTTCCCACTGCTGGGACACAGGCCTCCTCTCTATGAGAGGGAATGGGCTATAATCCACCACGCGGGCCCAGTGCGGGTTGGTAGATGTCACATGTCTTCGAATTTTTGGTTCTAGGACATGCCGGTTTCCTCACGATGTTTTCCTTCACCGTTTTGAGAGCAGTGGTGATGAAATAAATTACACAAAGTAATGCGCCTGCCTGGGTTCGAACCCACGACTTACTGCTCGTAAGTCGGGACCGCCACCACTGCTCTCTATAAAACTATACCATACCGTTTTCAGGCAGGGTACACAATCATAATTCATTGTAAGACCTCTAATAATAGCTGGTAGTTTAGACCGCAGCAAGATTTCCTCAATGGCTTACAGTTTGGTACTCGGTTCTGTTTGCATAGCTTATCTCATTAGAGACGTACGCGGATTATGTCAGATTTGTGTTAAGGTCGATGTCACTAGGTAATCTACATGGAACGTTCTTCATATTATAAATGGTCTGGACTAGTCATCTCTTAGCTGCCATGGTTTATTTTATTTTTTAATTGTTTATTATATCTTTTTACTCTGGACACTCTTAATTTGCACGTCTTTCTACATCGTTCTCACATATTATGTATAATTTCAACATGAATGATGACTGTAACCAAGATTTTGTATCAATAATTTGATTTATAAGAGTGCCCATGGAGTTTCTTACCCGTTAGTGATCTACGCTTTGGTATGGGGAACTACAGTAGGAACTTTCACAAGTTATTATGCCTTGTGACTGGCACTGTAGCTTCGCACACACACATTCACAAGTTCCTGTAATGGTCTAATCTATACTAATATTATAAAGCTGAAGAGTTTGTTTGTTTGTTAGTTTGTTTGCTTGAACGCGCTATTCTCAGGAACTACTGGTTCGATTTGAAAAAATCTTTTAGTGTTGGATAGCCCATTTATCGAGGAAGGTTATAAAATTAAAGGCTATAAAATTTCACGCGGACGAAGGTCGCGGGCAACACCTAGTTCAAAATAAAACTCAGTCTTTGAGTTTGAGTCATTTAATATTATATGACTCAAAGTCATATAATATTATATGACTTTGAGTTTGAGTCATATAATATAAAAGAATTTTTCAAATCGAACCAGTAGTTCCAGAGAATAGCGCGTTCAAGCAAACAAACAAACAAACAAACAAACTCTTCAGCTTTATAATATTAGTATAGATGCAAAAGTTATTCCGTATGTGTATTACCATTTCTCGGATATTTTTGGTGGGTCACCAAAAACTACTTTCAATTTAAAAATCACTATCCTACGATTTTCAAGCAAAACTAATTCTAACGAATATTTGTACTTATAATACCTGAATATATAAGTACCTGAATATTTTTAGTGTGTTGGAATTTAAATATTACTCTCGAAGCTGTGCCGAAAATCCAACAGTGAGCTTTTAACTACTAAGAAAGAAAGATATAAAATAGGTTTAATTGGCACAAGCCTCAAGTGCACACAACATTTAAAAAAAACTAACAAAAACACTTAAGCCTAAACACAAAAAAAAAAAGTTTATTAATTTAGGGGTGGTTCTCGTTAGCGAGTGATAATTTAACTGACATATGTCACGCGATAAGAGAATCCTGGATCCCTACAAGAATGCAAGTCTAAAGCTATCTCACACATTTGTTTGCAAGTGGTTTCAGACACCCGCATCGCACTCGGCCAGGCTACGGTGACCATCCGAAGCGCCTGGTGTCCAAGACTGGCATGGAGAACGTGGCGCTGATCTCCAACGTGCCTTTTGAAAGGATACGGCTGCTAAATGATACCTTTCATACGCTGGTAAGTGATGAATGACCTTTATAAAAATTGCATATAGCCTTGAGGTGTAACCGACGCGCGGCGGGCTGCCGAGTCATACATAGGTCTCAAGTTCGAACCCAAGACGCACCTCTGATTTTTCGGATTCATGTGCGTATTGTATAATTATCACTTGCTTCGGTGGATCAAAAACATTGTGAGGATATCAGCATGCCTGAGAGATATTTCTTGACGGCTTGTAAAGCCAAATCTGCTACATTGGCGGCATTAAAACTCTGACACCAGGTTAGGCACTAACCTCAGGTGTTGGGTTCGAACTCGAGACCTATGGCTTGGCAGTCCACTAGGCTATCACTGCTATAAACCACCAACATGGACCACTATAACTTTTATTTAATAACTACAACGAATGACCACATGTGGTTTAAGCCAAGCTTTGATAGTAAAAACGAAAGATATTTGGCTTTTAAATTATTGTTACTCATGAGATATTATTCTTCACTCAATCATATGGCGACATCTAGTATTCTAGGGAAGTCTAAAGTCTATAATTTGCGAGCTAAAATTAAAAACAATTAAAACACAGCTGGAATTTCCAAACCGTCTGCTCTAGGTATTAACCATAGCATTAAAAATCAACCCCTTCGCGGCCCTACTTTCTAACTTCCTAGTGGGGATTCCTGTCATTACCCTATACTTAGGGTATGTCCAAATTGCCGGAAAATTAGACAGTGCATTTATTAGCAGTATTATAATTGCGTAATTAGTACCTTCATCTACAATGTGGCTAATTTGTACCTTTGTGAAATGGTCCTAGGGTGTTGCCATGGTAACACGATACAATGTTGCAATGAGAGGGTTGGGCTAAATTAATGATATAGGGATATAATTTTGTTTGAAGTGGTCATGACTCATTTTAATGACAAACATGCACATGGCTAAATAATAACAGCCGCTGGTCAATGTTCAGGTAAAGCCGGTCTTGTCTAGGTTGGTCCGTGGATGACCACCCATCATTACATACCGAGATTCCTCCGTGCCTCGGAAAGCACGTTAAGCCGTTGGTGACATTGGTAGATCTTTGACAATCGTTACATGTAGTCAGTGGCCCGAAAGTCGTACAACCAGTCTTACCAAAAGAAATGGTATCGTATTATCCAGTACTAACTGGGTTGTGGAGGTCAGATAGGCAGTCGCTCCATGTAAAATACTGGTATTCAGCTGCAACCGGTTCAAAACCATTCATCAAAGACCCTCACGCCTCTAACCCCTCTTCTTCTCCCCAGATCAACCTACGCTGGCGCTGGATCGTCATCGGCACCATAGTAGTCCACTTCGCGATCTGGCTGGTCTTCGCGGTGTTCTGGTACATCACGGCACTCGCCCACTACGACTTCGAGCCTGACCCTCCCAAGAGGACCTGTGTGACCGGGGGGACGGACTTCGTTACCATATTCTTAGCTTCCGTTGAGGCTCAGGTCAGTGAGGCAGATAACATTACTTCTTCTTAGATGTCGATGACAATTTAAATTGAGTCAGCCAAAAATTTGGCGACGAGCTTGACACTTTCAGTAGCGTCTATCAGCTCCTGTCATGTGCAAGTTACAGAATAGGCAGGACACGATATCAAGTGTTCAATCGCTGGTGGGGCAACACCACATTTACACTCCAGGGCAGAGTCATCTATGAATCTCCATCTGAACAGGTTTTCTATCCTTCGGCAAACCTGTGTCCGGAATCTATTCAAAGACTTCCAGGTCAGGCATGACTGAAGCGGCTCAAATGGGTTGGGTAGGGAAACACTTTCTCGCCACAATATTATATGACTTACTAGTGGCTCGTTCCGGCTTCACACAGAGGACATCATCATTCTCTTGCCCTTATCCCACAGGACATTTAAAAAAAAGTAGCCTATGCTAGTCAGGGACAAAGTACCATTCTAATGGTGCAAGAATTTTTCAAATCGGTTGAGTAGTTTTTGAGTTTATTCCAGTATCTTTCCTCTTTAAAATATTAGTGTGAACAAACATATTTTGTTATTTTTAGATGGGCAGTTGCTTCAATGTAAAATAATAGTACTCTTGTGAAAACACTTTATCATTAGGATGTAGATCCTAATGTTCCAAGCAGTAGAGAATTTTATAGGTAGTTGATAAAAATGTCAAGGTTAATTCAGCGATGATAAGAGCAACCAAACCAATGGTCAATCATGTGGAAATACTAAGGTATCGGTAAATATAAACGGTCTAACAAATTAAAAACCACTGCCTCATTAACCTTTTCACCACAACATGAACACGGCGAAGGAAAACATCGTGAGGAAACCAGCATGCCTGAGATATATTTCTCAACGGCATGTAAAGTCAAGTCAGAGGTCCATGGGCGGCATAAAAACACTAACTCCAGGTTAGGCACTAACCATTCGAGAAAGAAGAAGACAACATGAAATTCTAACGAAGTAAAGTAGACTCGAAGGATGATGTCTAGGTATTGAGAAGCGTTTGCTAACAAATACCAAAACATGTGAGTAAGACAAAGATAAGTCAAGCTAAGAGACAATATAATATATTAGGGACAACCGCAAATTAAAATGGAACTGGGCAGGCCACATTTGCATTGAGTTCCGAACAACAGAACCCGGCGTCGCGGTAGGCCAAGAAGAGGCTGACGAACTGGAATCTTGTCAAAAGGATAAGACCCAAATAGCCACAGACAGAGAAAAAGGGAAGGGAGGCCTTTGCCCTGCAGTGAGACACATCAGGCTCATAATAAAATTAAAATAACTGCAATTGCCCTCGTTCTCAAACGAGACAGACAGACAGTCACACGATCAGATTAATGGAGATTGCCAGTTATTGCATTAGCGAGGATTTACTTCACTCGCCCACTGCACATACTTTGTGTAAATCACATTATAAGGGCCGGGGTGGACAAGTTACAAGAAGAAAGGAAAAACGAGCATTTCACAAATAAAAAAATTGAGCGGAATTTGAAACTGTGAAAATCAAGTAGAAGGCGCTTGTCTCAGCAATGGGACGTTTTTCTCACACATGACATGGCTAGAAAGAGTGTGACCACGGAGATGATGAGTAATAGAGAAATATTTAAGAACAAGAGATACTGCGCGGATTAGAATAGAAAAAAATGGGCTAAGTGCAGGAGAACGATGATGATGGGACGATGCACTCGAATAGCAATAGCGTAATATATACATTTTAAGGGAAATATAACAGATAGGAAGCATACCAAAAAAGTCAGGGATTTAATTTTTGACCCTTTCCATGCTAAAGAAAGTACAAACGATGGCAGCACTGCCGTCGTTCAACCTATTCATGACCAGCTGCGTATATCAAGAAATGGTTTATCAGAAATGTAACCATTTACCAAGCTTCTTATAACGATGCTGACTTAGAACAGGTCAATGAAGACCGCTGTTAAACTCTTGACATTGATCTTTCAGCTCTAAAGGACTTATGAATAGACTTCAACATTCTCCTATACTCAACACTGAACCATGCAGTTCAAATTAGTTCTTTTGTAGTGATAAGCGGTGTAATTTGTGCAGATTAGTTGACAAAACGAACCGGTCGAAGCGTGCTGTTCATACAATGACATTGTGCACTGACTTTGCACTTGATTTGGAAGGAACTGTGGTATAAATCGTTTAGGTTTCAAAAGTATAAATCTGCTTTATGTTAGCCCTGTTATAAAAAAAATAATCTGCCATTAAATTCGGAAAAGTGCTGTCCTTAAAAAAGCAATACACTCAGGCTCAAAGTTTTCTTTTAGATCTATGTCTTCGGTCTATGAAATCCGCTTTTCAAACAACTACTTCTCCTTGTTTTTCTTTACAAATCGATGTTAATAGATTATTTTGGCCTAGTATGTGGCACCATTGATTGCGGCTTCGTCATCGTTAACGTCCGTACATATTTTTTTTTACTCCACAACGATGGTGCTAGTTTATTGAACCAACAAGATTGCTACCCTGAATCTTCTATTCAGGGTAGCAACTAGCAATCCTTTGACAAAATCAAAATCATCAAAATCAAAATATTTTATTTCACATAGGCCTAGATGGGTAATTATAAAACGTCGAAAAAAAGGTGCACGGTTCGGGTTGGTCGCTTCCTATGGAGAAGAACCGGCAAGAAACTCCATGGTTACTCTTTTCAAATCATTTGGTGTTACAATATTATCATGGTTACAGCATTTGTACTTAAGTATGGGGGGACAGCGTAGGCCCGACAATAAGTCGTTGCTTACTACACAAAAAATGTAGAACAAAATAAAAAGTTAACAAGCAGCTGGGAATCTACAAAGCCTACAATGTTCACACATTCACAAACAATTGATAAAAAAGAATGTATACAAAGGTAAAAAAAAAGAATTGTAAAGTACTAAATTAAACAAGTGACACAAATATTGTTATTGACAACAGTCTATAATACATCTCTGTCTGACTTTACTGTTTTTATGAACGGTTTTTCTTTTACTATCTCTCCAATAATCCTACCGCTTTCCGTTCTTCCATTGTACCACTCAAACGTGGGCGCTAACTACTCTAACCGCAGAGCAATCACGCACAAATAGATTCGTCATTAACTCCGAAATGGCGACAAATAAGGAAGCCTATACAATTGTCTCAAGGTGTACGTGAGCTGGGAATAGACCATGATTACTGTGGTCCTAGGAGGCGGATTCCCAAAGTGCTGGAGTGGGTGGAAAGGTGATTCGGGTACTAAAATACGATGGGCATAAACACAATGACTGTGATAATCAGAGGTCCTGACAAAATGAAATTTTGACATCAATAAAAATGAAGGAAAAGCCGAAAATGTAATGTGTGTGATTGGCGAAGCAACAGAAAATCTAATGTTTAAAATCGATTGCCATTTGTTTTGGTAAATAGTTGCTGAGTTTGCATGCACTGCATTTGTTATCCTCGTTTTTTCACGAGGGATGATGATGATAGGTACTCAAAACCATCCCTCACAAGTATCAACTTGTGATATACTAATAAACGTAGCGTGACGCTTTACGGTTCCGTGTAGACTAGTCCTCACTTATCCCGGGTGGCGAGTGCACGCACCCTTAAAGTAGTTCATCTACTTACTGATAATTTGATGGTTTTATTCTAAACCCTAACTAGTGTTTCTAGTGAACACCACAATACTTGCCATTCTTAGCTTACTTTCTCATCTAGCACTTTTATTGATATACTTCTCTCTGTCAATAACTTTCATGAAAATAAAAGAAGGGTGTAAATAGACTCTTAACGAAGTCGAAACGCACTTGTTCTCCCCATTGCGATCATTATTTGTACTGGACCACACCTCTCTTTCTATTTACGGAGATATTGAAGGCAAAATTTCAAGTTTTTTTTTTTATTACTGGTTGACCCGTTAATTATCCAATGCATCCATCAGCACAATTTTTTAAGTGCGGTACATTGAGTTTTACCGTAAAACGTGATTTTTCACCCCAAAAAGAAGTTGATTCCCAGCAATATAATAAAATTTTGCGTAGGGTTACTTAGTTGTAGGTAGGTATGTAAAGAATGCTTGGTTGACGGCTTCGTGAAGGGTCCGTTTACATCTCGTATGTGTGAAGAAGAAACACCGTGTTTGATGCCGAAATAATCTTTATAAGGACCTCTGTCCGGCAAAAGGTCGACTTCATGATCAAACGCCAACCTTTCCGTCCACCAAGTTCATCAGATAATTGGCCACACCACAGACAAGATCCAATTAGTCCAAATTTTTGCCGCCAAAGAGTAAACTGTGGCAATCAAGGACTATTGAGTGTTGCATCCTCTTTACTGGAATTAACTGCAGAGAGCGTTGATCGCGAAATTGGGAATGCCTTTGTGTGCAAGCGGTAAGTACCTAGATTGATTTGAAGCGGTAAATACTTCCTGTAAAAAATTACGACTGGTAATTTCTGTTTTAATCATTTATTTCGTACTTTCTTTTCAATTAGATTTTTCATCAGCAGTCATAGCCATGGACTTAGGTCATAGCCTAGACACTGACATACTGACCTGACTGACTGTCATAGCCGAATTGCCAAGTTTCATTGGTCTCGAGTTCGAACCCAATGCACGCACCTCTGACTTTTGGAGTCACATGAACCCCGTATTGTATAATTATCACTTGCTTCGGTGAAGGAAAATATTGTGAGGAAACCAGACCAGAATGCCAGAGAGATATTTCACGACGGCATGCAAAGCCAAGTCAGAGGCCCATGGGCGGCGTAAAAACTCTGACACCAGGTTAGGCACTAACCACACGAAATAAAACACATGAAAAAGATTTTTCAGAACTGATAGTAGTTTTTGATCCTCATATTCGAAAGAAAAATACCCCGCAAGAAAGAATGTTGGAAAGTGAGAAGATAATGGGCTTATTTTAAAGTTAAATGTTTTACTCCGCTCATTAAAAAACACTGTCAAAGAAACTTAAATAAAACTTGCTTTTTTTATTATTTTCAGACAACGATTGGATTTGGAGATCGAGCAATAGACGAAGAATGTCCAGAGTCAATATTCCTATTCATAATGCAGGTAAAGTTGGTTTTACTTATCAAATAACTACCCGACACTAGTGCCCATTCTTTTGACAGATACGCTAAGCTGACATTTGGCTTTAGCTGACACTAGTAGATCGTCAGAAACATACATTCCTGAAAAATGGGTCTACTATGGGTAGACACCTCCTCCTCCTCCGAATGGACAAGGAAAGCCGTGCTCTGGAAATGAAAGAAAATAAGGTAGGTACATTTTGATACAAGTGGGGAAAATTTGTTATTGCAGCCGTGGCGAAATTCACACACAATCACCGCCGACTAAAGGAATTGAACCAATTTGGACTTAGTTTAAGAAGTATAGTTATCTGTGAAATTTTTTATTTCCACAATAGTAGAGATAAATGAAAAACATCTACGAGTGTGATATTGCATGTTGAAACCAATCGTAGTGCAATAAGAGCCAGTTTTCGAGGAAGTTTATTAAAAAGATGGTTTACAATTGCCTGTCATGTCCACATGTCTGATTTATCAATAGCAATAACTTGTCAGTATAACAGCAGGTAATATTTTTCAGTATTTAACATCACTGTCATACATAACATAAATATTTACTTATTGTAGTGTTGTGAAGGTCACTCATTGTCAACTGAAATAATAGGAATCGTGTAATTATGTCATGCAACAGTCCTAACAGATGGTGTTTGTGAATAAATTACTGAAATAGTTACTACGAGCAGCGCCATCTAGTTTATTTGGCTGGAACTGTTGAAGATTTTAAGAGCTTGTGTTGTCACTAGATGGCGTTAGTAACCTCAAATAGTAGATGAAGCCTTTTTTTTTTTTTGGGATGGGTAATCATCAAATGACCCCCCCCCCCCCCCGCTCTGGGCGGAGCGGAAGGGAGTGTCAGACTTGTACTGTCTAAAACCCATCCATGTGCCTTCTTTGCCTTTTGTGTTCCAGGGCCGCGGTATCTCTTTCGAACAGTCCCGCAGCCCTGGCAGGCATCGGCCCGTGCGGACCCCTACGTAGTTGCTGACATCTCTTTGAGGCGCGCGTGGAACACGAACGCGCCGTCGACACGGCCTGTCGTCATAAGACGGCTGGACGGCGAGCTAGCCCATAACTCGCCGTCCACAGGCCCGCGCCTACGGTGGCCGGGGGCCACCACGTGACCCCCGACGCCCAGGGCGTCTCCCGCGGCGGCTGGGACGTGAGGCTCTTTCCCTCTCACGTTCCGCCACCTCCTTCAATAGCATGACTGCTTCGCAGAAGGAGGTGACGGCTTCCCATTCCCTCTCGCTCCGCACCATGGCTTGAACCAGGGCCGGGCGCGAGAGGTCGCCGCCGCCGATCGCCACTACGAGGACACGGCGCTGCTCCGCCCAAGCGGGGCAGGCCTCCACAGTGTAGTAGTTGAAGCCTGATTCATGAATCAAAATATTTCGGTTATTGATAAGTTTTAGAAACTCTTGCTGATTATTCTGAGATTTCGCTGGAATAACGTAATTATTACTATTGAATTTGCCTACAAAAAGGCACATACAAATCTAGATGTCAAATTAAGGACCTAACAAACCGATTTTCTAGACTAATGACCGGTATCTTGCAACTCCGTTACAGTTAATCCTGGGTACCGGTCTCTCAGGCGTGCTGACTTGTGTGGTCTACGCTAAGCTGACGAGACCAGAGAAACTCTCCAGAGATGGCGTCGGGTTCAGCAAAAAGGCTGTGGTATGATATAAACAAATGTCTATAAATAAACTGCCTCGTTGATCGCGACTGCTAAGCATGAGGTCCTGGGTTCGATTTCCGGATCGGCAAAGTGTTTTTGGTTTTCTCAATCAGTAATTTCGCAGTAGTATTTACGGAGTCTAGATTCGTGGCCGGTTGATGGCAATAGGCTCGCCCCCTGTTACATGGGACTTAACATAACTGGCGAAATGTGAGTGTACTATTAAGTACATCTCTGTTTCACCCTACGGGGATTGCAGGTGTGCGTGATGATAAGTTATGTTTTTAAAAGTTTGACGTTCAAAAGTACCTTTTAATGGGCCCGGCCTAATTGAAATAAATGGTTCTACTTCATAAAGGTGCTCCTTCGGAGGCAGCCACAGAGTAACAAAGAAACTAGACGTGCGCTGTGGTCTGTCATAACGATTGGGCGACATTGCCTCTTAATTTTGTGGTACCTTCAGAACAGCTCCTTTACTTAACACTACCAGCTCTTTACCTCTGTGATCCTTAATCGTTACGTCTTTCAGATCAGCATGCGCGACGGTCGCCTCTGCCTCATGCTGAGGGCGTGGGACCTCAACTACGACCACATCATCTGCTCCGAGTTCACTGCACACTTCGTTAATACTTACAGGTGATGTTATAACAGTACTCTTTACTATCAGAGATGAGAGAAGTGTTCCTGACCTCTGTTAAAGATACCTACTTTATTCATCATCATCATTCCGAAGCCCCCTGCCCTTATCCCAATTTGTTTGGGGTCGGCGGAGCATGTCGTCTTCTTCCATACTTCTCTATTACTCGTCATCTCATCAGACACCTCCTTTCTTGCCATATCATCCTTCACCGTCGTTGCAAAAATAACGATAAACTTCTAAATTTCCGAATCCAACTGTTTTATTTTTAAAGAAAACGAGAGAAATCATTTTCTTCATAAAAAAAATCTCTACATAAAAAGAACTCTTATAATATGTGTGGACTAATCTATAATAAAATACAAAAGGATTTCAAAGAGCTAACTAATAATTTATTTGTTTTAAAGCTAAAATTATGGCTGAGGGAAAAACGTTTTTATTATATTAATGAATTTATAAATAATGCTAATGATTAATGTTAATACATTTTTTTATATTAAACTATTCGGGAAACTTACAGCTAATATAATCAATGTTCTTAAACAATACGAATTTGAATGCCATTTACAAGTTTTCACATATAATTATTCGTTGTTCTATTGATGAGTTTAATGTTAATGATTAATCTTTTTAATAATAATGGGGCTACAGAGGGGGGAACTAACCTCACTGCATACCGTGTTGGGATGCTGTCTCTGTTCCAGGTACTTGAACCAACCGTCAACGTTTCGGCCCAACGACTGTCGGATCAGGTGCGGGTCATCCAACGCAATCACATGTTGGACGACGCCGTACTTGATAGGCTGCGCTCAGAGGTACTGAGCAACCGTATCGTTTTAACTCCGGCACAAACCGCGGTGCAAGCGTCAGTTATTGACGCAACCCCGCCGCGGTTCAACCCAGCTGTTGTAGAGGAAGATGATAGGGTTGCTGTGGTAAGTAGCCAGTGCAACGACCGATTGAGGAGCGCTCTGGAAGATGCGCTTCGTGAATATCGATCCACTCCTACCGAACTTAGGCCCCGATTACCACGGTTACCCATGCATAATAAAAATAGGGCGCTGGTGTGTGCCTTGGACTCGCAACTCGAGAATATATTCGAGAGTAGCGAGAACCTCGTTGATACACACTCGATCCTGTACTGTGGGGCTGTTGCGGCATGTCGTTTAGCTAACGTCAAGTTCCCAAATTGTGACGTAGCTACTCGACCAAAACCAGCTGTACCAGCCTGGCAGCGCAGGATCGAGCGCCGCATCGACGGGGCCAGGGTACTCATCGGCAAACTACACTGCTTCAGGGAGGGCAATACACGACCACGTGTGATGCGCTTTGTGAGGCGGGCATTCTCGGGGACTGGAATCAGTCCTCAAGAATACATGTCCCGTGTCACAGAGCGCATCGACTTCCTGAAGCAGAAAGTTTATGCATGGGCGAACCGTATTCGGAGGTATAAGCGGCGGGTTGATCGGTACTCACAGAATCGCATGTTCCAGAGCGATGAGAGGTGGGTATACAGAGCTTGGGAGCGACCCGAGCTAAATATGACAGACGTGTGCCGCCCGGATGATGCTGCCACGAGTTCTTTCTGGCGCAGCATCTGGTCGGTGCCCGTCTGTCATACTGAGGCTGACTGGATGCGTGATGTCGAACGAGTGTGTGAACCTATCCCAGAAATGGAGCCAATCTTGATAACACCTTTAGATATAGCGAGAGCAGTTCGTCCGTTACCGAACTGGAAGTCACCGGGACCGGACGGACTGCACAACTTCTGGCTCAAATGGCTTAGTAGTTCACACACTTGCCTGGCATCCCAATTCCAGTCATCCTTAGAGTCTGGGTCCTTACCGCAGTTTTTAACAACAGGCGTTACCCACCTGCTCCATAAGTCAGGTAGTCCCGCGGAACCCAAAAATTATAGACCGATCACGTGTTTGTCTACGGTCTATAAACTTCTTACATCCATTTTGAGAGCTTAAATTAATACACACATTGACAAAAACTCCATTATGTCTGCCTCTCAAAATGGATGTAGGAATGGGTCCCGCGGCACTAAGGAGCTACTCCTCATCGACATGGCCATTAGCCAACAGGTTCGTCGATCCCGCAAGGATCTGTCTACATGCTGGATAGATTATAAGAAGGCCTACGACTCGGTGCCACATACATGGCTCATGAGGGTGCTGGAGTTGTACAAGATAGATGCAACTCTACGCGCCCTCCTTGAGTCGTGTATGGGGCAATGGAGGACGGTCCTTCGATATCCAGGATGTCGACAGATCCAGGGGAACGATGAACCTGTATGGATTAAACGGGGAATATTCCAGGGCGACAGTCTGAGCCCACTATGGTTCTGTCTAGCCCTGAATCCTCTGAGCACATTGCTGGAGGATTCAGGTCTAGGCTACCGGTTGAGGAGAGGTGGTCAGGTCATATCTCACCTTCTTTACATGGATGATCTGAAACTCTTTGCCCCCAACAAATTGCGACTGATGGAGCTACTAAAAGTAACTGAAACTTTCAGTAGCGCCATCAGGATGGAATTTGGTGTGGACAAATGTGCAGTCATGTATGTAAAGCAAGGGGAGATTATGGAATCCGAGGGAATTCAGCTCTCGGATTCCATACACCTGAGAACCCTTTCCTCAACCGAAAGCTATAAGTATTTGGGTATGTCGGAAGCGTTAGGCATTAACGTAACTGACATGAAGCAATCGTTGAAGGAGCGCTTCTTTGGACGCCTGAACAAGGTATTACATAGCCTTCTTTCAGGCGGAAACAAGGTGCGCGCCTTCAACGGTTGGGTCATGCCGGTTTTAATGTACTCTTTCGGCGTACTCAAATGGACTCAGACCGAACTCGATGCCCTGGATAGGAGAGTTCGTACACTGCTTACCGCAAACCGGATGCATCACCCACGATCATCAGTGATGAGGCTGTACATCCCGCGGAAGTGCGGGGGTCGAGGGTTTTTAAACGCGAAGTCCCTTCACAACCGCGAGATGTGCAGTCTCAGAGAATATTTTTTAAAAGTCGAGGTGGGTATGCACCGAGATGTGGTCGCAGTGGACAAGGGACTCACCCCGCTGTCCATGGCTAAAGAGAACTGGCGCAAACCTGAAGTACTTACTACCGATGACCGCAAGGAAGTATGGCAAGGCAAGGAGCTTCACGGACGCTTCTACCGAGCTCTTCATGGGCCCGATGTAGATTTTCTAGCGTCCGTGTCCTGGTTACGTTTCGGCGATCTCTTTGGAGAAACTGAAGGTTTTGTCTGTGCGATTATGGACGAAGTTATGTTGACGAACAACTACCGGAAATATATTATGAAGGACGGGACGGTTGACGTGTGTCGGGCATGCCACCGTCCGGGTGAGTCTATCAGACATATTATTTCTGGTTGTTCTCGTCTGGCTAACGGCGAGTACTTGCACAGGCACAACCAAGTAGCCAGGATTATTCACCAGCAACTTGCTTTGAAATATAAACTTGTGGAATCTGAGGTTCCGTACTACAAGTATGTGCCCGACCCAGTTCTCGAGAAAGACCATGTCACGCTGTACTGGGATCAGTCTATCATTACTGACAGGACTATTGTCGCCAATAAGCCTGACATAGTAGTGATAGACCGATCAGCGCGCCGCGTAATGATAGTCGATGTTACCATCCCGCATGACGAGAACCTCGTGAAAGCTGAGAAAGAGAAACAAATAAAATATCTCGACTTGGCACACGAGGTTGTCGACATGTGGAATGTGAACTCGGCTATCATTGTGCCGATCGTCGTGACGGCCAATGGCCTTATAGCCAAGAGCCTCGACGACCATCTTTCGAGGCTCTCCTTAGGCGGTTGGATCAAGGGCCTGATTCAGAAGGCAGTACTCCTCGATACGGCTCGTATTGTGAGGAGGTTCCTGTCTCTGGAGCCCTAACCACCGGTAGCTTGGACCCTGCTCCCGCTACCGGCGGACCACTATTTTTTATATTTTTAAATGTTTTTATATGGTTTTTCGTTAAGAAATATTTAAAAATGTAACTAATGTGTAAGAAGATAAATAAAGGAAATAATAATGTAACTATAATTTTTTATAATAATAGTGAGTGATAGAAACCGACATTTAAAAACATTATTACGTATTGCTTGCTCTTACATTAAAATATTGTAGAATTTTGCATGTCATCTATATCTGACTATGTATTAGGAACCTCAATTGATTTAAGACCAAAATGTACCAATACTTATTGCAAATAAATGATTATGATTATGATTATGATTCATTTACATAATCTAAAGAAAGTTTAAGTAAATGTATTACATTGTCATTTCAGAACCAAGGAAGGTGAGGTAATCCGCTACTACGCGCGGAGCCTTACACTCCAGCAGCGACAGTTCCTACTGTGGCCGGTGACGTTGGTTCACGTCATCGATGCCACCAGCCCGCTGTTCGGATATACACCTGATTTGATCGCACATAACAGGTGAGGATGTGTGTGTGTGTGTGTGTGTGTGTGTATGTGTGTGTGTGTGTGTGGTGTGTGTGGTGTGTGGTGTGTGGTGTGTTGTGGTTGTGGGTGTGGTGTGGTGTGTGTGGTGTGGTGTGTGGTGTGGTGTGGTGT
Organism: Noctua fimbriata; assembly: GCA_905163415.1. Lineage (NCBI taxonomy): Eukaryota > Metazoa > Arthropoda > Insecta > Lepidoptera > Noctuidae > Noctua > Noctua fimbriata. The sequence continues at coordinate 15,214,992 of LR990945.1, read as the reverse complement.
GGGTGTGTGTGTGTGGTGTGGTGTGGGTGTGATGTGGTGTGTGTGTGTGGTGGGTGTGCCTATACTGTTTGTGAAAGACTAGATTTTTGCCTGGTGACAATAGAACTAATAATTAATATAATTGTTATAATATAATTCATCTATAATCTTTTGGAAAATGCCTAGAGGCTCGCCTCTCGCCTCAGCGTCTCGACGCTGTATTTACTGCTGTGTCTCTATAAGGCAAAGCCTCTTATACCATACAAGTAAGGATGATTACCTGCTTCCTGCATTTTAGCAACGTTTAGAGATATCAACCATTACAGTATATTTCCACCATTTTTGGCACAGCTTCACCAAAAATAGAAGAATTTATTCTCTACTAGTTGGTTCAGTATTAAAGAAGACTGGCTTCTTTAAATGTACATAATTATGTGTAAAGGTCAACGGTTAGTTATAAGAGCTGCTACGGATCAGCATCACCTCAACTCAAGCCTTTCAAAAATAAAATCTTTTATTTTACATAGTCCTACATGGACTATGATGGTTAGACCTGCTTGTATGGATCAGAATGTTGAGCCACAAAAGGGATGAATGCAAGGCATTTGCATGTGGCTGAGATGAGATTGCTAAGGATGTGTGTTATTAGACAAATGGATAAAATAAGAAATGAGTACATAAGAGGAAGTCTGAAAGTGGCGCCGGTGACTGAAAAGTTGTGTGGTAATCGGTTGTCGTGGTATCATGTGATGCGGAGAAATAAGGAAAATGTTGAGAAGAAAGTTTTGAGTATGAATGTGGAGTATGATGGGTATAAGAGTAGCGAAAGACCAAAGAAACGATGGATGGATTGTGTAAAGGATGATATGGCAAGAAAGGAGGTGTCTGATGAGTTGACGAGTAATAGAGAGGTATGGAAGAAGAGGACATGCTGCGCCGACCCCAAATGAATTGGGATAAGGGCAGGGGAATGATGATGATGAATAAAGTATCTTTACAGAGGTCAGGAACACTTCTCGCATCTCTGATAGTAAAGAGTACTGTTATAACATCACCTGTAAGTATTAACGAAGTGTGCAGTGAACTCGGAGCAGATGATGTGGTCGTAGTTGAGGTCCCACGCCCTCAGCATGAGGCCTACATGGGCGCTTATAGAATGAAGAAGAAATTAGAAATCTTTCTATGACGCTCCATATTGCAGTGCTCGGTTATGAGCATTGTAACGTAGGTATGGTCTCAACTCGGAATCAGCTGGTAAAGGACGAGCGGATGAGCTGAGGAGATGGTGATCCCGTAATAGTACTTACAAGTGTGCGTCGACCTTTTTTATTGGATTGTCTAATATATTTAAACTACCTCGAATATATTTAGAGATTACGAATATGTTTAGGCTGCCTCGTTGGTGTAGTGGTCGCAAGTGCGACTGCTGAGCATGAGGTCCTGGGTTTGATACCCTGGTAGAGCTAAATGTTATTGAGTTTTTCCGCCAGGACTTACGTCTAAAGCAAACCTTTTTGTTTTCAGTTACGAGATCACAGTAAGTCTGAAAGGCGCCTCAGCATCCATGGGCACGTTCACTCAGAGCCAGACGTCGTACTTGCCCAAGGAGGTCGCATGGGGTTACCGGTTCCCGCCAGTCGTGAAGTGAGTTTGGTTTTGATCTGAATAAAGGACTGTGGTACGAAAGGCCTGTGGGGAGAAGTATACTGGTGTAGGCCTACGAGTAAGGCTTAGATTTAGTATAATTAAAGGACAAGGTCACTCAAATCTGTGTGGTTTTTTCTTCAAAAGACCATCTCAGACACTTATCTTTAGTCCTCATGTGAGTTGACCAAGATTATGTCTGGATCTTAAAAGAGAACCTCAAAGTTTGAAGACTTCTCAGAGAAGTCAGGTACGAAACACCCCCCACATCTAGTTTTATAAAAAGAACAAAGTGTTAAAACAGTTTGTAAATACCTATTTGCAAAATAAACATCATTTATCAACAGATGGACTTCCACAGTTTGTTAATGGATAAAAGGCGTATATCACCGAGAGATTAACGGATGTTTTGGAAAACTTAGGTAATAACAGCCGCTTGGGTTGATCATTAGATTAAGCCGCGCTTGCGTAGGTTGGTCCGTGGATGGGTGACCGCCCATTACGTACCGAGTTTATTCCGTGCCTCGGACAGCACGTTTAACCGTTGGTCCCGACGGTCAATTGCAGATCTTTGACAGTCGTTACATGTAGTCAATGGCCCCAAAGTCTGACAACCAGTCTTACCAAAGGGTTTCGTACTACCCAGTATATACTGGGTTGTGGAGGTCGGATAAGCAGTCGCTCCATGTAAAATACTGGTATTCATCTGCAACTGGCTAGACTGGAAGGCGACCCCAACATAATTGGGAAAAAGGCGAGGCGGATGTTGATACATATCACGTTTACCAATAATAACAATCTGTGTCATGGTCAAAAATCGGAGCAGTCACTCCATTAAAAATACTGGTATTCAGCTGCATCCGGTTATGCTGAAAACCCACCCTAACATAGTTGGCCAAAAGCTAGTCAGATGATGATGATACAAAAATTACCGACACCACTGACCCGTCCACAGAATTCGTGAACAGTATACGTAAAGAGTTTTCAGGTACGACTCGCACAAGCAGAAGTACGTGATCGACCACAAGAAGCTGGACCTGCTGGAGCCTGTGGATACCCCCTACTGCTGTGCCAGGGATGTTTATAGAGCGTGAGTACTTATTAATCCTTTTAAACGGTGGAATATTATAGGCTGATAAAAACATAACAAAAACAAAACATTAATTTATTCTCAGGAAACTTTGGCTCATATATACAACATTAGTTTTAGTATATGCGAAACCTGAAATACGTGTCAAGTATTTTTATGTAAAGAATCTATGTACAAAATTTCAAAATGTATATCATGAAAAATCACAAAGTTATAAGCTTGTTCTGTAATTGGTTGTTCGCACAAAAACGTGGTCAACACGCAGCGCGCCCGCGCGCACGCCTCCATCGTCGTCTTGAGCTCATTGATAATAATAATTTGGCAGTAGGTACTTAAATGATTGCGATAGGTACTTAATGTCGCTCGGTGTCCAACTTGTAACTTTTTTTAAATATTTTTGGGTCAAAATATAACATGGTTTAAAAATTATTGGAATCGATTCAGTTACTTATTCTGAACAAAGTATATTCAGGTTTCGCATATACTAAAAATAATATTATTACTTAGACAGGAAACGGGATATTTACCATGTTTACTATTGTTGTCGAGTTCCCGATATTTCGGCGCTGTTGCAAGCACCATGACCAAAAACAAAACCAACCAACCATGACTAAAAATAATGTTGTATTATACAGGTGAATTTTTCATGTGGTCGTGGATGGCCAAATCCGAAACTTTGAGGAATAACGAAAAATACTCAATTTAAGAGTCTCGAGCCCAATTTTGATTAAAACTAAAACTGAATCATTGGATTTTTTAAAAATCAATATTCCTAGCCAGGAATCGACACCATAGATTTTGAAAAAAAAAAAAAACACGTTGTATTATAACACGATTCGATATTGTCGCTAATAGGGATAAAATTCTGGCAAGTAATGACTTGACCAAAATGAAAAGGAGAAAGCAGCACTTGAATTCCACAAGTGCTGCTGCAGTACTCCATTTTTCGAAATTAATTAAAAAAAAATTAAGGGTCTCGCTCAAACTTCTCCATGACATAGTTTTATTAATTTAAAACCGCTAAATAAAACATTGTTATTTCTCTCTTATTTCAGTTCTACCCCAGTGAAGATGGAGCCACCTCCCACGCCTGGTACTCCGAGCAACTTCAGTGAAGCAGTCTCTGGTTTCCATCTCGAAAGATCTTCGTCTTTCAGGAAAAAAACTAACAGCAATAGTAATAAGGCATGAAAGTAGGAAGTATTGATTAATTTTTATGAAGGTATTTTGTGAATCCGAAGAAGTAAATGAGATTAATAAATTAATTTGAATGTACGCTATTACGGGTCATGGGGACCGAGTGCGCGTCTTGTTTTTAAGGAAATCTCTCGCCGACTGGTCGACACTTCGCGTGACCAGAGGGCTGGCTCTTTCTTTGACCAAAGAATTAGTATTGCTATTCAGCGTGGCAATGCTGCCAATCTTCTGGGCACGTTTCCAGATGACAGCGATGCGGAGGAATACTTTGACGCCTAAGTGTCCTATTGTCGTCTTTGTTTAGATGTTTATATTTTCTTACTTTTAGTCTTATTTTTATCATTACTTTAGTTCTTTTTAGTCTGTAAATATATGTATATATAAAGTTGTAAAAAAATATAGATTATGTTGCATACAATATATAATAATAATTTGAATGTTAATTTACCTCTGAAAGTAGCAATTCACCAGCATTGTTACGAGAGTAAAAATCTTTGCCGTTCTGAAAGAATTGCAGTAGCAATGCAATAGCATCCTTACCGGAACCATAATAAACAACAACAACAAAAATGTAAAAGTATTGTTGGTAAATGCGGATTACAATCCTCGATTGTGAGCGTTAGACGTTTTTGTAGTCGAATTAATCAATACAAGGTGTAAACAGACCCTTCACGAAGCCGTCAACCAAACATTCTGTACATCAAACTAAGTAACCCTACGCTTAGATTAATGCTGGGAAACGACTTTTTATTTTGGAGTGAAAAGTCACGTTTTATTGTTAAACTCAATGTAACGCACTTAAAACATTGTGCTGATCGATGCATTGAATAGTAAACGGCTATTTAAAGTAAAGTTATAACATTAAAAACTAATATTTAAAAATAAAAAGTTGGAACTTTGACCCCTAATATCTCCGTAACTAGAAGGTTCCCAGGTATGGTCTAGAACAAAATAATTATATCGCATTGTTGACGGGGAGAACAAGTGCCTTTCGGCTTCGTTAAGGGTCTTTTTACACCCATTATATGGAAACGTTATTTATATTGAAATATAACGTGTCAGTATTATTTGTAAATCATAGTATTATGTTGTATCGGAATTGTGCAAATATATAATATATTTTTTGTAAGCCATGTGGGTTTTTCATTTATACCTCTTTCAATGCAAAACACGGTGATGTTACTTAGTAGTCGTATGAAACTTAGTATGAGGTGATAGTGGCTCGTAACTATATAATAACAACCGCACAAATCGATTTTCAAGGCTAAGCAACGTCTCGTCGAGGTTGGCCTACAGATGGGTATGACTATCCATAGCATACTGTAATGCCTCTGTGATTCGCAAAGCACGTTAGTCCTGCCAGCATTTGTAAATCTTTGACAGTCAAGTCGTTAGGTCAGAAGCCCAAAACTTTATCAATCTCTTATTAATCTCACCAAAGAATGTAAGAAAGTATAAAAAATCTCACAAACCAAACATCTTTTCTTTTTGAAATTAAATGGGCCTACTCTTGACCTCAACCTAGTCCTGAGGACAAAGATGAGGTCGACGATGGAGCGAGCTAACACAAAAGAAGCCTATTAACTCGCGACTTAAATAGATTCGGGTTATATGAACTCGGGAACACCGTCACAGTCAGGGAATCCTACTCCTTTTCACAACCATCTTCTTCTTCCACATCTGTCTCATCATTTACTTTATTTACCCAAGTCTACAATCTAAATCTCAATTCATAAATTCCAGTCAACGCCCTATAAAGATTTCTAGGCCATAATTAGTTCAAAACAACGATAGTACAAATATATTTGTTTCTTATCTTGGCTAAGGTGTGCTTCTTATCTTTAAAGATAACTATTGTACCGAACAGTCTTATATCTTTAGCTTTGTACAGTAGAAGTGTGAGACTTTTAAAATCAAGTCAATATTTTGGTGTAATAAAAGTATTAATTTTAACCTGTGTGAGTTGGGACCGAAGTGTGGTGAAATTAATTCTACGTGAAAAAAATCAAGAAAAAAAATGTTAAGAGTAAAGGATTGACAAGAAAAATAACAGTGAAATTGAAACAGAAATACTACGTGATAACTGCAAATATCACCTACTTATTTTTCTTTATCTGACAGGAAAATCTTTAGTGAGTTGAAGAACAGAAAAATGCTTTTGCTGGCAAAGCGACGTTAAATTTTGCATTAGATATTATTCAAATACAGTCAATCAATGTTTACGTGACCAATAATGTTTACAAAATAAATACTTAAACATTGTAAATAAGACTTTACAAAAACAAAAGAATCAGCATAGTCCTTTAATTGGAGAGGCACCAAAAGAGACAGAGATTGTTCTTTTGATCCTCAAGGACCTACAGAGCAATAAAGATGCAGCAACTCGAAGTGACCAAAATGAACTTCGATGAGTGTGACTCTAGACGAAGTAGTCGAGGCAGAGTCTTAGACAGCGAGTCAAGACGAGGCAGTCGAACCAGAGCCCTAGAACGATCCCTCAGCTACTCCGAAGCCATAGGAAATGGCTCAGGGCGATCCTCAATCGAAATCCCGAACATTGTTCACTCAGACGTTTACGCAAACGAAGAGTTAAAAAAACACTACAGAATATCACAGACTTACGTTGAAGGAAAAGAAATTGCTTTCACATCAGGAGCTACCAATGTAGACACAAAGAATTATCTAAGAATCCCTATAGATGAGGCTTCACAGGACTCTTCCATTTACTCCAGTGAGGATGAGCACGCTGATCGAGGATTAGTCATGACTATAGATGTTGGAGATATAAGCACTAGTCCTAAAGATTCTGATGTGACAAAACCTTGGTCGGAGCGTTCAACTTTACCGATAGCAAGTTCAAGTGTTGATACTAACACGAATCATATTTATGACACAATTGAAACTGCAGAGAGTATCGAGACAGCTGATAGTATTTTTGATGGAAGGGATACTAACTTTGGACCGTCAGCAGCCGGGTATTCTACCCCTTATAGTAGGAGAAGGAGGAAAATGACCCATAGGTATGATTAAAATATTAACTTAGCTAGGAGTTCAATAATAACAACCACACGGGTTGATCTTCATGGTTTGACAGTTCTTGCGTAGGTAGGCTCGTCGTTGGGTCCATTACATACTGAGTTCCCTCGGAAAGTACGCTAAACCTTTGGTCGCGGCAGTCATCTGTAGATCTTTGACTGTTATTATGGGTAGTCAGTGGCCCGAAAGTCTGACTATCAGTCTTACCAATAGGTTTCGTATTACAGTAACTGAGTTGTGGATGTTGGATAGACAGTCGCTCCGTGTAAACTACTGGTATTTGGCTGCATCTGGTTAGACGTGACAGCTAACCTCAAAACGAGGAAAAGGTTGGGCAGACGATGATGATTATTTACCTATATTATGCGTCTTGAGCACTATTATAATTCTTGCGTGAATGGCTAGTCTGCGCTGAGATTGACCGCCATGGCCAGGTCTGCAGAATTATTATGTGTGTCTTCTTACAATTTCATGTATCAGATCCATCCTTCTTCTTAGCCTTCGATGGCAAAAAGTTCAAATATTTTAGGCCATTTCAGCAACGTGAATTCCACTCGCTAATGTAGTCGAAAGGTTATCAAGTGCGCAGATGACAGGGCATGCGATACAAGATCGAAGGTGGGCCTTGTCTGTGGAGAGATCTGTGGAGATCAGATGGGGTTCAGATCCATATAATTCACTTATTGGTCACTAGCATAAGATTCAAGTTAGACAATCACTTTCAAGAAGAGTGCCCACAAGAATCACTTGTACAATTTGTTACAAACTATTATCAGTCTGGTCTTAAGCCAATGCTTTCACGTCAATTGATAATCGTAAGCCTGCAATCAATATTAAAATGGTTCTTCGCATTGCAAAACCATATAAAGTATGTGTTACATATTTTTACACATTACAAAACAATACGCCTGGAATCTGCGCAGGCTTAGGCAGGGGTCTATCATTTCGCTAGTTATGTTTAAGACCCATGTAAAAGCGGGTGAGCTTATTACCACGAACTGGGCACTTCTTCTTTTCTTTATCGTGTGGTAAGTGCACACTCACCTGGTGTCAGGGTTTTTATGCCGCCCTTTGGCCTCTGACTTACATATGCCGTTGAAAATTGTCTCTCAGGCATGGGCACTAAGGCAGACTACATACATGGCTGTTACTGAGAAATTCCTGATGGAAAAACACTATAACACTTTGCCCGATCTAGGAGTCAAACTTGGGATACTAGACCAACGAGGCATATACATTTCTCGGACTATTTGAGTTTTCTCCAAAATAACTCGCTAATTCAAAATGCCCTTCATTTTCGTTGATGCCGAATGCCTGCTAAGTCAACCCTGATTCATATCGATGTTAAGGTGAACCATGAATATAAAGATAAGATAGTACTAATATTTCTAAGATAAACGAAAAGTATTGGAAAAAAAATTACTAATAATTGAATCATTTGTTTACGTTTGTCTTATCAGCCGATAACCATTCAATATTGATCATGGGCCACCCAATGACGGCTGCAGTAACTGATCAAAGGAGTAATATTTATACTAATATTAGTAACCCGCCCCGGCTTCGCACGGTTGCAATGTTGAAAGATACCCATATACAAATAAACATTCCTCTTAAATCATTCTATCTATTGCTGAAAACTGCACTAAAATCCGTTGCGTAGTTTATAAGATCAAGCGTACAGACAGCGGGAGCGACTTTGTTTTATATTATGTAAAGAGATAGATTATGAAGAGGTAAAGTTTGTAAGTTTGGATGTAGATGTAATCTTCGGAAATACTGATCCGATTTTGACAATTCTTTCACTAAAGGGAAGATACATTATCCACGAGTGTCGTGGGCTTTGTTTAAAACATTCCCGTTGGATAATTTCTGATCATAACACGAGCGAAGTCGCGGGAAATAGATAGTACGTTCATCATCATCTGCCTAGCCTTTTTCCAATTTTATCGGGATCGGCTTCAAGTCTTACCGGATGCAGCTAATTGTATACGGAGCGAATGCTTATCTGAACTCCACAACCCAGTTAGTACTGGGTAATACGATACCCGTTGGTAAGTCTGGTTGTCAGACTTTCGGGCCATAGACTACCTGTGGCGACTGTAAAAGATCTACAAACGGCAGCCGGGACCGACGGTTTAAAGTGCTTTGCGAGGCACGGAGAAAACTCGGTATGTAAGGTGGTCACCCATCCACGGAGCAACCTAGGCAAGCGCGGCTTATCCTGAAGATTGATCCGAGAGGCTATTAATATTAAACCACTAGATTCAGGACCAACAGTTGTAGGTAATATTTATCATTTTGATGACTGAACAATATATCAAGTACCATGCCATAACAGCTACTCTAGACATTAGAAGAAGAATAAGCGGACTACATCAGAGGATGATGTTCCATTTTCTTTTGTCGGCAGTCGACAGACTTCTTCTGATAACCAATATTATGACCCAATCACTTATTTCAGACAAAGACACGGGCGACCCAACCGTTCTAGACGAGTAGTGCTCAAGAATGGAGAAGAGAATGTCCCAGTCAGAAGTAATATATCAGCCAAGTCTATCAAGTACATGAGGGACATTGTAACTACTGTTGTAAGTATTAAGGTTTTTTGAGAACTGTACATACGGTGTACCCTCGTAGTGTGTTTGGATGGCGCGAGCGTTACGTTTCAACGGATAGTCTAAAAATTCTCTTATTAACGCGATTAAAACTTGATCTGAAAGTTATTATGGCTGGATGAGTGTATCCCAGGAGAATGATGACCAGATAGGGATACCTATCTGGTCATCATTCTCCTGCCGTTATCCCAATTTATTTGGGGTCGGTGAAACATGTCTTCCTCTTTCATACTTAGTATCCATATCTAGTAGAAGAAATTTAAAGGATCTGTGTGTTCAGACAACTATATGCGTCTAGTTTTACGGGTACCTTCAAAACACTTTACGCGAGAGCCAAAAACAAAACTTAAAATAAATTCTGTGACAAGGTCGACCTTTTGCTACCATTCACTATTTTCATGTCCAGCTTTTAAATAAGTATAGATCCTCAAATTATTCCTAATACCAATTAATAAAAAGTGTTTCCACATTCTCTATATTCTTTCCTGTCATTCCTTACTTTAAATTACCTATTGATACATCCTTATCTCCTCGCCCTTTCACGTTTACTTCTCAGATTAATAGCAAATGGCGTTTCATTCTCCTGATGATGGTGGCTGCCCACTTCATCTTCTGGTTCTTCTTCGCCGCCATCTGGTACGCAGTCTCCTCCTCCTACCGGGAAGATATAGGTGACGGGAAGGATCACTGTGTTACCGGTACTCAGACCTTCGCTGGGCTGCTCATGATGTCTGTGGAAACTCAGGTTTGTGCAAAGTTTTGCATCATTTTTTTTTTTTTTTTCGGTTTTTAGTGTCAGACTTCTACTGACTAAAACCAATCAATGTTCCTTCTTTGCCAACACAAAGGTGTTCCAGGGCCGCGGTATCTCTTTCGAACAGTCCCGCAGCCCTGGCAGGCATCGGCCCATACGGACCCCTACATGGTTGCTGACATGTCTTTGAGGCGCGCGTGGAACACGAACGCGCCGTCGTCACGGCCTGTCGTCATAAGACGGCCGGACGGCGAGCTAGCCCATAACTCGCCGTTCACAGGCCCGCGATGTATTGCATCTTGAGATTAGTTTTAGTTTACAACGAAGGGTTCCACTAAGAAGAACGTTTTTACAAAAAATGTTATTCCGGATATTTAAATACTTATTAGCTCTGTGAAACCATCTTAATAAGAATTGAAATAATTTCTCGGTCTAACCTGACGTTTCCACCTTAAGGGGATTTATTTCCAGCCCGACCTTGCAACGTCCAGCTGCAATTTATTTTTATTTTATTTTATTGTCACTTTTTTTCAGAGCATTTGTCTATGTTTATCCAAAATTGAATTGAATAAATACTAATTTCTGGTTTCTTTTACAGATGACTATTGGATACGGCACCAGATTTCCGAACGAAGAATGTCCTGAAGCTATCATTGTCATGGTTTTAGAGGTAAGCTATGCTGACTTATTTTCTTTCATTGTTATTTGACCTCTGAATTTGCAGTACAGAGTACACTGACCTTTATTCTCACCAATATAAGGTTTACGGCAAAGCTAAAATAACTGTATTTGTACGCCTTATCACTGGATATAACGGACTTTTTCTTCATTATTATTTAAGTACTTCATTTTGCTGTACCTAACGGGTGTAAAATACTCTTAACGAAGCCGAAAGGCACTTCTTTTCCCCATCATTGCGATATTTTTTTTATTCTAGACCATACCTATCTATTACGAAGATATTGGGGGCCAAAGTTCCAACTTATTCACAAGATTTTTTAAATAATCGTTTTTAGTTTTATAACTTTACTTTAAATACCTCCACGTCCTCCGTACTATGCAATGCATCCATCAGCACAATGTTTTGAATGCGTTACATTGAGTCCTAACGTAAAAAAAGTCGTTCCTCAGCAATAATAATTTTTGCGTAGAGTTACTTAGTTTAATTTATGTACAGAATGCTTGGATGACGGCTACTTCTTCTTCAACCTTTGACCACCCAACACTTAGAGGAGGTCTCTTCTAAATCTCTCCACTTTTGGTGGTTTGATGTCATGGCTATCCAGTTTCTTTCGGCAATTTGTCGCTACTATCTCAACGCGATCCCCACAGATAATAACCATGCACTCTAATACAAATGCCATCCGGCTCGAAGGACCACATGGAGACGACGTAAGGTTGATTGTAAATTTTAGGTGTGTGTTTGCGATTTTAACTCATATTACACGACGGTTTTGGAGCTCTGTATTGAGGCAACTAAAAAGGTAATTCGGTCGAACAACAATGTTTAAGAAGAATCTAGTCTTTTTTTATTACATTTCAGATTGTTGCTGGTACTGCTCTCTCGGGAGGCCTCTCAAGTTTGCTGTTCACGAAACTAATCAGACCAAACCGACATGTTAACTCCGTTGGGTTCAGTAGGAAGGCTGCGGTGAGTGTATACGACGATTTTTTTATACCAGCCTGCCTTTTAACACTACAACCTAGCCTGTCCAAAAGCGCTCTGTTGGATTTTCTCCTCTAGACATACAAATCCCCCGTTAGTACGAAGGCTAATACGTGGTACGTTGCCATTGTTTTTGTGGACGGTAGGAACCGCGTTCTTTTCTCCATATAATTTGAAATATCACGTATATTTTCGTTTCCAGGTCTGCCGTCGTGATGGAGAACTTTGCCTGCAGTTCAGGGTATGGGATTTGATGAACGTGCACCTTATTGGAAGCACCATTACTGCTTACATGCTTAAGCCTATCAGGTAAGATTTCTTTTATTATGACGCCTTTCGGTATTCGTATTTTTATGTGAGGTAGGTAGGTACTATAGAGTCGTCAATTAAGTTCAATGAATCATATTCTAATTAAAACATTCACCTGTGCCATTTTAGATGTGCTGAACATCTAAATTGAGCTGAGCATAGGAAATCTAAGATCTTAAAAATAAACAGTATCAGACTGTATTTACAAAACGTTTTTGCAAAAGCGGGGGTGGTTCAGCCATACATACGAATTGTACCTAGTCGCCGTATCGTAGATCTAAAAAAGTTTTTGGCAAAAAAAACACAAAATAAAGTCTAAAAAGTGAAGTCGAAGACTTTGTTTGTTTCATTGACTCTTTTGCCACTGACCTCCGATAGTCAAATTATGAAATTTGTAGTGTTATCTTTTGGAAGTCGCTTGTTTGTCGTGTAAATAAGTTTGTTTTTTTAATTTTACGCGTTTTATTTGTAGTTATACCACACAGATTCTTGTCAAAAAACAATTTTACATTGTAACAAGAAGTTTTTAAGGAACCGTCATGTAGTCGACATAGGCCAACAAGGAAAAAAAAGTGTTAAAGGAGTTAACTCTTAAAGTACTCGAGGAAAGTTATTATAATTTATATGGCACCACCGCGCGAGCTTCCTTTACCAAATGTACAAAGAATCACGTAAATCGGCACAGTAATCACGGAGTAATCGGTGAGAATACATGTAAAAAAAATTTGCTGGTGGAAAACAGTCATAACCTGCTCCTTTTTTAGAAGTCGGTTAAAAATACCTCTCATAAAAGGAGGCCGGTGGCCCTGGCTGACTATATACTCATTGCTTTACACTCCAGGACCCTGGAAGGCGAGCTAGTCCACAACTATATGCACCAGCTGGAGCTGAAGGAGTCGCGCGCGTTCCTCCTGTGGCCCATCACGGTGGTCCATGTCATCAATGCTGAGAGCCCGCTCTATGAGTTCTCCGCGCAGGATATGATGGATTATAGGTACTGTTGTTGTTCTTTTCTTTAGTGTATCCAAGTTGTTACTGCCGTTGTGCACTCGATCGGTAACTTTGATGTTTAATTTTTTTTTCATTCATCATCATCATCATCATTTCAGCCGAAAGACGTCCACTGCTGGACATAGGCCTCCCCCAAGTGTCGCCACATTGACCGGTCCCGTGCGACTCGCATCCAGCGGATCCCTGCAACCTTTACCAGGTCATCGGTACACCTAGTGGGAGGCCTTCCAACGCATCGTATTCCGGTGCGCGGTCGCCACTCCAGAACTTTTCGGCCCCATCGGCCATCGTTTTTCATTGCTTGTAAAAAATTATCTAATGAAATGTTACAGATTCGAGATCGTTATCAGCCTGTCGGGAGCATCCAAGAACATGGGCACCACCACACAGAGCCGCACCTCCTACCTGTCCAAGGAAATCATCTGGGGATATCGGTTCAAGAATGTCGTGCAGTAAGTACCGGTTCCTATTCCCTATTAATAACATTAAAGGTTGCCTGCGATCTTCGTCCTAGTGAAATTATTATAAAAATATTACTACCCTTTTTGAATCGGATTTTGTTAACAATTTCACGGGTTTTAACTTTATTGCACGTAATCCTAATCTTTTTTCTAAAATAAAAATAGCGTAAGTTACTCCTTATAACATCAACTAGTTAAAGTCGGTGCTAGTAAAAGTCTCATTACAATCGGTCCAGCCGTTTCGGAGATTAGCTGGAAAAAACAGAGAGAATGACAGACAGACTACACGCAACAAATGCTGGCAAACAAATGTAACGCGACGAACCTTCATTCTGGCAGTGGTCGTCGACGTATGTGACTGTGTCCCTGTAAGTCCTGTAACGTTAATGAAAGAAAATTATTATTTTAAATGATTATGTGTTACGAGGAGCTCGTGGCTAAATAATAACAGCCGCTCGGATCCGTCTTTAGGTTAAGCTGTGCTTGCCTATGTTGGTCTATGGATGGATGACAGATACCGAGTTTCCTCCGTGCCTCGGAAAGCGCGTTAAGCCGTTGGTCCCGGCTGTCATTTGTATATCTTTGACTGTCGTTATAGGTAGTCAGTAGCCCAAAAAATCTGACAACTAGTCTTACCAACGGGTTATATATTGTGATGAGTTAATACTTTGTCATATCATGTGTTACATAAAATTACTAATTTATTTCAATAAAACGCCATTTTTTTGCTGAGAAGCAATTAATCATTCAATTATTTGTATGATTAATACTATTTAAATAAACTGTGTAGTGCAGCAATTTTGTATGTTCAGGAAGGTGACTTTTGTGATGCTGCTTTAATATTTTTATGTTGATTTTAATGCTTTGATGTTTATGTGACTCAGAATTTTCGATGATATCTTATTCATCCTCCTTCCTACTAATATTATAAATGCGAAAATTTGTGTGGATGGATGGATGTTTGTTACTCTTTCACGCAAAAACTACTGACCGGATTAGGATGAAATTTGGCACACGTATAGTTTATAACACATAGGATATAGGTACGTTGTATAATCCCGTGGGATAATAACCGAACTCCACGCGGGCGAAGCTGCGGGCATAATCTAGTTAATTTTATAAAGGTAATAATTTTCCAGTAGAACTTCTGAAATAAAAAGTAAAGTTATAGATTTTCGCTCACAGTTGCCGTCTGACTATACATTTAGCGTGAACATCACGATTTTGATATAGTGACGATTCATCAATGAGCGAATATGCATAATTTATTTTGCACTCTTTGGTTCATTCACATACATTATTGTACAGTCGCCAGCACATGATTTTTTATTAGGAGCCTGATGTGTCCCACTGCCGGACAAAGGCCTCCCTTCCCTCTTTCCATTTATCTCTGTCTTTGGCTATTTGGGCCCAATCCTTTTGATAAGAGTCCAGCTCGTCACGCCATCTCCTTCTGCCAGCACATCAAGTTACCACAAACTGTAAAATTCCTCCAAATGATTTTAAACCATTAAAATGTTATTAAATAGTTCAAAATCGAATGAGAAAATTTGACAGTTTGTAACTTGATGCGTTGGCGACTGAACTTACCTATAACAAGTATGACGTATGCACAATGATGAATTACGTAAATTACTAATTAGTTTCAATGTAAAAATGCAAACTTGATTCTTTTTTCCTTGAAAGCAATTTCTCTTTTTTCTTTTTTTTCTTTTTTCTCTTTTTTTTTTTTTTTTTTTTCTTTCTTTTTTTTTTTCTTTTTTTTTTTTTTTTTTTTTTTTTTTTTTTTTTTTTTTTTTTTTTTTTTTTTCTTTTTTCTTTCTATTTTTTTTTTTTTTTTTTTTTTTTTTTTTTTTCTTTTCTTTTATTAATTTCTCATGCAACTAATATGTGGAAACTGACTGATTGATATCATTTGCATGTTTCATGTTCATGTTTAGTAGCTGTAATTTATTTCTGCATAATTTTAAAGTTCCTCAATTATGGTCTGGATATTGTATTGCCCAGAAACTGTATCGTAAGGGCTAGATAGCAAACGCTCCAAAATATAAAATTCTGGTAGTCTGCAGCTGCATCCGGTTATAAAAGTTGACTGATGGGATAAAAGTTGAGTTTGGTCTACAAAGCCCTATGATCAGAGGTATTGGTTATGGATTGCTCTACTCCCAATTATAGGATGGCACAGTTATACCTACATACATAAAGAAAAGGCCGGCCAAGTGCGAGAACGGCGCATGAGGGGTTCGGTCCAATCGTAGTAGGGAAGCCACATTTAATTTTTAATTTATTTTTATTATTTGTTGTTATAGCGGCAACCGAAATACAAATTCCTTGAAAATTTCAACTGTCTACCTATTACGGATTTTGAGATACAACCCGCTGACAGACAGATGGACAGCGGAGGCTTCGTTATTACGAACGGTCCCGTTGGTTAATTACAAAAATGGTGAAGGGTCATCATGAAAGATAAAAGAAGGTTTCAGGGAATCCATCTATCGTTTTTTTCGCCTTTCTCTGCTATTACAGAGTGAAGTAACGAAGTTATGTTGGGTCACAGTGGAGCAACATCTTAACTAATTACTTTAAAACAAATATTATCTTCTCCCACAGCTACAGCAAAAAAGAAGAAGCCTACAAGATCGACACAGACCATTTAAACACAGTAGAACAAGTCGAAACACCCCTCTGCAGTGCAAGCTTCCTCAAAGACTTTGAACAAGACTTGAAGGCTTCCACCAATCTCCTCTCGACTCCTAACATGTCTGTCTCTCCTACTGATCTCTCTCTTCCTGAGGACTCTTCTACTCTGTCCCGGCCGGAAGATTCTTTGCCTTCATCACCGTCGCTGAACAGGACTGCAGGAACGCAGAGGAGTTTTGGATGGAACTTCAAGAGGTTCCGACCTGAGAAATATGTGGGGAATTTCGAGAAGAGAGAATAATGAAGAACTTCTATTTTATTGTTTTAAGAACCAGATACCTTATAGTTTTATTGTTATAGACTTAAGTTTTTAAACTGTCAAGGTCACTAACATTATCATTAACACTGAAAACGAGATATTTACCCACAATAACTTCAGTTTATGCGTGATCATGGTGCTTGCAACAGCGCCGAAATATCGGGAACTCAAACCAAACAGTAAACATGGTAAATATCCCGTTCTTATTCAGGAGAATATATTAAAAACTACAAGTCAGGCTGAGGATGATGATGAAGCTTATTATTCTAGCAATATTGCAAATGCTTAGACGACACCTCTTGTCCGCGCGGTCGGGCGGTGAAGATATAGATCTCACGTTGCATTGGCTTGTATTGACGCCTAACACACGTACACCTTTCTACGCATGGCGCGCTGCCTACAAATCCGCTTCTCTGCTTCCGCCTGACGGCGCGGACGAGCGGTGACGTGTGAGAATCAGAGATCCATGAACGTTGACTATCCGCACTGGAGTTCACTGGACCTACGGGTCCGTTCCCAACCACAGAGAGGAGACCTGTGCCCAGTAGTGGGAATGTTATACGCTGGCTATATTATGAGCGTTGACAGTACTCTTCGTATTGGCGATTCCTATGATTATTTCTGTGTGTTTAGATTTTTAAACAGCGTTTCATATGGAAAATAACTAGGTTCCAGCATAGCATAGAAATATAGTGTTGTAGAAGACGGATTGCTCAATTTTATAAAATACTGTTTATAACAACATACATATTAGTTAGAAGAAAAAAAAAATCAATAACTTTATTTCTAGTCTTATTTTAGCTTATTTTCTCTCTAGTATGAACATAATACTTATGGAATATTCTATTACCATCGCTTAAAAACAGCAATAAGAAAACATATAATCGTGGTTATATTTACTTAATGTTACTAAATAAATAAATAAAAATTAACTGTGTTTTATTTAAGGCAAAATACACACGTATACTGTTGTCGACATAGCTCACAGACTAAGTAAGCTGAAGTGGCAATGGGCCGGTCATATTAGCCGTAGAACCGATGACCGTTGGGGTAGACGTGTTCTTGAGTGGAGATCGTGAATCGGCAAACGTAAGGGGACGTGGGACGCCCTCAGGCTCGGTGGAGTGACGATCTTGGCAGGGTGGCTGGTAGCTGGCTGGTAACTGGATGAGAGTTGCTGAGAATCGAGTTGAGTGGCGTGCGATTGAGGAGGCCTATGTCCAGCAGTGGTCTGCTGTAGGCTGATGATGATGACCCAGATAGAACAATAATAATAAATAAATAATGGGCTTCTCTAAGAAATTGTGGTTTCAATAAATACACAATTACATTTTTGTGTTACTTTATTTTCTGAAATTTTCAAACGTCACCACATCAATGTCATAAATGGTACAGTCGCCAGAACATCAAGTTACCATTTCTCCAAATGATTTTAAACCATAAAATGTTGAAGGTTAAGTTCAAATCAAGAAAATTTGACAGTTTGTGGTAACTTGATGCGCTGGTGACTGTACATCTCCAAAGATGTGCGGTCGCCTCTGGAAATAATCTAGGTGAGCTGGAAATAAAACAAAGAAAACAGATTTTCATTCTAGACAAAAGAAGTCTGATTTGTCCTACAATTCCTTTCTCTCTCACTTAAAAAACATCCTGTACATAAATAAATGTATCAAAACACCGTTAAATGCGTGTTTTTAATGAAAACAACATCTGTTGATCTATACCACGGGAGGTCATTGACTCGGCGCCTGAGTGGATTTTTTCACACATTTTGTTTTTTTATGTCAAATTATTTATGCGTATATCTCATATAGCGTCGATATTATTTCCATATGGAGATTTGATAGCAAGGAGGTGCGTGGGAGACCAAGATCCAATCGCTATTTTTACGCGACTACAGCATAGTCAAAAAAACAGTTATGTGTTACTAGTAAGTCCCTACATAGGGAGGAGCTCGTGGCTAAATAATAACAGCCGCTCGGGTCGATCTTTAGGTTAAGCCGTGCTTGCCTAGGTTGGTCTGTGGATGGGTGACCACCGTGCCTCGGCACGGAGGAAACTCGGTATGTAATGGGTATGTGATGGGTGAAAGCACGTTAAGACGTTGGTCCCGGGTGTCATTTGTAGATCTTTGACAGTCGTTAGTCAGTGGCCCAAAAAGTCTGACAACCAGTCTTACTAAGAGGTATCGTATTACCCAGTACTAACTGGGTTGTGGAGGTCAGGTAGGCAGTCGCTCCATGTAAAATACTGGTATTAAGCTGCATCTGGTTAGACTGGAAGCCGACCCTAACATAGTTAGGAAAAGGCTAGGTCGATGATGAGTAAGTCCCTACATAATTATGTTTGGTTGTTATTGCTAGTCCTGGATTCCCATACCTGCTCCGGCAAATAACATAACGTCATAACATCACGCCTGTAATCCCCGAAGGTTTAGGCAGAGGCGTCCCTAATAATACACCCACATTTCGCCAGTTATGTTTAAGTCCCATGTAATAGGGGGCGAGCCTATTGCCATCAACAGGGCGCAAATCCAGACTCCGTGGCTGCTATTGAGAAATTCCTGATGGAAAAACCCAATAGCACTTTGCCCTATCCGGAAGTCGAACCCAGGACCGCTTGTTCAGCAGTTGCGCTTCATCATCATCATTCATCATTTCAGCCGAAAAACATCCACTGCTGAACATAGGCCTCCCCCAAGTGTCGCCACATTGACCGGTCCCGTGCAACTCGCATCCAGCGGATCCCTGCAGCCTTCACCAGGTCATCGGTCCACCTAGTGGGAGGCCTTCCAGCGCAGCGTCTTCCGGTTCGCGGTCGCCACTCCAGAACTTTTCGGCCCCATCGGCCATCCGTTCTGCGAGCAATGTGCCCTGCCCACTGCCACTTCAGTTTGGCTATTCTTCGGGCTACGTCGGTTACCTTGGTACCAGTTGCGCTTGCGACCACTAGACCAACGAGGCAGACATTTGCTTTTTTTTTTTTCAAATTAAATTTTGATAATACCAATATCGGTCTACCTTGTCCCCCTTGTTGCTTAGTTGTCCTGAATTTGGTTCCCAGGTTAAGTAAACTGCTATTCGAGTAAACCTCGGGTGACCACTGAACACCAGCGCTGTGCTGTGGGCCCTCAATACCACAGCATCATGCTGTGTGGTAACCTGCTTGTCGTAGTTACGACGTGCAAGATGTTAACTTTGTTCCGTTCTGTTGTATTTATAAATATTTGTTAAAAAAAAAGAATATAAACAATAAACAAACAACGCATTGTTTGTTTATTGTTTATGTTCTTTTTTTTGTCATTTTGTATGCGACAAATAAATGGTTTTCTCTAATGGAGTTTTTAATTTGAAATTACTCAGTAGCAGTTCGGGGTTTGCATTTGTGCCCGTTTGATGTCAACAGGCTGGACTCCTATTACATCAGACTATAACATAAGTTACTAGAGCTTCCGAAAAAGTGGGTCTTAAAATGAACATGGACAAAACCAAAGTCATGTGGAATACCCATGTAACACCCACTCCTATCAAGATCGGAGACTCTACACTCGAAGCTGTAGACGATTATGTCTACCTTGGACAAACGATCCAGTTAGGTAGGTCTAACTTCGAGAAAGAGGTCAATCGTCGAATCCGACTCGGCTGGGCAGCGTTCGGAAAGTTGCGGGGTATCTTCTCGTCCAACTTACCGCAGTGTCTCAAGACGAAGGTCTATGACCAGTGTGTGTTGCCAGTGATTACATACGGGACCGAAACGTGGTCGCTCACAATGGGCCTTATCAGAAGGCTTAAAGTTACCCAAAGGGCAATGGAGAGGGCTATGCTCGGAGTTTCCTTGCGTGATCGAATCAGAAATGAGGACATCCGCAAGAGAACCAAGGTAACTGACGTAGCCCGAAGAATAGCCAAACTGAAGTGGCAGTGGGCAGGGCACATTGCTCACAGAACGGATGGCCGATGGGGCCAAAAAGTTCTGGAGTTTCGACCGCGAACCGGAAGACGCTGCGTTGGAAGGCCTCCCACTAGGTGGACCGTTGACCTGGTGAAGGTTGCAGGGATCCGCTGGATACGAGTCGCACGGGACCGGTCAATGTGGCGACACTTGGGGGAGGCCTATGTCCAGCAGTGGACGTCTTTCGGCTGAAATGATGATGATGATGATGATAACATAACTAGCTAAATCTTGGTTTACAAAACACCTCTGCCTACTCTTTTGGAGTACCCAAGAGTGGTATTATGATAAATGATTGTTTTTTTTTGCACATAGGTTTTTACATACACTTTTACAAGTAATTTATATTTTTAAATAGATGGGGCCCGTGTTTCATATCTAACTACTCTGAGAAGAAACAGCCGAAACAAACTCAAAGGCCATAGTCTCTATAAAGGTCTAGACATGATCCTGATCATATTATGTTGTTATGTCTTAAAGTATGTAGCTACAAATCATCATAGCCTAGCTCTTCCGCAACTACGTAGGGGTCGGCTTCCAGTCTAACCAGATGCAGCTGAATACCACTATTTTACATGGAGCGACTGCCTATCTGACCTCCACAACCCAGTTAGTACTGGGTAATACGATATGTGTAGGAGAGACTGGTTGTCAGTCTTTCGAGTCACTGCTTAACTGTAACGACTGTCTAAGATCTACAAATAAGCAAGCAAGAAGCAAGTATGTAGCTATAAATATGTCCTCCAAATAAAGCTTTAACTCTTATGTAGCCTATATAAGGTCTATCTTTTCATACACGAAATATTTTAAGAGTAACTTCTATAAGTCGTAAATTCGCCATAGCAACGAAAAAAAAATATATCTGAGTATTTTTTTTTACGAAATTATTATAATTCTAAAATATTTTGAGACTTTTTGCATAAAACCTTTACTCTATTACGACGTAGTAAGCTATCGTAATGGATGTTCAAAAATAAGGAGCTAGTATTTATTTTGTGGGTCAAGTAATTTTAAGTGATTTATTTATTATAAAAATATACTCTGAAAAAAAAAATCCCTTGATATGGCTTCGTTATAGCCGTTAGATGATTCCCTGAAAATATTTCGTGTATCAATAGTTAGACCTTATATGCTTAGCCATAAAACACAAAATCCCAAAAAAAAAGTTTAAAACTCATTATCACCAGATACATAATTTTATTACAGCATCAAAGATCAATTAATACCATACGAGTAGTACTAATTAATGTTTCCTTCGCGTGTCCTACTGTTTCATAATAGCAGAGCGCTATCGTAATTGATAAAGCATTTTATAATTGTTACAATGTTTTACTGTAGAATTGTGCTACTGTAGTTGTCACTGTACGATTAATTGCAGTAGGATAACTTAGTATGAGTTATTTTCATAACATAACATCATGATATCACGCCTGCAATTCTCGAGGGATGGCAGAGGTGTACCTATACCCAGTAGTAGTACACCCACATTTTGCCAGCTATGTTTAAATCCCATGTAATAGGGAGACAACCTATTGCCATCATCGGGGCACAAATCCAGACTCAGTGACTGCTACTGAGAAATTCCTAAAGGAAAAACTCAATAAAACTTTGCCCGACTAGAGAATCGAACCCAGAAGATCGTGTTCAACAGACGCGCTCTCAACCTCTAGATTATTATTATTTCATAAATTCAAAAATGATCAATACTTTTCATGATTAATGCCCGAAGATTGATGAAATCTGATTGTATTGGGCTCATGCGCAATGACTATTTGAGTTTAACACTATTTGAGAAAATGTCGTACTGTATAGGTCTGTGTGGGTTTGGATACAATCACAAAAGAATCTTCTGTCATTATGAAAAAAAAACGAATAGGTACTGAGGACTGTTTTTAAACAGACGTGACGCCAATCTATTCAATAAATTATACAAACAAAACCATATCTAAAATAAATGAGCCCGTCCTTGAACTTAACGAAAATGTGCTATAAAACCCATTCACATTTCTTTAAAAATAAATAATGATTTCCAATTAAGAAACGATGCCCTGTTTGTTATTCACAAAAATATTTACGCAATATATCAGTCAGCTTCGATAGGTTAACAAAATAAGCTTTAAACAAATATTTGCACAACCTTGGCATACTGCATTCGTTTCCACTGTGGCTAATGACTCAATTATTTGCAATAAAAACAACGAATTGAAACGACCAACTTACATTTACCACCAAAACAATCCTTATTCCCTTAAAACTAAGTCGTATTTGCCGTAACTGAGGACATAAGATAACTTTGTAAAACTTATCATACGTTTGGTAGAGGTTTACAGAACCAGTTTACTTTGACCCTTCAAATTACATTAATGTACGGAAATGACGATAAGAAGATCGTAAATGTACCGAATTGCAGGTATCAAGTTATGTAGGTCGTTGGGCAATACCGACACACGTTATCAAAAGAGTTATTAGGAAAATTTTATGCTTCCTTAATGTAGTACAGGAGACAGGGAATTTTGTTCGAAAATTATCTTATCCTATAATATTCCCACTGCTGGGACACACGGTTTCATCTGTATTAAAGTGAATAATAATAATATACAACATTATTTTTAGTATATACGAAACCTGAATATAGTTTGTTCAGAATAAGTAACTGAATCGATTCCAATAATTTTTAAACCATGTTATATTTTTTCCCAAAAATATTAAAAGTTAAAAGTTGGACACCGAGCGACTTTGAGTACCTATCGCAATAATTTATTTACCTACTGCCAAATTATTATTATCAATGAGCTCAAGACGATGCTGGAGGCGCGCGCTGCGTGGTGATCACGTTTTTGTGCGGACAACTAGGTAACAGAACAAGCTTATAACTTTGTGATTTTTCATGATACAATTTTGAAATTTTGTACATAGATTATTTACATTAAAACACTAGACACGTGTATCAGGTTTCGCATATACTAAAACTAATGTTGTATAATCCACCACGTCGGCCCAGTGTTAACATTTTTGGTTCTAGGACATGTCGGTTTCCTCACGATGTTTTCCTTCACCGTTTTGAGAGTAGCGGTGACAAAATTTATGATATTTGTACATATTTTAATTACTATTATAGATTTGTAGTTCGTAAATAATGTACATGATACTGAATTCAAATAAATTAAAATGTATATTAGATGGAATGAACTAATAATGCACCACACCCAGTGCGGGTGGGTAGATGTCACATGACGTGTTCAAATTTATGTTCTAGGTGATATCGGTTCCAGTGGTGATGCAGTGAGTGGTGGCGGCGATCTCTCGCGTCCGGCCCTGGGTCAAGCCATGGTCCAGAGCGAGAGGGAATGGGAAGCCGTCACCTCCTTCTGCGAAACAGTCATGCTAGTGAAGGAGGTGGCGGGACGTGAGATGGAAAGAACCTCACGTCCCAGCCGCCGCGGGAGACACCCTGGGCGTCGGGGGTCACGTGGTGGCCCCCGGCCACCGTAGGCGCGGGCCTGTGGACGGCGAGATATGGGCTAGCTCGCCGTCCGGCCGTGTCGACGGCGCGTTCGTGTTCCACGCGCGCCTCAAAGAGATTTCAGCAACCACGTAGGAGTCAGCATGAGCCGATGCCTGCCAGGGCTGCGGGACTGTTCGAAAGAGATACCGCGGCCCTGGACCACAAAGGGCAAAGTAGGAACATGGATGAGTTTTAGTCAGTACAAGTCTGACACTCCCTTCCGCTCCGCCCAGAGCGGGGGGGGAGGTCATTTGATGATTTTCCATCCTAAAAAAAGTGGTGATGAAATTATTTACACAAACTAAAGTGCCTACTTCAGTTGCCTTAACCCTAAGGAAAACAACAAAGTATACATTGTATAGGTATGTAACGCGATCCTCTACTTATTTACACAGTGATAACATTATATTAGGGCTTATTCATCGAGTAGTAAATTATTACAAGATTCAAATTTCAATAAAGAATTAGAGCTATATATAGATTCCATAGTAGCTCTTGAACAACGATTAAATATATTATGCTGATTAATTTCAGTTTTATTGGTGACGTTCGCCCTTACAGGTTGGATGCTTAATCACCACTCACAGCCCGACATTACCAACTGCTGGGTATATAAGCCTCTCTTTGCTCTTGCCAAGCTCCAAGGTCTAGCCACATCCAGGCTTTCTCGCTATGGCAAAAAGATCGACTGCCTATCTCGCCGCCAACATTTCTCTATCCAGTCCTTAGACGCCACTCGGTCCCAGCTGTACTCCAACTGCCATCATCGCAGTCACCGTGCTTTGCTAGGTGTCCTGCCCAAATGGATATCCATTTAAGTTCCATAACGCAATTTCCAATATCGAAGACCTTCGCACGTTTCCGGATTTCGACGTCTGGCACACGGTCTATTAGTTTTATGGCGAGCAAGAAACGATTCGTTTTCCAAAACAAATGATTTTATTTGTCAATCATGATCATTGTCGTTATTTAGTCTAACTCCCAGAAACATCGTCTAGTCACATAGCACAACACATGCAAAATAATTAACTATAAAATAAACATGTGCGTAATCCAATTATTGTGTACATAAGCACTTGATTGGTTTTGACATTATCACGTCTGATTAAAAGACTCTGACTCGGACGTCTGAAATGCAAAAATGCATATTATTGTTTTATGTACCGTGTTAGTTATTTCTGAGCTAAACCAAGAGTTTAATCAATTTAATTAATTTAATTGAAATATCGTTGCTCATAACAGCAACAACACAACACCACGAATATGCATTAAGTACCTTTATGCACTTAAATCAATTCCGTAGAGTTAGTTACCTAAGTACTCTTTTATATCGATTGTCGGCGTCGTCGTCTGCCTTGGGCCTTGGCCCAGCCATGTTACAGGTATAAAAGCCAGTGCCCAACATATAATTTTGATGTGTTTAGATTGGGTTTCTGATTGGCTGATGTTTTTGCCAAGCGTGATAATAAAGCGTAGGCGGATGAGTATGAAGATTTGTTTATTAGCGGATAGATGAACTCTGCAGACCGTCCAAATAAAACTATCTCATTTCGAAGACTTTTGAAGTAATTCGTAATACATTGCTTCATATGTTTGTAAAATTTCTCTGCTTGACAACACAAAAAACGTAATGATTGTTGATCAACTGTCAAAATGAATAGCACTAGGAATACGAGAGTGTTACAATATTTCCCTGTGGGTTAGTAGTCCCGGCGCACTCCCGATTACCCTTTTCTGTGTGATTTGCGCTTTTATTTATATATTTATAACCTTTTCATTATTTATTTCTTTACTTTTTAAATATTCCTTAAAAAAAATTTGCCCACCGGTATTGGGAACAGGTTCCAAGCTACTAGCGGTCAGGGCTCCAGAGAATAGCCTTTATTATTATTATATATATATATATATATGTATATATATATATAGCTAGCCCATATTGTCCCACTGCTGGGCAAAGGCCTCCCTCCACTCCTTCCAAAGCTCGCGCTTCTGTGCTACTTCTTTCCAATTCTCAAGGAAGACATACAGGTCGTCCCGCCATCTCCTTCGTGGTCTACCGCGACCCCGTGTCACTGTTTCAGGCCTTTATTATTATGATTGTTAAATCTAACAGCTAGACGGGGTCACAGTAGACCGAAGAGAAGATGGCGGGACGTCTTGGATGGCTTCCTCGCGAATTGGCGAGAAGAAGTACATTATCGTGAGAAGTGGAAGGAATGGGCGGAGGCCTTTGCTCTCTTTTTTTTGAGGGGTGGGACAATACGTGTTAAATAAAAAAATCTTACAATAATTATACCTATTCTATTGCAATAAGTTTCTATTTAGTTATCTAACACTGGTAACTGAAGATTGTCTTGCTTTCCATTATAGGCCTCCCCTAGAGCTTTCCACTGTACACGGTTGCGCTTTAGATGTCTTTTAATCACAGGTCTTTCGTCTGACTAAAACCAGATGTTACTAATCAAATAAAAATATATCTGACAAATATAATTTATAATCATAAATCTAATAAAGCCCTTGAAGAGACGTGTAACACAGCAACTGAGTCGATCGACTGAGCCAAATGACTCACAGCATGAGTAATCGAGTAGCAATCGATGCGTGCACCTCTACTAGACTGACTTCCGGAGTGATTGCTGACTACGGCAATTAATTCAGCCTTGTTATAGTCTGGGAGATGGTGTAGTTTTATTTACAGACATGTTGAAATTTCAACGTGGCTTCGTAATTTTAAGAAGTATTTATTTGCCTAGCCTTATCCCAATTATCTTGTTCGGCTTCCAGTCTAATAGGATGAAGCTGAATACCAGTATATATTACATGGAGCGACTGCCTATCTACTCTCCACAAAACTGAGTAATACGATAGACACTTCGTATTAAGGGCATTACATTGCTCGATGACCTTGATGATTTGATCCCTGTACTGGTTTTTGTTCTGTATGGTGTCCGGACGTAAAGAATAGCACCATCCCATATCTTCCCGTGGGTGTCGTAAGAGGCGACTAAGGGACTACTTACCAGTGAATGGGCAGCAGCGTTCTCTGTGATTTTTTATAACAAACATACTGCGATCGCCAACCCTTCTGCCAAGCGTGGCGATTATGGCAAAACCCCCCTTGGGGAGGCCTATGTCCAGCAGTGGACGTCTTTCGGCTGAAATGATGACTGGTTTTTGTTGACTGCCCCGCACATTTCGCAAAATTTCGGTTTTTATTTATTATTTAAAAATATTAAAAGAAATAACAGAAAAAAAAACAATACAGATTGTTAAGTATATCATTACGTATTTTTTGTTACAAAATTCATGCCGATCTATTCAGCCGTTACAGAGATAATTTACAATTAAGGTTGAAAAAGGACCTATTTTCTACGATTAACCAAAAAAAATTGAGAAGAAACCTTCTCAATTTTTTTTAAAATTGAGAAGGTTTATTAAAATTTTAAACAATACAATTTATTTGTGATGAACTTAACTATAACATACTTTTTTTACACGGAAAACGCACGAAGGGATTCATCAACAAATTTCTTTGAACATACGCTGTTTTTGGGATTTGAGCCATGTAATGCCCTTAAGGCTTGAATCTGGTTGACATTTGCACGGGGGTCATCTGCGCCAGCTCCAACACCATCTTGAGGATGATGGCTGAGAGGTTCGACTGTCACTACATTAACCATTGTTGTATGCTTAATGTAGTGATGATAACAATAAAATGATCATTATCTGTCAAATGTGAATTTGACCTATTTACCTTGAGCTATAATATGATCCCTTAGGCAGATCATCCCGGAGGAATACAGCGAGGGATCGACAAATTTGGAGGGAACTAGAGGAGGCCTATGTCGCAAGACAGCCTGACCTGGTAGCTGATAAGATAAATAAATGAATGAAATATGTATAATCTAAGGTTAGTTAAGATATAATTTAAGTTTAGTTAATCTTATAATTTAAGTTTAGATGTAGAAAACAAATAAGTGTAGTTTATATTTTTAGTTTCAAAATTACTATATATTGTGTATACGAAGGTCAGAGTAAATAAAGGCTATTTTTATTTATTATTTATTTATTTTATAATATGATCCAGTATCCAACTGATGATTGAAATAAATTGAATTGAATTGAATATTGTAATGAATTTGTGATTATGATTGAATTTGATTTATTGTTATTAATAATTAATTGGTGTTGCTTTGTATTTTTTTTTGTAATTATGTGATTTTGTATTTAATTTAATAATGTTTCCAATGTGGGTTATGTACCTGAAATAAATGAATTTGAATTGAATTGAATTAACTGATTGCCGTCATATTGCCAGTAACACAGGCTACTACAGGTGACTAGGTAAGCCAAGCACACCTACTCATATTTCGCCTAAGTATGAGACATGATCCTAGGGAATTTCTGTACTTTCTGCACCTTAAGGAATTCCCTTTTATTTTGATGTCGGTAATAAGTACTTCATAACTGCGTCATTTCTTCCTATCAATTCCTCGAACTTGGCCAGCTATCATAACACAGTACTATGCACTTATCTTCGCTCAAGTGCTGGGCAAGCGATAAGTTTACAATAAAAAACATTGTCGACTGAATCGTTCGTCTAGCGGTCGAAAGTGCTTTTGGTTAAGCATGAGATCACGGGTTCGATTCACGAATCAGGCAAGGTGTTATTGGGCTTTCTTATCAGGAATTTAGCAGCACACCTTTCCCTAACCTTTCGGAGATTACAAGTGTGACGTTATGGATGTTGTAGTAGCAAATCGGAGTGAGGATTTGGGCTCGATTGATGGCATTAGGCTCGTCCCCAATTCATCATCTTCCTGCCATTGTCACATTCTATTTGGGTTCGGCTCAACATTCTTCCATTCTCCCCTGTCAGACGTGAAGGCTAATGTAATAGGCTCGTCCCCTATTACATGAGACATAAACATAGTTGGCGACATGTAGCTGTACAAATGCTACACCTCTGCCTAACCCTTCGGGGATTACACGCGAGGTATGTAGGTGTATGTTCCTAATAGAAAAATGTTACTATTCAATTAATGATTTTTTAATGGACAAAACTTTTTAATTTTCAATGTTTATAATAAATATAATTATTATTTTGAACATATGTACCTAATATGCATTAATTTTAATTTTATTTTCAAGTGACATTTTAATTTGACACTTTTAAATTTTAATCAATGTGGCGACACTTGGGGGAGGCCTATGTCCAGCAGTGGACGTCTTTTGGCTGAAATGATGATGATGATGATGAAATTTTAATCAATGTATAATTGCATAATTGTAATAATTCTAACTGTGAGAACTTAATTTGTAATTATCATTTTTTTAGATACTCTTGACATTTTTTTATTTTAAATTTAGCGTGTCTATTTCCAGGCAGAATGTACATGGCTCACACCTTTTTACTCCACCTGTATTTTAATTAAACCTGCATTCATTGCAAATAAATGATTGGATTGATTGATTGATTGATATGCCGTTAGTTATCCTATCAATTACTTGACCTTGTCCAGCCATCACACATTACCGTGCACTTAACGGATCTCTTCGCTCGCTCAAGTGCAAAGCAAGCGATAAGCATAGAAAATAAAATATTGTCGACGGCCATAATGGTCTTGTGGTCGTGATCTCTACTGCTGACCTTGAAAGTCCTGGGTTCGAATTCCAGGTCGGGCATAGTGCGATTGATTTTTTCCATCTAGAATTTTTCAGTAACAGCCGGAGTCATTGTTTGCGCCCGGTTGTTGGCAATAGGCTCACCCTCTGTTGGGGGTGGGAGCATTCAACATAACAGGCGAAATGTGGCTGTACTATTATGTAGGTATTTCATAGGTACCTAAATAAATATGAGAGTCACTGATCATCATCATCATCATCATTTCAGTCGAAAGACGTCCACTGCTGGACATAGGCCTCCCCCAAGAGTCGCGATGATTATTGGTAAATGTGGGTATCTGTAAGAAATCTATACTAATTACTAATATCTATACTAATATTATAAAGCTGAAGAGTTTGTTTGTTTGTTTGCTTGAACGCGCTAATCTCAGAAAATAGGTGTCCGAATTGAAAAATTCTTTTAGTGTTGGATAGCCCATTTATCGAGGAAGGCTATAGGCTATATAACATCACGCTACGACCAACACGAGCGGAGCATTCATGAAAAATGTTGCAAAAACGGGTAAAAATCCAAACGCAGGCGAAGTTGCGCGGGTCAGCTAGTAATATTATAAAGCTGAAGATTTTGTTTGTTTGTTTGTTTGCTTGAACGCGCTAATCTCAGGAACTACTGGTTCGATTTGAAAAATTATTTTAGTGTTGGATAGCCCATTTATCGAGGAAGGTTATAGGCTAAAAATTTCACGCGGACGAATGTCGCGGGCAACAGCTAGTGGAAAATAAAGTTAGACATGGCGCGGTATACTTGTTTGATTGACGCACCCACTTACTTTAACAATTATTTATTTATTTGCTCTCATACACATTACACATTTTACATGTTACTGTCGGATTTGTACATGAACCCTGTCAGGGCACAGCAAAGCACAATGCAGGTTTGCTGCTGAGTTAATGATACAGATGTTCAATTAACAGTATTAAATTAATTATTATACACTAAACAATAACAAACAAACATAAAGTCAGATTGTGGGTAGGTAGTAAAAAGTAGAATAAATTAACAACAATAATAAGAAATAAGTAATAATTACAGTCATGTCATGTCAATATTAATTATTATTATTATCTCCTTTATTCATTTTATAAACTTATTTCACATATTTTTAAATATTTCTTAAAAAAACCATATAAAAAAACATTTAAAAATATAAAAAATAGTGTTTCGCCGGTAGCGGGAGCAGGGTCCAAGCTACCGGTGGTTAGGGCTCCAGAGACTTATTATTATTATTATTTATTTGCATCAGACACAACGATCCATACTTGAGTTAGTAAGTACACTTAAAAATAATGTTAGTATCAAAATAATCAGAGATACACAATAATATCATAACTAAGTTGTACACAAAATAAAATTTAACTTATATTAACACTAATTTTTCGTCAAATAAAAATATACAATGTAAAAAGTCCGTAATCAAATTTAAAAATAAAATAAGTTAATGCCATTAATCAAACCGTCATTATAAAATAAAATACGTTAAAATTCAATACATTTGAATAAAATTAAATTGTCGATATCAATTATAGGTACACCTCTGCCTGACCCTTCGTGGATTACACGCGCGTTAGATTGTTGTTATTCCTATCAATTCCTTGAACTTGTCCAGCCACAACATGCACTTCCTGGGAACAGTTCTTGTGCTCAAGTGCTGACCAAGCGATAAGCTCACACAAGAAAACACTGTGACGTTGGTGCTGACTCAAGCATAATATTGTAACATGTAAATATTGAGTTGGCTGCGGGGAACCAACGGTTGCATTGTGTCTAGTGTTATTTTGAATTCGAGGTACTGTTGTGTCATTTATTTATATTTAATACTTTGTTGCTTGATGTTGCCTTGCTTGTCTATTTCGTTCCTTGGATAGGTGCCTTGGAAAGCACGTTAAGCCGTTGGTCCAGGGCTGCGGGACTGTTCGAAAGAGATACCGTGGCCCTGGAACACAAAGGGCAAAGAAGGAACATGGATGGGTTTCCACTCCGCCCAGGGCTGGGGGGAGGGGGGGGGGTGTAATTTGATGACTTCCCATCCTACAATAAAAAAAGCTGTTGGTCCCGGCTGTCATTTGTAGATCTTTGACAGTCGTTACAGGTAGTCAGTGGGCTGAAAGTCTGACAACCAGTCTTACCAAGAGGTATGGTATTACCCACTACTAACTGGGTTGTGGAGGTCAGATAGGCAGTCGCTCCATGTAACGTACTGGTATTTGGGTAACTTTGGGTGTACTATTTGTATCTACAACATTAGTTTTAGTATATGCGAAACCTGAAACACGTGTCTAGTATTTTTATGTAAAAAATATTTGTACAAAATTTCAAAACTGTATCATGAAAAATCAAAAAGTTATAAGCTTGTTCTGTTACCTGGTTGTCCGCACAGAAACTTGGTCACCACGCGGCGCGTGGTGCCAGCGTCATCTTGAGCTCATTGATAATAATAATTTGGCAGTACCTAAATTATTGCGATAGGTATTTAGTGTCGTTCGGTGTCCAACTTGTAGCCTTTTTAAAATATTTTTGGGACAAAATATAACATGGTTTAAAAATGATTGGAATCGATTCAGTTACTTATTCTGAACAAATCATATTCAGGTTTCGCATATACTAAAAATAATGTTGTATACTTCTGCCTAACCGTTCATGAATTACAGGCGTGATGTTATGTTATCATAAAGAGACACGGTATATTTTATAAGTGAGTATCATTGGCCTCTGGAACTATTTTTGTTTGCGATATTTATACAGTTTAGTTGCTTGTTTTTTCTATGGAAAAATACTTTTGTGACACTATTATTTTATAGGATACCGGTTATGGTGATCATGAATAACTTACAACTTGATCCACACAAACAAACAAACAAACACTGGCCTAAATTTTTCCATATTCAAAATCTGTAGACCGAAATAAAATATTTTGTTTTTTTTTTATGCCCTTTTTCTCGTTACTGCAAGATGCAGCCAGTATTTTTATTTTCAATTAATCCTTAATTGGTCGCGCCTTAAAAGTTACGTAAACGGTCGCGTGGCTGCCGTTGGGAGCGTGACGCCCCAATCATATAAATATAGTAAGAAATACATGTAAATCCAGATAATAAATAAAGGACACGTGTTTTTATACAGCCAGCGGGAACTTCAGCGCTAAATTATTCAAGCTTTAATAAGTTTTAAGCATTCAAAGATGAGCTTGTTAGACCAATTAGGGGTTAGTGGAACCAAGGTGGTAATAGCTTGAAAGGGTGACAGCAGAGATAACGAGTTATAGGGTAGTATGTAAGAAGAAGACTTGCTACTGCGCAGCATGTCTTCTTCAATACTAAGATAAGGACAGGAGAAAGATTATGATGAGAAACCAAAGTATGTGTATTTACTTATAGTAGAGCTAGTTGCTAAACAGTATCATAGATCTTATTGTTATTTTCCTCAATGATTTATTTTTTGAAAATGTATCTTTGCTACGATCTTTGCTATCATCTTACCTAACTTTCATTCTTCTTTTCTCTTCAGATAAGCAAAATATTTAGGTGAACTTCTCCAACGAAACTGAATACGATAGCACATCTAAACCACTTTCAGAAGTACTTAAGTGTCAATATTCCACAGCAATGATGTTACTGGCAGCTCTTGAACTTTGTTTGAATTTTCTGTTGATCGTGTTCAATTTCTTTGCTGAAATTCGCACAGAGCAGCCGCATGCACGATGACTGCTGGGCAAAAGTCTCCACACGAATGGTTGCCAGAAGACGGACGGCGCCGCCGAGGCCGGCCGAGAAAGAGGTGGCGAGATGATCTGGACCGGTACCTCGAGGGCCGGTTCGAGGAGGTACGGGAAAAGAGCACATGGATGGAATTGAGGGACGCCTTTACCCAGCAGCAAGACAGTATGTACTGTAATAAAAAAAAACACAGGCAGACACATTTCTGAAAATAAAAGCCTTTTTTAACTTCTTTGGTGAAAACATGTCCCAAATCTACCAAACACGACAACAAACACATCAAACTTTATAATTTCCTGCAGAAAAAGAGACAAACAACTATTTGGTTATACACTCCACTCTATACGGACGTATTATTGTCAACGTCTTACTAAGGGGAGCGACACATTATGTCCGGGTCGGCATCGTTCGGTAACGGGCGGCAAATCCGAAATTGCTCATTAGTTGTATCGGGGCTTGAATGATGCTGACGTTATCGGGAGGACGCTGCAGGTAAAAATTTGTGAAATTATCAGAGGTACTGGAATTGAAAAAAAATCTGATGAATGGATAACCTCCTTACAAGATGGCGGCGGCGGCTTAAGCGATTTTCCCCAACCGTCAAAAAAACTATAGAGCCCAACCACAGTGCTTTTATCTACAGCGGGTAAAAAAATCAGCTGTCCCATACATTTTGGTTGAGTACGTATTGAAGTTTTGTACGGAACAGCTGATTTTTTTTCGCGATTTCGATGCTGGTCCCATGGACAAAGTTGTTCAGTTTTATGATCTGAATCACACCCTGAAATATGACCACATCTTTCTGGTACACGCTGTATACATTCGGGGAAAAGCCGTAGCTTAGCTCATCTTTGGCCGGAACTGTATAAGAGTCAAATATGTGAAGTAATTCATTCACGTCGGTATAGTTATTCACCTGGAGTCCCTTGACTCACAGAACCGGGAAGTGTGGCAGAAAAAAGAGGAAGCCTGTACCCAGCAAAATCAAAATCTAAATATTTTATTTCACATAGACCTTACATTGGAACTTATAAACGTCAAAAAAAGGTGCATCGTTCGGGTTGGTCGTTTCCTATCCATCTCCATTGTTACTCTTTTCAAATCATTTGGTAAAGCAAGTTATCATGTTTTAGCATTAGTACTTAAGTATGGGGGAACAGCATAAGCCCGCCAGGTCGTTGCTTACTACACAAAAAACAAGATAAAAAGTTAACAAGGATCTGGGAATCTACAAAGCCTACAATGTTCACACATTCACAAATAATCGAAGTAACCACTGCTTGCAGTGATTCCAGGCTGTTATGATGATGATGATGATGATGATGATTAATCAACATATACTACCGTATTGAAAGTGCCGAACCGAACTAGTGTGTAGTACGCCTTACACTCCAGTCTATACGACTGTTTTATTGTACCCGTCTTTCTAAGAATTCCTTTCGAACTTATATTCTGATCACGTTTGGTTTTTAGAAAATAATACAATGAAGGACGAGGCCGACGTACAGCCAACCATAAGTCCATGAAACCAGTGACATATTCACCAAACAATTATCCCGTAGCAGTAAGGGTGAATTTCGTACTTACTGACGTATAGTTGATTGTGCTAAGATCGTTAGGACTTTTATTTCGTTGATTGTGTATGACAAAATACTTATTAGAGATCTGACTGAATTTTGTATTTATTAAATTGCGACCTTTGTCCGTGTGAAATTATTATAAAATATTAGGTACTTCTTGATTTAAATCAGATTTTATTTAAAATTATTTTATTTAGTTCAGGAAAACGAATAATACAGCAGCTGAACTTAAAATAATAAGAACTGCGTTATTGTAATTTTGGTCATTGATTAAGATTAAAATAGTAATACTTTAAGGATCTGTGGTCTGAATTAAATAAATAAATTAAATTAAAAGGTCGCGGTCAACAGGCGTCGACCTCTAAGAAATAAGTATTTTGTTTGTAATAATTACATTGAACTGCAAACTGCAACTATAATCAAGTTAATTTCCCAAATGCTCAAAATGTAATCCATTGTGTATTAAAAATAATTTCACGCTTTTAATGATTTTTTCTGTATGGTGTCCGGACGTAAAGAATAGCACCATCCCATATCTTCCCGTGGGTGTCGTAAGAGGCGACTAAGGGACTTACCAGAGAATGGGCAGCAGCGTTCTCTGATTCTAGAACAACCATACTGCGATCGCCAACCCGCCTGCCAAGCGTGGCGATTATGGCAAAACCCCCCCTTCTTCGGGGAGGCCTATGTCCAGCAGTGGACTTTTCGGCTGAAATGATGATGATGAATGATTTCGCTCCCTGTTGATTTACTTATCTTTGCATGGTGAATGTTCGAAATAAAACGTCTAAGTTCAGTTTGTCTATAATTCGTTTTCCTGAACAAAATTTTAAATAAAATGTAAAATTTCATGGTCTTCCTTTTATTTCAGATGGTATGTTATAGAGGAAAAAATAATCCCTATGACCTTTCGACCGTTATCTTATAAAACAAGTGTTTTTTCACATTATTGGTGGGTTCGATTCCCGGTTTAGACAGGCGATTATTTATAATCTTTGAACGCAGTTCTAATTATTTTTAAGTCTTTTTTTCAGTAAAACTTCCTACACACAATATTTAAGGTAGTTTCCTTCCGTGTGGCTTAGCCGTGGGACGGCCTGTATACTTTCATATGCATTCAGTAAAAAGCTGTTTGAAATTATAAACAGACACTTCAATTTTACTTGTTTGTATAGATGAGGGACGCGTGCAAACATGGCGAATGGAATAAGGTCCTTTATGCAGTAGTGGCTAATTCCTGAATAAAATCATAATTATATTCTCGTTGCTAGTCATTTCGATTTAAGACTAGCTAGACTCGCTATCTTCGCCTTGGTCTACCAAATTGTCGCTAAATCTAGAAATATTTCATTGCATGATATGCTTAGAATCCTCTAATGTTTAATTCACAAACATGTGTTACGCAATATTTGTTCTCCTAACTATTTATCTCTAGATAGGCCGTTTAAAATATTGTCGCCATGTGGCCATGTGTTTGTCTAAATTTCATAATTAACTAGCGTTTGCCCGCGACCTTCGTTCTCGTCAATTTATTATAAAAAAATATAACTTCCCTTTTCTAATCGGGTTTTGTTAACAATTTCAAGAGTTTAAATTTTTTTGAATGGAATTCTAATTATTTTTCTAAAATAAAAATAGCCTAAGTTAGACCTTATAACATTAGCTATGTGCTGTAAAAGTCTCGTCAAAATCGATTAAGCCGTTTCGGAGATTAGCCGGAACAAACCCAAAAAATTAAAAAAAAAAAATTTTGTTAAAAAAAAAAGGACCGTAATGTAAATGTATTTTCATATGCATTCAGTAAAAAAATATTACAAACAGACACTTAAAATTTATTGATTTGTATATATTGTTGTTTTGGAGGAAAATTCCATCTAATATAAATTACTATGAACTTAAATTAAGTCATTGGTTTAATTAATGTTTTGTTTTTATCAAGAAACTTCTTATCATCGTCATATTTATTCAGACGGGTTTTTACAATCTAAACAGGGTTCCTAAAATGTGTCTTCGGGTATTTTTCGGGTCACTAAGGTCTAAGCAAATAACGTCAATAGGATTGTTTTTACCTAGTATTTTACTCTGAGACATATTATCGTTAATTAATAGAAAAAACAATGATGATGCTGTTGGTCTTGCGTTCGATTCCCAGGTCGGGCAAAGTGTTATTGGGTTTTTCCAATAGGAATTTCTCAGTAGCAGCCACGGAGTCTGGATCTGTGCCCGGTTG
Organism: Noctua fimbriata; assembly: GCA_905163415.1. NCBI lineage: Eukaryota > Metazoa > Arthropoda > Insecta > Lepidoptera > Noctuidae > Noctua > Noctua fimbriata. Next base: position 15,177,609 of record LR990945.1, on the reverse strand, counting down.
ATGGCAATAGGCTCGCCCCCATAACTGGCGAAATGTAGGTGTACTATTAGGAATACCCTGCTTAACCCTTCGGAGATTACAGGTAGGGGGGGAGGGAGGGAGAAAAATAATAATTCTTGAAAAAAGGTTTTCACAAATAAATTCAGTCAATAGACAATTTTCAATAGTTAATTATCGTATTGATTTATGTTGTTATCAGTTAGATATTGTCTCCTATCTATTCTGTTCCATTGACCCTCTTATATCATTTAAAAATATTCCTATGTATATATATAAACGTAAACATACAGAAAGTATAAAACATATTGATTACTATAATAAAAAAAAAACCTTAATATCACGCCTGTAACCCCTGAGGGGCTAGGCAGAGATATACCTAATAGTACCTACACGCACATTTCGCCAGTTATGTTTATGTCCTACGTTATAGGGGGCGAGCCCATTGCCATCAACCGGGCGCGAATCCATACTTCGTGGTTGCTACTGAGAAATTCCTGACGGAAAACCCAATATCACTTTGCCCGACCTGGGAATCGAACCCAAGACCTCAAGCTCAGCAGTCGCGCTTGCGACCACTAGACCAACGACGCCGTCATTATAAATAACTAGATGTGCTCCACGGTTTCACCCGCCGCTTCTGACTTGTTTTCTTTTGGCGTAGCGTGATGTTATATAGCCTATAGCCGTCCTCGGTTAATGGGCTATCCATCACTAAAATAATTTTTCAATTCGGACCAGTAGTTTCTGAGATTAGCGCGTTCAAGCAAACAAACAAACAAACTCTTCAGCTTTATAATATTATATAGTATAGATATACATAAAATCACGCCTTATTCCCGTAGAGGTAAGCAGGAACTATAGATCTGCTACGATCTTTACAAACTGTTGATGTTTCTTCCACGTCCATACATCTGGTCATACAAGCACATGGTGCGATCACAACCCACATGACCTTTCTGAAGAACTTCACCAATGGCGTCAGTGTCCTTCTAGGGCCGAGAGCGTATCCTCACAATGTTTCCTCACACATCTGACCAAAAGGTCGCCTAAATCGCCTTTCACTCATTCTCTCAACTTGACCAAACCATCTAAGCAAACTCTTTTTAAGTCCACTTGTTAAATTATATTTATTTCTAAAGTAAGTTTGTTAAAAAAAAAAAACACTTTATAGGTCAAAATAAATTATTTCTTAAAACTTGATGGTCCCAAAGCATTCCTACACCGAAACACGTTACTACAATAATATTATGTTTACTAGATAAAACGTACGAATCATTCACTGGCTCTTAAACCACGACCGAGACTCGACCACAGTATAGTAGTATAGTATTTAATATTGTCATAATCGACTCGCACGTGGAGTCGAGAGCGCGCCTTGCTCCACATCACTACTGCACGTCAAAAATTGGCGCGAAACGTATTTTTATTTTTAATTCCTAACTTTTTTTTCCAAGTTTAAATTTGGAGTTGTTATTTTTTTTCTTTAACGTTTGACAAGTATTACGTGAACGATTCGTTTTTTTTTATGGAAAGTAATAAAAGGAGTTTTTAGTGAAGTGTGTGAAAATGAAAACTTTTTTGTTTTTGTTGTTGGCGGGGTATGCTGTTAGGTGTGATGATTCTAAGTAAGTGGATTTAATATTTAATTAATTTATATTTCGATTTTTCAGTACGGTTACAGTTACATTTTTTTTAAAATGACTTAGCTAACAGCAGCTTTAAAAACGACTATGTTAAAAATAACTGAATAATATAAAGCAATAATCTTATGCACAAGATTTTTTTTTCAAATAATTCGCATTCTTTTTAATCTGTCTAAAGTACACTCAAAACCTAAGAAAAAACCTACTGAAGAAAAAAACATCCATATCTTATCCAAAAAGCAACATGACAAACAAAAGAAAATGTCATTCCATTTTTGGCCATTTAACTTTCTTTGTTTATTTTTTGGCAACGATCAGACAATTGTCAGCCAATGCCAAGGTAAGCAATCTTACTGCCCAAACTCTCGGTAACATTGTTACTGTTAAGTGTTAGCCTGCATGATCCCACTGCTGGGCAAAGGGCTCTCCCCACAATTTCAATATCTTTCCCTGCGGGGTAAATACGGATACTGGTCGATCGGTTACATTCTTATAAAAATCAAAACTTACAACCTTTGTGATAACAAAATTATTACTATCGAAATTTTATGGATTCTTGCATGTTTTTTAAATTGAATTCTCATAAAACCATGATTATATTTGTCCTAATATAGTAAAGATGAAGAGTTTGTTTGTTTGTTTGAACGCGCTAATCTCTGGAACTACCAGTCAGATTTGAAAAAATATTGTTGCATTTGATAGCTTAGTTCTTAAGGAAGGCTATAGGCATCAGGCTATGTCAGGTGAAACCACGCGGCAAAGCTAGTCTACTAATAGGATTACACCACTCAAACTTTGTCACTAATGTGGACTCAGCGATCGTTGTGCCTATAGTTGTATCAGTCCATGGCTTACTTGCCGAGAGACTCGACCAATACCTGAGGAGGCTCTCGTTAGGCAGCTGGCTCAAGGGCTTGATTCAGAAAGCAGTACTTCTGGACACGGCTCGTTTTGTTAGGAGGTTCCTCTCTCTGGAGCCCTGACCACCGGTAGCTTGGACCCTGTTCCCGATACCGGTGGGCTACAATTTTTTATATTTTTAAATGTTTTTTATATTGTTTTTTTCTAAGGAATATTTAAAAACGTAAATAATTTGTAAAAATATAAATAAAGTAAATTGATAATTAATGAAAAAATACATTTTTGGTAAGATGAAAAAATATGCTCGTCACAACTAGTCACAAAGTTACGATAATGTGTCGACATGTTACGCTAAGTTGTTACAAAATTACTGGTTTTTTAAGATGGTTTCTCATATCTTTTTGGTTACAGTGTTTCCCAAAGTTTTCTTTTTTTTCTTTTATAAAGCACCTTGCAGGTGTATCACAAATGAAGCAACGAATTTTAAAATTAATAATTTGCCTATGCATCAGTAATCCGTCTGTGAGTAATTTTAATAGCTCTTTTACAAATGGACGCAAAAACATTTCCAAAGGCGGTTTTGTATTTTTAAGAATATATTGCTACAACTAATGGAGGAATATCCACGCAATCTATTTTGCACAGAAATGGCTAAAATTCGTTTTTCATACTTTTGGCTAAAGGTAAACCATCTGTATTAAATGTCAAATACATATACAACATTATTTTTAGTATATGCAAAATCTGAATACAGTTTGTTCAGAATAAATTAATGAATAAATTTTTAAACCATGTTATATATTTTCCCAAAAATATTTAAAAAAGTTAAAAGTTGGATACCGAGCAATATTGAGTACCTCATCATTTCAGCCGAAAAGTCCACTGCTGGACATAGGCCTCCCCCAAGAAGGGGGGTTTTGCCATAATCGCCACGCTTGGCAGGCGGGTTGGCGATCGCAGTATGGTTGTTGTAGAATCAGAGAACGCTGCTGCCCATTCTCTGGTAAGTCCCTTAGATAGTCGCCTCTTACGACACCCACGGGAAGATATGGGATGGTGCTATTCTTTACGTCCGGACACCATACAGAACATTGATTGAGTACCTATCGCAATAATTTAGGTACCTACTGCCAAATTATTATTATCATTGAGCTCAAGACGAAGCTGGAGGCGCCGCTGCGTGGTGACCGCGTTTTTGTGCGGACAACTAGGTAACAGAGCAAGCTTATAACTTTGTGATTTTTCATGATACAGTTTTGAAATTTTGTACATAGATTCTTTACATAAAAATACTAGACACGTGTATCAGGTTTCGCATATACTGAAACTAATGTTGTATACAGGTCGGTAATTCTTGCATACTTTGAGGTAAAATATCTTTAAGCAATTTTCTAATCCATGATACCAATATTTACCACTACCCATTGGCAATATACTGTTAGATCTGGGTGTTTTTAAAAGACTTCTACTATCTTTTAGTAAACAACTATTGAAATCTATGTTTGGATGATCTCGTAGTATACGCATGAATTCGTTCAAACCATTGAGGCATTGGGTACTATAATGCCCATTGTTGAATTTGGTCTCTTACGTTTAAAGCTTGTGTTTCATTGACAGAATCCGATGATTCATTGACAAGTGTATCTGTGTCACAACCTTCGGCTTTTACGGCGTATTTGGAAGTATGTGGTACTTTATTGGTATCACATATATTAGGAGGGATCGCAACAGAGTAGAAAGTTGAAACTTTGGTGCTAGGGACTATACAACTAAGATCCTCGGTACCATATTCCGCACTGTTTTCCTGTACATGGCCTAGAAAAAATTAAGTTTTAAGTTCAATAAAATGGGTATCTGTCAATTCACCCTATCAACAATGCAACATCAAACAATTATTATAAAAAAAAATTAACTTATATGTATTTTGGGACGTTAATTCTTTAACTCTTCTGTAAAAAGTTGAACTCCATCGGAATTTACGCGACGTTTTTGGTTGTTTACTCATTTTAATTTTAATTAAATGGTAGATATCGGCATCAAAAATAAGCTAGACAGTTTGACAATGACTGGCTCTGGTGATGTTTTTATATGTGCAAGTTAGCGTTAAAGTGTTCTGGAACATCGACTACACATGTTACTACTCAGTTCCAACACATTGTCTCAACATTGCACACTAGTTACAATTAAACGCAAAGTTTGTAAAATGTGTGGTTACAAATTAAGCTGTAAAATATCGAAACAGCGACGACACAAAGTTACTGAATCTAGTTTCCGTCGCATTTTTACTGAACCGTACAACACATAAAAGCTAATCCCTACACAGTCGCATTGTGTTGTACCAGTTACGAAACTGTTGCGACTTGTTACATCTTTAATATATCTGCGACTAAAAATGGCTATATGGGTACACATCAGTGGCGTAGCTAGGCCTAATAGGGCCCTGTATCAAAATTGTTTCGGGGCCCTAGCCCCTACAATACCGAGCGCGGCGACACCAAAAAACAATTAAAAATAAAGAGGCATCCTGACTTGCATCGCTTAAGCTGTCATTGATTTTACTAAGATAATGTAAGACCGAGCAGTGGGATAGAAAATTGAGTAACCACGACCATCACTCGCACAGGTAAAGGCATTCATCGAAAATCCAGAAAAGCGAGCTCAAAAAATTCTAGCCTTCTGGACCGCGACGATTCTAGTCTTCATTTAAGAGCGAGCGAAGCGAGCTCGAAATTTTGAAGCCTTTTGTCTAGATAAAAAAAGAGTAAATGATAAGGATGATAAGTTAAATATTCATTATTTAATCATAACGGGCCTCTTATCAATAACAATTTGATATTATTGGAAGATTTTGTGTTTTTTTCCTCTACACGTCGGGGCCCTTATTGGTCAGGGGCTCCATATCATTAATACGGCTGATATACGGAATTATAGGCGTGACGTAATCTATGATGTCTAGCCCCGTTTACAGTCCTTAAACATTCATTTTACCTCTGACATAAACTTTATGACAATAAGAATACTGGACAGTACCTGTTTATAATGTATGATACACATTTTGTGTAAGATTATTGACAGATAACGTGACATACTCGTACGTCTTGTTTTGTCATGTTATAACTGATTTCCATCGCCCTAAACTGCACTGGGCCCGGCCCCACTCCTTCTCATCAAGAACACGCTTGTGACCCCACAGTAGAAACATCATACAGGGTGACGATATAGTCACCTGAGTATATATAATAGTTGTTCCCGAAGGGAAGGGGGAGCCTGGTCACCTGTAATTTTTCATCAATGGAGTGATGCTACCCGACATACTAAACAACTTTGGCTATGAAGATCATGTCCAAATCGTGAGGAAATAATACAACATTAGTTTTAGTATATGCGAAACCTGATACACGTGTCTAGTATTTTTATGTGAAGAATCTATGTACAAAATTTCAAAACTGTATCATGAAAAATCACAAAGTTATAAGCTTGTTCTGTTACCTAATTGTCCGCACAAAAACGCGGTCACCACGCAGCACGCGCCTCCAGCTTCGTCTTGAGCTCATTGATAATAATAATTTGGCAGCAGGTACCTAAATTATTGCGATAGCTACTCAAAGTCGTTCGGTATCCAACTTTTAACTTTTATAAATATTTTTGGGAAAAAATATAATATGGTTTAAAAATGATTGGAATCGATTCAGTTACTTATTCTGAACAAACTATGTTCATGTTTCGCATATACTAAAAATAATGTTAATAAGTAGTCTTTAGTATCTACTCTTGTAAAGTTGACTATGCCTAAATAGTCGACTAAGCGGTTTGTCGTAAACAGTTTCATCTAGCGCATATATACACGGAGGATATTTAATATTAACGTCAAGTGCGGTTTTCGTTTACAAGCTTACGCAGAACGTGACGTAAATAATTTTATTTGAACGTCACGTTCCATCATACAGGCCTCTTGTTTTTTTTTTTGCAGACCACACACAAATGAATCAGAACTTTGAATCTTGGGACACAAACTGCTTTGTAAAGTTAACTCAGTAACATTTTGCCGACTTAGGTAAATACGTGTTTACTTTACTTTTTGAAGAAGATGCTAGAAGTAAGCAAAATAAACTAATTGTTTATCTAAGAATGCTTGTCGTAAACGTGACTGCTGTAGTAGTGCTCAGTAGCCTGAAGTCTCGATTTGTGTCCGGTTGATGGCAATAGGCTTGCCCCCAACTACATGGGACTCATACATAACTGACGAAAGTGGATGTATTAAAGATACTGTCTTCGGGGATCACAAGTGTGAAGTTTTATGAAATGATTCTTCCTTCACGCTCATAAAAATAGAAATATACAACATTAGTTTTAGTATATGCGAAACCTGATACATGTGTCTAGTATTTTTATGTAAAGAATCTATGTACAAAATTTCAAAACTGTATCATGAAAAATCACAAAGTTATAAGCTTGTTCTGTTACCTAGTTGTCCGCACCAAAACGTTGTCACCACGCAGCGCGCGCCTCCAGCGTCGTCTTGAGCTCATTGATAATAATAATTTGGCAGTAGGTACCTAAATTAGTGCGATAGGTACTCAAAGTCGCTCGGTGTCTAACTTTTAACTTTTTTAAATATTTTTGGGAAAAAATATAACATGGTTTAAAAATTATTGGAATCGATTCAGTTACTTATTCTGAACAAACTATATTCAGGTTTCACATATACTAAAAATAATGTTGTATACATATATGTGCCATAAGAAAATAAATTTATTTCATACACGATTTCATTAGGTTACAGTAAATTCTAAAAAATCCCAAAAATATAATTTCCTAGCCATAAAAAAAAAACACGTAAATAATCTCAGCCTCTGAGGTTATTCCCAAAAACCATTCATTTCCGTTCACTACAAAGTCTACAATTACATGAATTATATCACAAAATGGACATAAAAACTTCTTTGTTTGGAACTCTTGGCAGTAAAGCAAAAGTTTATTTTTATTTACAAGTCAATGACACACTGAGTGTTCATTCAGAAAAAAGCGGTCAAGTGCGAGTTGAACTTTTAGTGTTGTATATTTACGAGGATTAAAAAAAAATATGTTTACACTCTCCCTGACTATAATCGGTACATTGGTGGAAAGTTGACACCAACCCCCGTAGCATGACCACCGTAGACAAGGATTTCTTTGACGGAAGAATCGACTAAACGACAGATAGTGCAAAGAAATCTGTCATTGAGTCGACACAATCTGTCATTTTGTCGATTCTTCCGTCAAAGAAATCCTTGTCTACGGTGGTCATGCTACGGGTACTAGTGGGTGTCCAATTTGTATATTATGCCGTTTTTGACATTGATCTCGTGGTGGCAATGTTACGAATCCTTTGGTCAGGTCATATTCCGCCAGGAATTCTGAAGCAGCCCAAGTCAGGTTTAGTGTCTAGTTGATGGCAATAAGGTCGTAGGACTTCTCCCCTTTTGCCTAACTCTTCAGGTATTACATGCTTCAGGTTTTAGGTTATGTGCTCCTAAGTCCTTGTAAAGAAATAATTCTTACATAGAAATAACGCACTTACCAAATCGGTGATTAATATTATTAAAAACAATGTTTCTTTAAAAAGCTAAATTTAAGGAAATAGCGTATAAATTACTAATATTCCTTTTAAAATCTGTGACGTTTTACCATGAGGACAATAACAAAATGGAGTTACTAACAGGCACTACTTGTTTTTACATTATCCTCATGTCATAAAGCTACAATTAATAATTACTAAAGGAATTTAATTGTTATTGTCAACATTAACTTAACTGAAAAATAATTAATAGGAGTCACCCAAGGAAAATAGAATTATTTGAGTACCTAATCAAGTGAGTTACTTACCCAGTTTGGTTTATTACGAACTAGCTTTATGCCCGCGACTTCACCCGTGTGGAGTTCGGTACTGTTTTACGGGATCGTACTACCGGGATAAAAAGAATCCTATGTGTTAATCCAGGTTATAAACTATCTGTGTGCCAAATTTCAAACATCCATCCATCCTAACAAACTTTCGCATTTATACTATTAGTAGGAAGTAGGATTATTACTTTGTGAATTTAGGTATTTTCTAGCAGTCAAATGATTTGAAAGATCCTTTAGGTTAAAATTTACTCTCAGCAGTGCAGACTAGAGCACTGCTGCAGAGACAGAAAGAGGCAGTGGATTCGAACCCATGACATACAAGACGTAAGTCGGGACTGCTAAGTCTCGATCACCGCTCCGCTCAAAAAGAAGAGCTAGGCCCGGACTCAAAGCATTTATTTCAATTAATTCATCACAGACACTTTTGAATGTCAGAAAAACAAAGAAAACGAAGCTACAATTACAGACACAAGGTATAATAACTTGAGAAAGTACTGTAGTTGCACATTCCAAAGCGTAGATCTCTATGGAGAAGAATGGACAAGAAACGCCATGGACACTCTTTTAAATCAAAATATTTTTACAAGATCTTGGTAACATCATTCATGTTGAGATTATACATTGAGAGCGATGTAGAAAGACGTGCAAATTAAGAGCGTCCAGAGTAAAAAATTGAATAAAAAATTTAAAAACAAAGTAGTTAAAACAAACCGTGGCAGCTAAGAGATGACCAGTCCCAACTGACAGCGCCCATTCACGAACATGACGCATGTATCGGCACCATTCAGCTCAACCATATTGAAGGGAACTAAATGACCCGACACACTATCTATGTTAGGTACGTTGCTGAGTGCCCTTAACCTTACTTTGTTTTACACAAGTAATCTGATTAACTACAGTGAGTGGGCTTCCACGATTAGCCGCCATTAACTAGTTTGTGTGGGAGGACATCGATTGTAACAAATATGGCGTTGAAACAAGTGCACATCGATTGATTAGTCGTTCATTCACGATGAATTGCCATAGCCAGTGTCCGACATCTGCTCAAAAGTAATCGGTTACTAATTCAAATCACGAATAAGTAGCTAGAATGTTGAAGATGTCGTGTAGCCCTGGTCCTTTAGTTTCAAGAAATTGTGTGATTACAGTTTTAATTTATCACTAAACACCTATCGATTTTAATAAGGAGGATTGTATGAAGGAGGAGGTCGTGGTTAAATAATAACAGCCGCTCGGGTCGATCTTCAGGTTGGTCCGTGGATAGGTGACCGCCCATCATATACAGAGTTTCCTCCATGCCTTGGAAAGAACGTTAAGCCGTTGATCCCGGCTGTCATTTGTAGATCTTTGACAGTCGTTACAGGTAGTCAGTGGCCCAAAAGTCTGACAACCAGTTTTACCAAGGGGTATCGTATGACCAGTACTAACTGGATTGTGTAGGTCAGATAGGCAGGCGCTCCATGTAAAATTCTGGTACTCAGCTGCATCCGGTTAGACTAGAAGCCGACCCCAACATAGAAAACGCTAAAGTAAGGATCTAAAGTTTTCAAAAGGTCTGCAAAATTGTTCATCAATTTTTTTTCATTCCATGTTCTGCTCCATAAAACCTAAATCATTATAATAAATGACGATGGCAGTAGGAGCCCGGCAACCGATCACTAATGCACTCACTGAACTGAACTGAGCCAGACTCATTATGCACGATCACATTCTACTTAGGTAAACGTATATGTATGTAAAACCCTAGTGATATTTTACACGGATTTTAATGATGCACTACAACATTATTTTTAGTATATGTGAAACTCGAATATAGTTTGTTCAGAATAAGGAACTGAATCGATTCCAATAATTTTTAAACCATGTTATATGTTTTCACAAAAATATATAAAAAAGTTTAAAGTTGGATACTGAGCGACTTTGAGTACCTATCGCAATAATTTAGGTACCTACTGCCAAATTATTATTATCAATGAGCTCAAGACAAAGCTGGAGGCGCGCGCTGCGTGGTGACCGCGTTTTTGTGCGGGCAACTAGGTAACAGAACATGCTTATAACTTTGTGATTTTTCATGATACAGTTTTGAAATTTTGTACATAGATTCTTTACATAAAAATACTAGACACGTGTATCAGGTTTCGCATATACTAAAACTAATGTTGTATAAGTAAACAGAATATTTCAATACCCATTTTACATGCGAATAAAATATCCTCCAAGTGTCCTTAAGTGGCAGTGGGCAGGGCACATTGCTCGCAGAACGGATGGCCGATGGAGCCGAAAAGTTCCGCGAAACAGAAGACGTTCCGCTCGATGCGAGACGCACGGGACCGGGCAAGAGATCTATCAGCACGGAATCGCATTTTTTCATGCTCCTCTACTGTTCTGCTAGAGCGAAACAGCGGGAACACCAACGATGCGGCGCTGGTAGATGAGGTTCAACCCTTATAATGCACAAGCATGTGTTTTTTTATTTTAAATATGGCATCTTAAAGTCAATCTAGAGATGTCAGCAAAAAGCATGGGCCGATGCCTGCCAGGGCTGCGGGACTGTTCGAAAGAGATACCGCGGCCCTGGAACACAAAGGGCATAGAAGGAACATGGATGGGTTTCAGTCAGTACAAGTCTGACACACCCTTCCGCTCCGCCGAGAGTGGGGGGGGGTCATTTGACGAAACCGAAAAAAAAGGAGGTTTTCGTCGGCTTAATCGGGTGATTCTTGACTGCCTTGGATGTAAGGCTTCCAGCCATGGCATAATACTTAAAAACTGCGCGACTGCACGCTATGGGCACCCACTGTGGAGCACAAGCCTCGTCTTGGGGCGTCGCTGGGGCACTGGGATAGCCAGGAACAGGCCGGATTGGATCAAAGTGCACACGCGTATGACAAACAACAAACAAACCTAAGAGAAATCAGACACCGTGATTTCATATATTTTTTTGACTGAAAAAAAAAAAACTCGTGTCAATTGAGAAGTCAAATCATTTATTTTCAATTAAACCATTAACATGCACTTTTGAATGTCAAAGACTATTATTCATTGTATGCAAGGCTATAGCTACTTACTTAGTATCTCTATGGACTTAAAATTAATGAAAGAAAGTATTCCTAGAATGTCATTAACACTTGCAAAGTGTCAAATTGTCAAATGCTTACTTGTTTCAACACAAAGATTTTTTATTTTTACCTGCGCTTATTCTTAAAATAATTTATGTAGAAAACTGTTACTATTTTAAAATTCAAATGTTAACACAGAAAAATAATTTCGAAACTGTATAAAACAAAGGAAAAACGGGAACTAATTTGAATAAAATTACATTTGAAAGTTAAACACAAACAAAGTTGTTTGTTTACTCGTTGCTGGGCAACGCGAGAACCGATGATTCAGGTTGTGAAACTAGATCAAGTCTGTACCATTGAGAAATGTATGTTAACTCACTGAAAATATAGCTGAATTTCAGTTGAATCTTTCCATTTTATCTGACATTAACTCATATTATTGAAAATTCCACTTTATCTAATAAATCCTAAAGTTCAAATCACATTGTTATGTCAATCATTTCAGGTCATGGCACCTCTCATTGAAAATTCAGTCGTATAATTTTAAGAAAAAGGTCGCAATTCTAATGAATGTCTATGTAATACTTTTGCATTGTTTTAAAACTGACTGATATATTTACAAACAAGTACGTTTATTTACTACATAGTATGTAAAACTGATTTATAGTGTTTTTTCCGCATTATCATAGTCATAATGTAGGAAAGGAAGCTGTAATAGATATCGTAGTATACATATAAATGGGTTGAGCAGTAAATATAAATAGTAAATAATGGTAAAATATTGTATTTATGAGCATAACTATTGACTGCCTCGTTGGTCTAGTGGTCGCAAGCACGACTGCCGAACATGAGGTCCCGGGGTCAATTCCCGGGTCGGGCAAAGTGTTATTGGATTTTTCCATCTGGAATTTCTGAGTAGCAGCCGCGGAGTCTGGAATTACGCCCGATTGATGGCAATAGGCTCGCCCCCTATTAGGGACTAAAACATAACTGACGAAATGTGACTGTACTATTTTAGGTACACCTCTGCCTAACCCTTTGGGGATTATAGGCGTGATGTTATGTTAAGTATTATCTTTTTGGAGTATGTCTTAGGTAAAATACGGTTACGCTAATATTAGTTCTCATTACAATTTAATGGTTTAGATTGCAAAAAGCATCAATTTTTAATTACTTTTCAAATTCTGAAAGCCATAAGACTGATTAGAATTTACCTCAAATATAATTTTTTCATTCATGAAATAAATGTTCAACAGGATTTTTTGAATTTAAAGAGTTTGTATTTGTAAAAAAAAACTGAAAATCATATTTTGATCAACATTCATAACCTGAACTAACGTGAAAATTGCAAAAACCGTAACAAAAATTAGTTTTTCTGGGTCCCGTGGTACTATAACCATTTCATTTACAGTCTTTCAGTCGCCAGCGCATCAAGTTACCACAAACTGTAAAATTTCCTCCTTCGTTTTTGAACCAACCTTCAACATTTTATGGTTTCAAAACATTTGCAGAAATTTGACAATTTGTGGTAACTTATTACTTAGACAGGAAACGGGATATTTACCATGTTTACTATTTTTGTCGAGTTCCCGTTTATTTTTTTTTTATTTTTTTTTTTATTTTTTTTTTTCTGCTCATAAACACCCACCCGCAGTAACAGCGCCGAAATATCGGGAATTCGACAAAAGCAGTAAACATGGTAAATATCCCGTTTCCTGTCTAAGTAATAATGTTAGTGACCATGATAGTTTAAAATCTTGTGGTAACTTGATGTGCTGGCGACTGTACAATGTATATTTAAACATTATCCTATAAACTTGACTAATCCAGCAAAACACTAGCATTAGCATTTTGCGCATTTTGCTTTTTTTTTTTTTTTTTTTTTTAGCGTTTTGGCATTTTTTTTTCTAGCATTTATATAGAAAAACACTTTTGACTTTGTATGCACTTTCTTAACACAGAAACAGATGTACTTGATATATGAGATACTTATTATTCTTGTAAGCGAACTCTTAGTGCAAACAAACAAATATTAATACGACTGTTTACTAACAAGACACCAGCTCTTTCTTGGTACACCTAAGAGAAGGATACTGTGTTAGGAGCAATGACCTATCTTGTTTATGTAGATAACCTTATCAGCATGGAGTTGCACATTTTTTCACTTTTATCTCAACTATTTAGTACTAACTGTGCGCCGAGACCTTCGTCCGCGTGATATTCTTAACAATTTTTTTAAGGTTTTATTTTTTTTGCCCGAAACCCTTATCCTTTTTATAACTCCTTTTAACATCAGCTATTTGCCAGAAAAAATCCCGTCAAAATCGGTATAGCTGTTTCGGAGAATAGCCGGGAAAAACAGACAGAAACACAAAAAATTAAAATAATGTTTTATTTTTGTTTTAAGTACCGTATATACTTTCACATACATTCAGTAAAAAGGTATTATTTAGAAATTTCAGACGGACTCTAGATTATTTCCTATTTGTGTTTGAAAAATAAATCGTTTGCCAGATAATGTAATTAAGGCAATGACTGAAATTGAACTGTCATAATGATAGGCATAGTATTGCCTCTATCCCTGAATGGGGCGAAACTTTGTCGGGTTTTCCATTCAAAATTTGCCCGGTTGATGGCAATAGACTTACCCCTGCTCCTCTAATCCTGACCACAGTTCCTCAGATTCCTAAACTCCTGATAAAATCTGCTGTAATCAGCAGTTCTGATTGATGAACCAGAACAAAAACTAATCATACCGGACGGTCACTCATTAAAACCAAATATGCTTTCAGAATACAATCTCCAAGAATGAAAAGAGCGAACACAATGAAAATAAAAATAAGGTTATTTAATACGAGTCATTCCGGCGTCGTAACTATTAAGTAATATGAAGCAATTCGTCAAATTGTAGTCATTACACACAAGCTAACAATAAAAGGAATGAAGTCAGGTTATGTACAGGGTGTGGAAGTAAGGTAAGAGATTATTTTGGTTGGCATTCTTTTTGTGGGAAACCATTCTTGGAAAATTTAGGAAATTAGGTTATTCAAGAGTGAAGCCGTAAAATTGCTGAAAATATTGTGTCTGAAAAAATAAATTTATTTTTTCAGAATGTGGGTGTATTATTATGTACACTTCTGCCTAACCCTTCGAGGATTACAAGCGTGACGTTATGATATGTTGGTGAAAATACTGAAGTCTAGATAAAGCTTTTATCAAATAAAATAAAAACGAATCAGTTCGAGCCACACCCTGTATTCGCGAGTGAGCACGAAACGAACTAATAAGTCATCAATTGTTACCTCGCGTGTCTCGGAATTGTAGAAAAAAAACCAGATAAATCACTACCAACACAGAGCGGTCTTTTTATGCGTCTAGCAAGGTAGGGTTGTCAGTCAGTGGTTTTTTTAATGCTGTACTATCTTATGCTCGCGGCTTCGGCCGCTTGTAGTTCGATAATATCCCACAGAATCGTATCCAGGTTATAAACTATCTATGTGCCAAATTTCATCCAAATCCGGTCAGTAGTTTTTGCGTGAATGAGTAACAAACATCCATCCATCCGTATTTAAATAATACTAGCTGTTGCCCGCGACCTTCGTCCGCGTGAAATTTTAGCCTATAACCTTCCTCGATAAATAGGCTATCCAACACTAAAATAATTTTTCAAATCGAAGCAGTAGTTCCTGAGATTAGCGCGTTCAAGCAAACAAACAAACAAACAAACTCTTCAGCTTTATAATATTAGTATAGATTAAAAAACACGCTTTAGAGTATCACGTAATTTAGCAGCTATTTAGCACAGCTATGTTCTAAATACTTTTCATTAACCAATTGTATTTACCTATAGTAAAATACTTCCACAGAAAAAGTATCGGCTTTTATAAAATGAAGTAGGCCTGGCGGTCATGTGATCTTAGTCCATTAGTGCTTATCCAAAAAAGAACAGCTGTTTCATACCTTTGACTGTCATATTTTATTCTATTTTATTTATTGTCCCATAATAAATAAAATAAAATTAAATTTAAGGAATGCGATTTTGTGTGAAACAGCTGTTTTATTTATAAAAATCGACGTCTAATCTTGATTATTAATGCTGATTCTTTTTCTAAATTAAAGATTAAAGAAGCCATGAACTGTAGCAAGTCTTCTGTAGATTGCTCATCTTATTTGGTATTATCTAAGACTTCTAAATAAAAGGAACTTTTTTCAAGAAAAATCGATCGGTGGCCTAGTCTGAGAAAATGTTGCTTTTCTAGCTATCGAAAAACAAACATTTTCTAGTGACAGTTGTATCAGATTTTTTTTTAATGTTCAAAATTGTTGCAACCCTAGAATTTCATATGCATGTTTTCAGACAGACTGTCCTAATTCGCCATAACCGATAATATGCAATTTCGCTCCAAAAAACTGAAGTCAAGAAACTTCAGTATTTTGCTAAATATGGTCTAAAAAACTTCAAACGTAAGACATTTAAATACTTACGATAAACGGGGCAACGAGAACAAAATCATTGTCTACTTGCAAGAACCAATTGGTTGCTTACTGGTTGCTGGATGAGTTATTGGCGCCGAAGAGACATCAAATGACCCGTCCTTTCAATTTGGCAAACGATATACGAAACACCCTGTGTATCTTAAATCTCTTTACTTGTAACAAAGTATTTGTACTCGCCAACCCTACCAATCTGTCGCATACGATTGTCAAGGTGAACGTACAAAGCTTGTCCACTCCCATATATGACAGATCATTGCTATGTACACACTTATATGTAAATTAAGTAGGTATATAGTGTACTGATATGTGTGAGAATAGACTGGTATGAGAAACTAGATAGTATATGAAAAAAATCACACATTTCATGGCTAAAATCAAAAGTCTTGTGATATGATATTAATGGTTGACGTATGTATAGGATTCTATAGGTTTTTTAAATTAGGTGGGGTTATACAAGGTAACTAGGACCCTAGTTATAGTGACGTCATAAAAAAATAATAGATTCCTCTCGCCCATGCGAGGCCCACATACACCCATGTTTTAACGTATGTTTTAATCTGATTAGCATCAAGAGTAACAAAAGGCTGTGTAGAAATAAAGATAGTTTTTTTAAAGCGGTTCCCATACAATTTTCCAGAAGTTAAAATAGTTTTCGACTATTAAGAATCGCAGAACATACCTGGGATATTTTCGAATACTTTTTTTATGACGTCACTATTTGGACCTCGTGGTATATAGTAATTATAGTCTCCGTTTGTGGCTATACTAACAGTTTTGTCTGACACAGTTTCAGTCCCACCACTAGCTTGCTAACTTGTTAATACTTTTACACGGGTGAGCTGTTCAACCACGACTCCTGAAAACATATATTTATACCCAATTTTGACGACAAGAAAATTATCCTCGACACCATTAAGAATACCATTAAATCTCCTCAGCCTCTTTTTTTGATGAGTCCGATGACGGAATGCCTTTTTGGTCGAGTGTTCGTAAGCGAGACTGCTGAGCATGAAGTCCTGGGTTCGATTACCGGGTCGGGCAGAGTGTTATTGGGTGTTGTCATAAGGAATTTCTCGCCGGTCGCCGGGCCGCTTGCCCGGTTGATGGAAAAAAACATAACTGGTGAATTGTGGATGGACTATTAGGGACACCTTCGATTACCCCTTCAAGGATTACAGACGTGACGTTATCTTATGTCAGACGTCGTATTTTGCGTCCAATGTCTGCAGAATAAACAGTTTCATTCTTTTTACGGCAAACCTGTAGCAGTCAATTTTGTATAGCAGCCGTACCATGTTGTCACATGTCACCCACGCCCCTGAGCATAGCCCCATACAGCAAGGTATGTTCCTAGCTCGTCCCATGGTCAAGGTTTATAGATGATAAAGCCCACACCTATGTAGACACGTATCAGTAAACCGTTCTAAATATAAATCTGTCTGTATGTCTTTGTGTCATGCAATCTGGTGGATCTAGGTCGTTCAATGTCGAACTATTTTTTTATAACGTTCATGTTTCGAGTAGGTATGGGTCAACCAACTCATCCGCAATGTAATGACGTGATTGTCTTTATTAGGAAACAAAATATAACCTAAATATCAGGGTACCTAGAATAAAAATGCCAGCAGGGTGTGTGTCAAACTATGATCCACCTCCTACCCTGGCCTCTGCAAAAGATGCTGTCAAAATGACCACTCCGCTGTCCTATAAGACGCCATGAAAGGGGCGATTGGTTTATGGCCAATAAAATTGAAAATACTTCTTTAACGTGTGGTTAGTACCTAACCTGGTGTCAGAGTTTTTATGCCACCCATGGGCCTCTGACTTGGCTTTACATGCCGTCAAGAAATATCTCTCAGGCATGCTGGTTTCCTCACGATATTTTCCTTCACCGAAGCAAGAGATAATTATAGGTACAGCACGCACATGAATCCGAAAAATCAGAGGTGCGTGCCTTGGATTCGAACTCGAGACCCTATGACTTGGCAGTCCGACGGTCACACTACTAGGCTATCACGGCTATTGGGAATACTGTCGTGCCAGCGTCACGATGAAGAGTAGTCAACATAGCTCACAGGATAAGCACGCTATATACAATGTGCCGGCCATATTTGACGTAACTGTAGATGACCGTCACGATCAGGGTAAACGTGATCTTTGGATAGTGAATAAGAATCGTCCAACGTAAAGAAGATCATAGCTTCACCTAGCCCTAGATAGTGTAAACGTCAGAACCCCTGGACCCATAGAGATATTTGATGTTTAGAAAATACCAAAATTCACTACCTCGACTGACAGTGAAACAACGTGTAAAGAAAGTGGTCAGACATTCTGACATCAGGATGTCTGGACCACTTGTTTTTATAGTTGGGGACAATACAAATCTCTTTGTAAGTATTTACTACCTTCTTAGTACTTCAACATAATAATTTTTTGATTTTTTTTTGGCAAGTGGTCCATCGTTTCTGTGGCTTACTAGCTGGCGTTTCATCTGGGGGCAGGAAAGCTATGATCTTCGCAGGGTGAATAGCAGCAGCTGAATGACACTAGCCGAGAAGCAGTCGGTCCATTCGAAAACATCTTCAGACATCTGTATGTCATCTTAATGTGATATCAGTGAATTATGTTTTTCAGTATCTATTTTTATTTAATCTTTACGAAACACCCTACCCGCCTTTATACTAAGCAAGCTACACACCCCTCAGTAAAAGAAACTACTCTGATAATAAGTTAATCAACTAATCTAAAGCTAATATTTGCTGCTGGCACAGCCACTAAGTGATTCTTATCATAAATAGGGCGACACCTTAAGCCTGGTTCACACTTGGAGATATATCACTTGAGACATAGTTTTGATTTCCCTGTTGGGTGCCATTTTGGCATACTGTCAGTTGAAACAACAATAAAAGTTACGTTAAGATTTTAAACTATCATGGTCACTAACATTATCATTAACACTAGAAACGTGATATTTACCATGTTTACTGATTTCTTTGAGTTCTCGATATTTCGGCGCTGTTGCAAGCACCATGATCACGGATAAACTGAAGCCAGCGCCGAAATATCGGGAACTCAAAGAAATCAGTAAACATGGTAAATATCCCGTTTCTAGTGTTAATAAAAAAAGTTACATTGTCTAAGCACCGTTTAGAGTTTCGACAAATAAAAGTTCTAAACCAAGTTATACATGGTGGCAGGGACACCGATGTTAAAACGGTGGCCACGTATTCAGCACATCATTCTGAAAAAATGCTGTTTCATAGAAAACTGCAGTACGTACACGGTTAAAATGTATGGAACATCATCATCTGCTTAGCCTTTTCCCAACCATATTGGGGCCGGCTTCCAGTCTAACCGAATGCAGCTGAATACCAGTATTTTACATGGTGCGACTGCCTATCCGACCTCCACAACCCAGTTAGTACTGGGTAATACGACATCCCTTGGTAAGACTGGTTGTCAGACTTTTTGGGCCTCTGACTACATAACGACTGTCAAAGATCTACAAATGACAGCCGGGACCAACGGCTTAACGTGCTTTCCGAGGCACGGAGGAAACTCGGTATGTAATGGGCGGTCACCCATCCACAGACCAAACTAGGCAAGCACGGCTTAACCTAAAGCCGAGCGGCTGTTATTATTTAGCCACGAGCTCCTCATGTATGGAACAGCAGATTTTTATTAAATTACTGATAAAAAAAATCTGTATGGAGAGGTTCAGTATGATGTACTGAATACGTGGTAACCGATTTCGCATCGGTGTCCCTTCCATAGGATACCACAGACAGGAAAATCATAGTGTTACAGTGTTGCGAGACTTTTTGTGTTAGTGTGCTCTATCAGACCTAAACTAATCTAAATTATATCTCGATTCAATTTCATGGGTGAGCAGTCGAGACAAAAAGTATTTAGTATGCATAAGGCCTTACGTCGCTTTGATATTTTATCTAAATTAAACAATCAAGTTCGTAAAATCGGTCATTTTAGTCGGTTCTTGATTGTTTTAAAGATTACTTAGAACACTAACCTATCTGGGTTGCATGTTACCTGCCTACTAATATTTCAGTTATCTGTATACCTATCAAAGGCTTGTAATAGGAGTCATGTTTTATGCTGTAGATTGGCAAAAGATCAGTCATCCCGCTTGATGGTAAAACGCTTTTGGACATCTGTAATACCTACCAACCCCCGTAGCAAGACCGCCGTAGACAAGGATTTCTTTGACGGAAGAATCGACAAAACGACAGATAGTGCAAAGAAATCTGACATTGTGTCGACACAATATGTCATTTTGTCGATTCTTCCGTCAAAGAAACCGTCACACACGTTCCGTAAAAATCAGGTCACAGCCTTATACATGGACATGACTAAGGCTTTAGATTATGTCGACCATGGCCTACTATTACATAAACTAGAAATCTATGGAGTTCGAGGTAAAGCACTAGAAATAATCAAATCCTATCTCAGTAATAGAATACAGTACACTGAAATAACACAACTATGTCCACTCACAAAAACAGAAATTAAATTTACATCGAGCCCAAGATGTATAAAATTTGGTGTACCTCAAGGGTCGATACTAGGCCCACCACTATTTCTCATTTATATAAATGATTTACCTAACGCTATTCAACACCCTATGGTTTTATTTGCAGATGACAGTACGGCGATTTTCACAAATAACCAAAATAAAAATCTTGAACTAGAAATAAATGATTCCTTATCGAAATTAATACACTGGCTTAAAGTAAATAATCTAAAAATCAATCTTACAAAAACCCATTACATGAATTTCAAGAATAAAAACGCAAAATCAATTCCATTATCTATTGAGTACAATAATGCAACTGTATCTGAAGTTACAAGTACAAAATTTCTAGGCATCCATGTAGATTCTAATATGTCATGGAAAACACATGTAAATAGTGTATGTAACAAATTGCATCAGTTCTCTTATGCCCTCTACATGCTCAAAAAAGTATCTAATCAAACAACACTACTTAGTGCTTATCATGCGTATGTGGGATCCACTCTATCTTATGGGATACTATATTGGGGATACTCAACCGATAAAGAAATTGCGTTCAAAGCACAAAAAAGGTGTATTAGATCAATATGTGGGATACACCAAACAGATTCATGTAAACCTCATTTCATAAACCTCAAGATATTAACCCTCCCTGCTTTATATATCTACGAGGCCTCAATTTTAGTTAAATCAGATATCAGTAGCTATGACACATTAAAAAGCAGTAGACTCAGAAATACACTACGTAATAAAACATCCCACACTGCACTACATAGCAATAGTATTTTTTGTATGGGCATAAAAATATATAATAAGTTACCCATAGACATTAAGAGCATTCATTTAATTGGTATTTTTAAAAGAAAGTTAAAAGACTTTTTGATTAAAAAGTCATTTTACTCTATAAAATAATTCCTTGGAGAAAAGTAATTATTTAATATTAAAATAAGAAGAGAATGATTAACATAAAATGTTGGAATAATGTTAATTAATATAATATAATGTTAATTGTAATATTAAGAATGTATATTATTTTTAAAACGATTTAAATTGCAATGCCTTAACAGGCAACTAAGTTCTAAGAACCTACCTATTGTTACCATTGTCAAAATACTGTACACTTAGTTCGCAATAAAGAATTTGAATTTGAATTTGAATTTGAAAGAAATCCTTGTCTACGGTGGTCATGCTACGGGGGCTGGGCTACCACAGGTAACTTACCTTATTTATTAGGACTCGTTTATTTTTTTCTTGAAGCTATCCTTGAAGTTACTCTGCAGAAAGAATGAAGGGAAAGTCATACGGCTGAATCAGGAAATTACAAATCCAATAATTAAATACACAGAAATCAACGCAAGCACGTCATAAAATTATCGGTCCGTCATAAGTTCAAAGTCCTGACCCACTTACACTAATCGATAGCGACGCGACTGCATATAACTGAGTTAATATGACCATTGCGTTCACGACCTTGGGTGACGCTTCTTGCGACATGACTTGCGACGCGACTTGTGACACGACTTACTACGCGTCTTGCGACTCGACTTGTGACTCGACTTACGACTCGACTTGCGAATATTGTGATGTGACTTGTAAAGCGAAGTGCGAGTCGACTTGTGACCTGGCCTGCGACTCAACTTGCGAGTATTGCGACGCTACTTGCTAGTCTTGCGACGCAACTTACAACGTGACTTGCGATGCGACTTGCGCGATTCGCGCGTCCCTTAATCTACTTAGTCTGTCTCAGTCCATTTCAAGACACAACAATCTCCCAAGCTGCCCACAACTACCTGTCCTCCGCCTTCCGCATCTAGCCTGACCCTGGACCCAGTCACATTTTTAAAGTCATCGGTCGATATAGCTAGGGGGCGTCCAACGCTACGCTTGCAGACACGCGCGAGCCTCACTTGTTTCCTGAGTACCGTCGCATCGCAGTGACTCGTGGCGTGCACTAAACACCTTCGCTCATTTGTTTTCTCCGCAGTCGCTCTCGTAAGACGCGTGTTTTGAGCGTATAACTCGTGGCCGAGGGATTAAAGAGCGGTCAGGTTACATAAACATTTGTTTAACTAACTGGTTGGCGGTGCCTTTTGATGCTAGGTGTGTTTAACTGTGTTAAGTACAGTTCGGTTTGTTACGAATAGGTCATGTTGGTTCTGCCTGATAGCAGCACAATATCACGACTGTTTACTCTTAAAGTTTTGGCAGAGTCGAAGTGGCTGGGAAGTGGGTTCACCTAGTTATATTATAAATCTCTTGTAATAAAGGACTACCTCGTTGGTCAAGTGGTCGAAAGCGCGACTGCTGAGCATGAGGTTCAGGGTTCGATTTCCGGGTCGGGCAAAGTTTATTGGGTTCTTCCATCACGAATTTCTTAGTAGTAGCCACGAAGTCTGGATTTGTGCCCGGATCGTGGTAATAGGCTCGCCCCTATTAGGTACATGGGACTTAAACACAACTAGCGAAATGTGGGTGTACTATTAGGTCCCCTCTGCCCTGCCATAAGGTGATTACAGGCGTGATGTTATGTTATGAAATAAAAGTTGTTGTAATAAAGTACGTATCGATTGTCAATAACCTAAGCCAGACTCAAGGCCGGTGGTATAAAAATCTGATTGAAAATCAAATTGGTTTTTGAACACTTAGATTACCTAGAATCAAAGCAGGCAATTATTTATTTGAATTTTCAAAGGTGTCAATTTTCTGTTCAGAAGCCTAGACTCCACTCCGCTTCATAAAAACAAAACATTTATGCGATCATGGCATATTTAGACTCGTATGCATAAAACAAAAAATAATGTCAAAACATGAAATAGTTAATAATACACCCATCCCAAACTTGACCGCGCCACGTTGCTTAACTTCTCAATGCGATCAATTTACGCAATACCATCCAAACAGTAAAAAACAAATACAAATATTTGTTTAAACCACCGATTTGACATGATAATAAGGTCACTTCCGAAATAATATTGATTGTTTACATAAAAACTTGTAAATATTTACATCACACTTGTAAATATTTACATCGGATGTGTAAATGTTTAGTCTTATGTGTTTGCTTGCAAAATATCGGGTTTCTTTGTCTTACTTGTTGTTTATTTATTTAATAAATATACCTACATCTAAATTTGGGTGATAGTGTGATGTTTCAGAACCCGTGTCGTGTATGATTTGAGGTTTCCCAATCTGACTTTTGGGACCGAAAACAGGACCAGTACTAACTGGGTTGTGGAGGTCAGATAGGCAGTCGCTCCATGTAAAATACTGGTATTCAGCTGCATCCGGTTAAACTGGAAGCCGACCCCAACATAGTTGGCAAAAGGCGAGGCAGATGATAATGACACGGGAATGATACTTCCTATCTATCTATCGAGTTCACAACGTCCAAATCCGAAAACGCACAAAGGTTTTCGATTGTTTGTGAATGTGTGAACATTGTAGGCTTTGTAGATTTCCAGCTGCTTGTTAACTTTTTATTTTGTTCTACATTTTTTGTGTAGTAAGCAACGACTTATTGTCGGGCCTACGCTATCCCCCCATACTTAAGTACAAATGCTGTATCCATGAAGAGTAACCAGTTGATGTGCAGGCGTCTGTACCTAGCTCAATTTACATAATCAAAATCAAACACCCAAATTCGGAACACTTCATTGACATCAAGTTAGTTCCGTATCAACAAACACAAAATTATGGACATATTCGTAATGTACCGGCCTTGTATACGTATGTAGGTATGCAGGCCTACATGCATATGTATAATTACAAGAATATAAGATTGTTTACATAGCGTATATAGCAAGTAGGTGATAATTGACTTGAATTAACTGTGCAGATGTGTGGCAGAAAATCAACTAATCTATACTACACTAATATTATAAAGCTGAAGAGATTGTTTATTTGTTTGTTTGCTTGAACTTTCGTTTGTTTATCTCAGGAACTACTGGTTCGATTTGAAAAATTCTTTTAGTGTTAGATAGCCCATTTATTGAGGAATGTTAGGCTATAAAATTTCACGCGGACGAAGGTCGTGAGCAAAAGCTAGTAAGTAATATTACTTAGTAGGTTCTTGTTACTACATTGTTTCTAGTTTGAACGTAAGACATTCGGTTTTAACTGTGAAATGATGAATAAAACAGTTAAAGTTAATTTTCTTGTAAATTTTTAATGATAATCATTTATTATTGGCGAAAATAGTTACCTATTATATTCCAAATACCGAAGAATTTAATTAAATAGTCTCCTGAAAGGAACTGCAAAGTTTATTTATACATGCAACACATTCTAGATTAAGATATATCCAATAAAACCTTATATAAAAACGGAAGTGGCGACTAATATACTGAATGGACGAGTATTATACCAAGTAAGTAACTATTTATCTGCTCACTGCGGAAAGGAGAAAATAGGAAGCAAGAATGAGCGATTACAATCTAGTGGTTAATAAGCTTGGTTTAGTCCTTGAATAATTATCACACTGATCGTATTGAACAACTAGTCGCCGTAATAAACATTTGTATTCGCCCACTGTTTGTCGCCCACTTAGTATTTCTGTAGCCCATATTCAGTATTTTTGACACATTTAATTTGTATTCTTTCCGCTCGTTTAAATACTACCCGTATTTTAGTTGCTGAATCTGATTTCGGCTTGACGAGGGAACCAACTATCTATAAGACCTGACCTAGAGATCATGCATGTATCTTACAACAACAACAACAACACAACAACAACACAACAACAACACAACAACAACAACAACAATTAACAACAACAACAACATGACCACAACAACATGAACAACAACAATAACAATCGTGAACGGGCGCTGTCAGTTGTGACTGGTCATCTCTTGGTTGCCACGGTTTATTTGAATTAATTATTTTATTTTTACTATGGACACTTTTAAAGTACACATCTTGCTACATCGTTCTCACATAATGTACCATCTCAACATAAATGATGTAACCAAGTTATTGTAAAACATTCTGATTTAAAAGAGTGTCCATGGAGTTTCTTGCCCGTTCTTCTCCATAGAGATCTACGTTAGGGAATGGGCAACTACAGTACTTTCACAGTTTTTATGCCTTGTGACTGGGACTGTAGCTATTTTTCATTGTTGTCTTTGTTTCGACAATTCAAAAGTGCCTGTAACTGGCCTACTTGAAATAAATGCTATGATTTTGATTTTTGATTTTGACAACAACAACAAACAACATGAACAACATGATCTCCTTTAGCGTTACCGTAGTCAAACTAACTATGTAAAAGTAGAACAATATCAATAGAAAACTCATAAAACTAGAATAAAATATCGCCCCAACATCTTCGCGTGTCGACAAATCGACGAAACGAAATCATTGACTTCTTTATGACGTCTAAACATGCTAACCTCAATATAACGGTTTTGTCTTCATTATGAAAAAGAATGCCTCGTTGATCTAGTGTTCGCAAACGCGACTGCTGAGCATGAGGTCCTGGTTTCGATTCCCAGGTTGGTCCAAGTGTTATTGGGTTTTTCCGTCAGGAATTTCTCAGTAGCAGCAACTGAGTTTGGATTTGTGTTTTCTCCATGTAAAATACTGGTATTCAGCTGCATCCGGTAAGACTGGAAGCCGACTCCAACATAGTTGGTGAAAGGAATATGTTGATATTCATCATCTGCCTAGCCTTTTCCCAACTATGTTGGGGTCGGCAGTTGGTACTGGGCCATAAGATATCTCTTGATAAGACTGGTTGTCAGACTTTCGGGCCACTGACTACCTGTCTTTCAAAGATCTACAAATGGCAGCCGGGACCAACGGCTTAACGTGCTTTCCGAGACACGGAGGTAACTCGGTTTGTTGGGTGGTCACCCATCCACAGACCAACCTAGGAGATTGATCCGAGCGGCTGTTATTATTTAGCGACGAGCTCCTCTATCGATTCATTAATAAACATAAGAATATAAATAATCTCTCGTCATCATAATTCTGTTCCTATATTTCTAGTGGCATCTAATTCATTCTGTAAATAGAATAATAGACGGTCATCGCCTATTATAATAATAAATTGATATAATAAAGACTTTCGCCCACTGCCTAGTAACATGTGTTCTGATTGTTTACATTTATTTTTGTAATAAAATTATTTATGGTTTGTTATTATTTCTAAAATTGTAAACTTTGGTATTCAAATTTTATGGGACCATTTTAAGTTTTTTTTTCTACATCATCCACCTAGCCTTTTCCTAACTATGTTGGGGTCGTCTTCCAGTCTAACCTGATGCAGCTGAATACCAGTATTGTACGTAGAGCGACTGGCTATTTGACCTGCACACCCCAATTACTGGGTTCCACGATACTGCTCGGTAAGACTCGTTGTCGCTTGGTAGGACTTTCGGGGATCTGACTACACGTAACTTTAAAAGATTCACAAAATGACAAACAGGACCAACGGCTTAACGTACTTTTAGCACGAAAATTGCAAATTCTATGCATTAAAAAGTATCTTTCAGAGGTTAGGTCTTGTATAATATTATTTTGTGTAAACAACTGTAGGGTTTTATTTTAACACAACGTTTTAAATATTTAGGCCCGTTTGCACTACAAATCACCAAATGTATTTACCTCTAAAAAAAAATCTCAATCAATCGTTTGGTTTAGCGATAAAAGTACTTAGTGATTTATGTTACAAGTGGGCATTAAATACCACTGTGAGTCATAGTGTAATACAACATTGGAATGCATCATCTGCAAATAAGTAAAATTTTGTTTTGTAATTAAAAACAAAATAAAAAACAAACATCTTTCTGCAATTCTTATTTTAAAAACAAACAAAGGTTTCCAGTACACTTCCAATTATAATATTTACTACAACAAAACATAATAGTCATTACAAAATGCTCTAATAGTGCTCGATAGCTCGGCTGGCTCGTGTTTGCTCGTATCAAGTTATTAGCTTGTTCACAAACTACACGGTGACGGTACTCACGCGAAGGAAACAATGACACTGGTCGCTTGACGCAAGTCAATGTCGCAAGTCAATGTCGCAAGTAGCTGTCGCAAGTTACTGTCACAAGTTACTGTCGCAAGTTACTGTCACAAGTCAATGTCGCTAGTCGCTGTCGCAAGTTTCTGTCGCAAGTCGCTGTCGCAAGTTACTGTAGCAAGTTACTGTTGCAAGTTACTGTCCCAAGTTACTGTCGCAATTCAATGTCGCTAGTCGCCGTCGCAAGTCACTGTCGCATGTCGCTGTCGCAAGATACTGTCGCAAGTTACTATAGCAAGTTACTGTCGCTAGTCGCCGTCGCAAGTCGTTGTCGCAAGTCACTGTCGCAAGTCACTGTCGCAAGTCACTGTCGCAAGTCGTAGTTGCAAGTCGCATCCCCTGATATCGTGAACGGGACGTAACAGTTAACATCTAACACAATACCAGTGTTAATTGTTGTTTTTCTCAGAGCAATGCGTCGCTTCTAATTAATATTGTTCAAGATTTTATTGTGATTAATAGTTTCTAGTAGATAAATGTTTGTTATTTAATATGTGCAAGCTAATGGAGGAAACGCACGACCGCGCGTGACTTTAGTAAACGAATAGATTTTATCGATACTTTTGAATACATGACACCGCATCTGTAATCACCGTAGTGCACCAACAGCACCCATATCGCTAGTTATGTTTAAGTCCCATGTAATAGGGGGCGAGCCTAATTGCCAATCAAGTATAAATTCAAACTCTGGGCTGCGATTGCGAATTTCACAATGAAAAAACTGGACAACACAGGAATGAATTTAGGACCTCAACTTAGCAGGCTTATGACATCGAGGTATGAACATTCTGGTCCGATCCAGGTCTACCGGTTGACATCTGGAATCCGTGATTGATTGAGATATGACAGGATGAAGATAAGTCAAGTATTGTAATTAGAGCGTTTCCTTTGATTCTGGATGATGAATCAAAATCAAAGCATTTATTTCAAATAGGCCAGTTACAGGCACTTTTGAATTGTCGAAACAAAGACAACAATAAAAAGTAGCTACAGTCCCAGTCACAAGGCATAAAAACTGTGAAAGTACTGTAGTTGCCTATTCCCTAACGTAGATCTCTATGGAGGAGAACGGGCAAGAAACTCCATGGACACTCTTTTAAATCAGAATACTTTTACAATAACTTGGTTACATCATTTAAGTTGAGATGGTACATTATGTGAGAACGATGTAGCAAGATGTGTACGTTAAAAGTGTTCATAGTAAAAATAATTCAAGAATAAAATAATTAATTCACTCAAATTTATACAAGAAAAAATTTTACTCTAAGGAAACAGTTTCAGCACCTATTTCAAAATCATGAAATCGCTGGTCCGATTCTGTCTACATGTACGTTAACTGGAGCGTAAAATGCGTCGTAAAGCGCTGGCCTAAGTTTAACTGTAGACAACACCAATAGACGCAATCGATCGCCTGAAATTGAACCGAACAAACCAGTTTATGTCAAGTAAATGTCACAAATTTTGATATAATATGTACCATCAGCTGCCTAGCCTTTTCCCAGCTAAGTTTGGGTCAGCTTCCAGTCTAACCGGATGCAGCTGAGTACCAGTATTTTATATGGAGCGACAGTTAGTACTGGGTAATACGATACCCATTGGTAAGACTGGTTGTCAGACTTTCGGTCCACTGACGACCTGTAAGGACAGTTCTTTAACAGTCCCGATCTATAAATGACAGCCGGGACCAAAGCTTAACGTGAAACGAGGTATGTAATCCACGGACCAACCTAGGTAAGCGCGGCTTAACCTTAAGATAGATCCGAACGAATGTTATTATTAAGCCACGAGCGCCTTGATATAATATGTATATCAGAAGTAAAATGAGTAGTTCAAAGACAAATACTCAGAAATGCACCATCATCATAATATTCCTGTCTTCGTCTCATGTTACTTGGGCTCGGTAAGTCGGTATAACACTTTTTTTTTCGCATTCTCACCTCTGAAACCGTCACGCATCATTCACTCCTTTTTCTTTCATATCATTCCTCACACAATGTAGTATCTATCTAATCCATTTTCTTCTCTGAACATCATAACACACATTACAGAAGACTGAAAAGCGTTGAATTAATTGATGAAATATGCGAAAAAAGAACAGCCACCGACCGTAACAATAAAAAACGCGTTCTGAAGCTTTATTTAGCTCAACTCCTAAACTAGACATTTGAGTGACAGTACTAAACAAAAAACAATCATAGTCCCAAATGATAAATTATTACTACAGGTTCAGAAAAAATAGAATGACAACATTTATAAATAAAGAATGACACTGGCCTAGACTTTTGACACTTGAATGTCAAAACCAATAAAATAAATTCCCAGTCACTAGCTCTTAAACTAGCTCCAATAGAAATGACATCACAATTACTTCATTCATAAATGTAATCTTCACGGTCAAGTCTATACAGCGTGTTTCAGAAATGCGCTATTTAGACTGTGCAACTTTCTCCATGAAAACAAACATCGCAATCTCAATAGAAAAAAAATCGCAAGAGGAGCCCCTCTTGCGATTTGCGTGGCTAAATAATAACAGCCGCACGGGTCGTTCTTTAAGGTTAAGCAGCTTTTGACGAGGCCGGTCCGTGGATAGGTGACCATCCATTATAAATATGGAATTTCCTTCGTGCCTCGGCACGTAAAGCCGTTGGTCCCGGCTGTCATTTGTAGATCTTTGACTGTCGTTACAGGTAGTCAGTGGGCTAAAACTCTGACAAGCAGTCTTACCAAGGCATATGGTATTACTCAGTATCTATATCTATCAGTGGGTTGTGGAGGGCAGATAGGCAGTCGCTCCATGGTATTCAGATGCTTCCAGTTACACTGGAAGCCGACTCCAACATAGTTGGGAAAAGACCATATATATTTTACCAATAACGTATTTGTAAGAAAATATTTACCTATTCCAAAAATTTTGGGTTGAATATTGAAGTTATGTATGGGAACTGACTATTTTTCTTAATAACGCAATGAGTCCCTTTTAGAAACTTGGTTAAATTAAATATCCAGGCATTTCTGAAACACACTGTACAGACTACAACCAGTAAGAAATGACTCAATCAAGTGCGAACCGAACACAAACATCAAACAACGCGTAAAGGTCAGTGACCTGTTGACACGTTACGCCGCAGTGGGCGGAAGCCTTAATTTTTAATGTGCTTTATGAGGGTAAATTAAATCAGAGCAGGATATTTGGCAGACTGGAAATTAGTGCTTTAAAAGTGAGTTGAATTTTTTAACAAAGAAAATCAAGCACCCAGTCATCATCATCATAAAAGCCTAGCCTTTACCCAATCTATGTTGTGGTCGGCTTTCAGTCTAACCTGATGCAGCTGAATACCAGTAATGATTTTACATGGAGCGACTGCCTATCTGCCCTCTACAACTCAGTTAGATACTGGGTAATACGATACCCCTTGGTAAGACTGGTAGTTAGACTTTCGGGCCACTGATTACCTGTAACGACTGTCAAAGATCTACAAATGACAGCCAGGTCCAACGGTCAGGATTTGTGCCGGGATGATGGCAATAGAGTCGCTCTCTATTATCCGGGACTTAAACATAACTGGTGTAATTTTGGTGTAGGTACAATCGGTAGGTGCAGAGGTGTCTGCCTACCGCTTACAGGATTACAGACGTTTATCTAAATCTATTACAGCATTTATAATCGACGTGAAAATTCAACTGATTAAATAAACGTCATTGTAAAGGTTTTTTTTAACAACAAAGAATAAATCACTTTTTAAATCAACAAATCATTTGTGCAATAATAGGTACCTAATTTGAATGATAAACAATCAATTAAGGCCATAACATGACATAATTGCCGCGGCCATTGACTCAACATACCTACCTACAGTATAAACAACAAATAATTGATATTATATAAATAATAATGTAGGTCTGGATGCGTCAGAATTTATTCTACTTCATGTTTCCTACTAACAGTAAATTATTTTATAATCAATAATGTATTTTTGTATTGTATTATGTTGTAAGTACAAAACCAAAGTGTGTTAGTGCATCTTTTCTGTATTTTAACCTAATTATAATAATATTTATAACTATAAACTTCGGTTTCGTTGCGATTGGATGCCAAGTCGTAGGTAACATCAGTGACTTAGTACCCGTCTACGGTGTCGGGCCGCGCAACTTGCGACGTGACTTGCTTCAAGCGATCTTGATCCGCGTGGGCACCGTCGCTCAAGTCGGGTCGCGGTAACTCATCGCATGTACCTAAACACTTCTTTCATTTGTGTTGTGAGCGTGTATCTTGTGACCAAGGGGTTACTACTGGTTTCAAATTCATGCATGTAACGTCCACCGACACGATAGATATATCGCCCTTTCCCTTGCACGGATTATATTAGGCCCTGATAGTCTGATACTCACCAGTAGGAGCATTCAATTTTAATAAATCTAATGTCAAATCTCTTTCCAGCTACTACGTGGTACAAATGCCAGACAACGACGTCCTCCCAGCAAAAGACTTCAGAGTCTACTGGAACGTCCCCACGATGCAGTGCAAATCCAAGAAAATCTACTTCGAAGACCTGTACGAAAAGTACGGCATTTTGCAGAACGAAGGCGGTTCTTTCCGAGGCGATAAAATCTCAATACTTTATGATCCTGGTGACTTCCCAGCGTTATTGAGGAACAGTACGAGTGGAGAGATCAAGTATAGGAATGGGGGAGTGCCGCAGGAAGGCGACTTGATCAGGCATTTAGACACTTTCCAGAAGGTCCTGGAACAGAGTGTGCCGGATAAGAATTTTAACGGTGAGTCTTATTGGTTTTTAGATCTTTTTTGGTGAGGGATTTGTGGCTTTGTTATAATAACGATCGAGGTGATGTTATGCTTGCCGAAATCGATCCCTGAATGAGTGATCATTCGATACATACCGGGATCCCGACGTGCCTCGGAATAAGAAGGGTCGATTGAGATGAGGTTTTGGTTATATCCTACTAGTTTTAGCCCGCGGCTTCGCTCGCGTTAATATAGAATTTTAACGATGAATTCGGGTTGCGCTCTGCTTTTGTAACAATATAGTTCAATCATGGTTCGAAAGCCACGTGGTGTCATCTGTTATCATAAGAACGTTAATGTTAGTTTACTCGAGAACAGTACTATTTTTCGGAATGAAAAGTACCCTCTGTCCGTTTCTGTACACCTGACAACGTATATGCGGTTCAGGGGTTTAGGCGTGAAAAGGTAAATAAACAAACTTACTTTCGCTTTTATAATATTTCCTTTATTTATTTTCTTACACACTAATTACATTTTTAAATATTTCTTGACAAAAACCATATAAAAAACATTTAAAAATATAAAAATAGTAGCCCACCGGTATCGGGAACAGGGTCCAAGCTACCGGCGGTCAGGGCTCCAGAACCTCCTAACAATACGAGCCGTGTCCAGAAGTACCGCTTTCTGAATCAAGCCCTTGATCCAGCTGCCTAACGAGAGCCTCCTCAGGTGTTGGTCGAGGCTCTTGGCAATTAAGCCATGGGCTGATACAACTATCAGCACAATGATCGCTGAGTCCACATCCCACATGTCAACAACCTCGCGAGCCAAATCAAGAAACTTGATTTGCTTATCTTTCTCGGCTTTCACGAGGTTCTCATCGTGCGGGACCGTTATGTCAACAATCATTGCGCGCCGTTCTGATCGATCCAGCACCACTATATCAGGCTTATTGGCTACAATAGTCTTGTCAGTGATGATGGATTGATCCAAGTACAATGTGATACTGCCATTTTCGAGAACTGGGTCGGGCACATACTTATAGTACGGCACTTCCGATTCCACAAGGTTGTATTTTAGAGCAAGTTGCTGATGGATAATCCTGGCTACAAGGTTGTGTCTATGCAAGTACTCTCCGTTAGCCAGACGAGAACTCCCGGAGATAATGTGACGGATTGATTCGCCTGGACGGTGGCACGCCCGACATATGTCAACCGTACCGTCCTTCACAATAAATCTCCGGTAGTTATTCGTCATCATAACTTCATCCATAATTGCACAGACAAAACCTTCGGTTTCTCCGAAGAGGTCCCCGGAACGTAGCCAAGCTAGGGACGCTGATAGGTCTACATCGGGCCCATGCAGGGCCCGGAAAAAGCGTCCGTGAAGCTCCTTACTCTGCCATACCTCCATGCGGTCGTTAGTGTCAAGCACTAAGGGTTTGCGCCAGTTCTCTTTAGCCAAGGAGAGTGGGGTGAGGCCCTTGTCCACTGCGACCACATCTCGATGCATCCCCACGTCGGTTTCAAGGAAATATTCTCTTCTTCTTCTTAGCGTGTCGATGGCAAATTTTTAGTTAAATATGTTTGGCCCAAAATTCAGCTATGCGAACTCCGCTCGCTGTAGCAGTCATAGATCGTCAAGTACGCAGGTGTTAGGGCATGCAGCGCAAGGTGGAAGATGGACCATTGTCTGTGGAGACACGCCGCATACACATTTGAGATCTGAGCCGTCCATGAACCCCCATCTGAAGAGATTATCTTTGCTACGGCCGACCTGGGTTCGGAGTCTATTCAGACATTTCCAAGTCGGCCACGGCAAATCATGCCCAGGTGGAAGACTTTCAGACGGCTCGATGAAGTCGTCAGGGGGCTTAAACAGCTCTCGCCAGAGATCACATCTCGCTTTGGAGGCATTCCTATTAGGCGGACTAGCTGGGCCAACGCACCCAAGAAAGCTTTTACGGCTTTTCAGCCTTTGGGGCACTGGGACATAGCTGTGCATTGGGTGGCGTAAGTCAGCTTGTAGTTTTGTCCTCTCGGTGCGGCTGGCTATGGTCCTACGAACTTTTGGAGGCGCAATCCCAGTTAGTGGATACAGCATTCGTACCGGGGTCAGTTTAAAGCAACCACTAATAATCCGGCACGTCTCATTTAGAGCTGTATCCACTAGATTGGCGTGGGTAGAACGGTCCCATACTGGGCAATAATATTCCCTGAGACTGCATATCTCGCGATTGTGATTTATATATTATGGATACTTTTCATAATACATTCCTGTATGTCTCTGTCTGTGTCTTCTGTCTATTAACAAACCAGTCTAAAGTATTGTAAACAAGACTTCGCGTTATTTTATTATGCACAAGCAAATGGTTATGACAATCATGTAAGCTGAATACGTGTTTATGTTTAAAAGGCAATAAAATGGAATACGTGAGTGAATCCGTAAACAATCATAATATTAACATCAAACATGATCAGGGTTCCTAATTAATTTATTATATTCTTTACTGTTGGATATCATCATTTGCATAGCCTTTTCCCAATTATTTTGGTGTCTGTTTTCGATAGGAATTTCAACAGTTTCAGCTATGGTATCCCCTCCACTACGAAAGTCATCAACGTAGAAGTCACGTCGTATGGCACATTGGGCACGACTACCCTCAATGTTATCAGCTAGACTTACAAGACACTGTGGCTAAACAGGGTGCAGAAGCGGTACCATAGGTAACCGTGTTCAAAGTTCATTTTCCCAACTATGTAGGTGTCACTTTCCAGTCAGTACTGGTATTCAACTGCATCTGATAAACTGGAAGCTAACTGCGATTGTCTTTCTGACTTCCACAACCCATTATTTGGATAACATGATACCTATTGATAAGACTGCTTGTCAGATGTTTCTGACTACCCCTAACGGTTGTCAATGATTTACGAATGAGAGCCGGGACCACATTGCATCATCGTATCTACATCTTTCTACCCTTCTTGCATGGCATCTACTTATCTACTTGAAGTCGGCGCAATGTCACTTAAGCGTGAAACACACAGAGAGCTGGTGCGGGTCCTGCACGTGTCTGCTCAGGAGTACGGCGGGTATAATTCCGTGTATTTCAATTGACCACTTCACCCATAAGCGCACGACCGGGGCGCTCGTATCGAGCACGCTTTTTTCACGCTTAATGGTTGGCGTTTTCTCCTGCTCTTGTTTACTGTCAACCGTCTCACTATCATTCACCTCCTTTTCTTTCATATCATTTCTCACACAATCCATCCATCTTTTCTTTGGTCTCCGTCTGCCTCTCTATCCATTAACGTATATTCATCACTCTTTTAGTGAGATGCGATTCATCCCTCCTCACCTCTTATCCATACTTAGACAGACGATTCCTTTCAACTGTAACTGGCGCAACTATAAACTTATAGGTATTTTAGGGAAGGATTTAAGTAAAACTATATTCAACTACCCTCCCATAGTTATATAAAACCTTCACTATCCCTAACCTATTTCTCTTTGTAGATACACATATCCTCCGCCATGCGGGCGACCCTGCCCTAGTTTATAGTTAAACACCTAGTATTTCATAATGAGATATAACTCATGTGCGGGTCTAATTGGGTTTAATCTAGGAATTAGTTGATGCGTAACGTTGTGGCGATATTTTGGGAATATTTCATTACAGTTGTCAGCAGCATTTGTAGTTGCATAATCAGGGTATTCGTTGCTATTGCTGACATAAAGACCTCCTCTGTCTCCTCTGTGTGAGCCGGAGTGCATCATAATCCACTTGGTTCCTGTGCCGGTTGGTAGATGTCACATGTCTTCGAATTGTTGGAACAGTTTCTGTCGCTCAGAAGCGACTGCACCGTGAATGCTATCTCACGCGGTACCATCGACGATACGTTGGGCAGCACACTCTGTTTCTCGCTCTAGCAAATGATGGTTCTGAGCGGCAGAAAAAGATAGGATCATGGAAAAATGCGATTCCGTGCTGCCAGATGAGGTTCAACCCTAACAACCTACAATTCGTAAGTCGTATCCGTGTGCTGGGCCATCACTACTGTGGCTCAGTTTCAGCTTGATCTCGGTTGGAGTGTACGTAACGAGGCATTGGGGAACGACCCCCCTTGGGGCACCCCGAGGTTAAATTTGGTTAGGTTACTTTAAACCCTGCAGAAAGAAATAGGAGCCCAGTGTAGTGGGGCTACGTCGACTTTTTCATAGTGCCCCGTTTCGTATCCACTGACCTTGATTTCCTCTTCATGAAATCACCAATAACAGAAAAAAAAACCCTCCTTTTGGGCTTCGCCGCAGTCGGAAAAAATAGGACAAAAACAATACATTGTTGAGATAAACAAAGTAAAAACAACACTGCTTTTGTATATGTAACAACACAAAACTCTTGCATTCATTCATAATTATTTTTCGTCGAGTGTTTGTACAACCTTTCAATATGATCGTCATAACACTGAGTCAGTTTATTTTGTTAAGGTTTGTGTTGATTCACGGAAATGTTGATTTGTAACAAAAATATGTTGCACCTGTTTCGAACATGAGAAGATAAGCAAAGTATTAGGACTGGGAAAGCAATTGGAATGTATCTGAAAAACATGAATCAAAATGGAATTGGTGCAGAGAAAAAGTATTTAAGGTCTATCTTTTCATACACAAAATATTTTAAGAGTAACTTCTATAAGTCGTAAATTCGCCATAGCAACGAAAAAAAAAACCTGAGTGTTTTTTTTTACGAAATTATTATAATTCTAAAATTTTTGGAGACTTTTTGAATAAAACTTTTACTCCCATATTCTAACAATGACAGTAGGTAAATACGACGTAGTAAACTAGCGTATGGATGTTTAAAAATAAAGAGACAGTATTTATTTTGTGGGTCAAGTAATTTTAAATTATTTATTTTTTATAAAAAAAATATACTCGATAAAAAAAATCCCTTGAAATGGCTTCGTTATAGCCGTTAGATGATTCTCTGAAAATATTTCGTGAATGAATAGTTAGACCTTATAGTATATAATGGCGTCATTCATTCAAATATATTCAGATACCAGCTGGTGACCGCGAACCTCGTCCGCGTGAAATTATTATAAAAATATTGCTTCTCTTTTTTAATCGGATTTTGTTAACAATTTCATGTGTCTTGACTTTTTTGGACAGAAGCCTAATTCTTTTTTCATTTTCTAAAACAAATGCCTAAGTTACAACATCAGCCATCTGCCAATAAAATTCCCGTCATAATCAGTCCAGCCATTTCGGATAAGCCGAAATCAACATACAGACAGACAGACACAAAAATTAAAAATACTTATTGTTTTATTGATTCAGTTAAAAGCTTTTAAAATTACAAACAAACACTTCAATTTGGTTTATTTACATAGATTTGTATAGATCCCTCTTGCCTATACAAATCTAGACTGACTTAAATTTGATAGGCTGTTAGTTTCGCCAATCTTAATGATGTTGATTTTGCTCGCACCTAGTCAGAGTCCAACCAATATGTAATAGCTACCTGAACAGCTTTATAATATCAAGTTCATTTTCCACATGATTTCCATGCGCCGTCCTTGGCACTAGCGCGAGTTTATAATGTCATTGCCATAACGCTTCACCGGCGGATTGGTTAACCTCCATGATGTTGTTAGTGAAACTTAATCAATTGGAAACTGCTGCAGGCTGCAAAATCTCTCTGAAAGCTATTAGGAAGTTTAATTGCTTGAGTTTACTTCGTTAACGGACTTAAGTCGAGGATCGATCAAACGGGAGCGGACTTTGAGGATGTGGCTCCAGTTAAGGACAATTTTAAACAAGGGCTTACTGAAATATCTATCAGTATCTGAAGTCGCGTCTCCAATTTGTCTAAACGATCTTCAACTACCTCCCTCCTCACTTCTTTTTGGGCAGCCTCTTTGGTCTAGTGGTCGCATGCGCGACTGCTGAGCTTGAGGTCCTGGGTTCGATTCCCAGGTCGAGCAAAGAGTTATAGGGGTTCGTCCATTATTAATTTCCCAGTAGCAGTCACTGAGTCTGGATTTGTGCCCGTTTCAAGTGAATTGGCTCGCCCCCTATTACATGGGACTTAAACATAACTGGGGAAATGTGGATGTACTATTAGGGTACACCTCTATCTAACCCTTCGAGGATTATAGGCGAGTTGTTATGTTTCGTTATGATCTTTGACACTGCAAATTAATTTCTAGTTTTCGTGGTTACACTTCCAGAAGTCGATTTTAACAATAAAACTTGTGAACTTACTGCATCTGTACTATGCACATATCTATACTAATATTATAAAGCTGAAGAGTTTGTTTGTTTGCTTGAACGCGCTAATCTCAGGAGCTACTGGTTCGATTTGAAAAATTCTTTTAGTGTTGGATAGCCCATTTATCGAGGAAGGTTATATGCTATAAAATTTCACGCGGACGAAGGTCGCGGGCAACAGCTAGTACAAGATATTAGCTTTTGTTCAATTACAAACGTTGACTCCATCTATTTGACTCCTTCAGATATAGAGAACTTTAATGCTAATTATGCCACGACATACTTGGGGTAGAATCGGTTTCTAGAACAAGATCAATCTGCCTAGTCTTTTCCCAACTATGTTGGGCTCTTCCAGTCTAACGGGATGCAGCTGAATACCAGTATTTTACATGGAGCGGCTGCCTATCAGACCTCCACAACCCAGTATCTGGATAATCTGATCCTCCTTGGTAAGACTGATTGTCAAACTTTCGGGCTTCTGAACACTCGTAACGACTCTCAAAGATCTACAAATCTACAAAAATCAACACTAATAAGCAACAAATTATTTTCTAACGCTTGTACACTGTTGTGATTGAATTTATAACACTTAGACAGCTAATCACATGACTTCTTAATGTGTCGCTTCGATCATTTCCATGCCAGAACTGGGTGTGAAAATGACATCCACCAGTTTCTCCCTTACTTTAAAAGCCCTCGTAACGTTCTTCAATGTAACTATTCCAGGTGTCGGCATCATAGACTTCGAGTCGTGGAAGCCGGTGCTGCGGCAGAATTTTGGCATCCTCACGCCGTACAAGGACGTGTCGTACGAGATAGAGAAGAAGCGGCACTGGTGGTGGAAGAAGCAGTGGATTGAGGAGGAGGTAATGCTTTGATTTTATCGTTTTTGAGGATTCCTTACCCGAAGAGTAACCAACGGGACCCTATTACTAAGCCTTCGCTGCCCGTCCGTCCGTCTGTCTGTCAGCGGGCTGTATCTCATGATCCGTAATAGGTAGTAAATTGAAATTTTCACAGAATGTGTATTTCAGTTGCCGCTATAAACTCTTTATGCGCGAATCGGACTCACACTTACACTTTTGCTTATGTGAGCAAATTAAACTTAGCTTGTTTAAAATTTTAAATTGGCAAATTGGTGGTGGTCTGTGGTTTCTGCCGTCCCCAATTTGAAAAAGACGTGAGTTACTGAATACATGTGTTCCAAGCGGAAATACAATACTTACATATCGAAAGTACATCTAACATTATGTACATCTTTCTTGAAATCGGCAAAAACGAAAATAGGCCTGATGTGGGCTACCGAAAATATTGTGTCAAATGTTTTGAATGTCGTTGTAGTAATTCGAATTTTAAAGCTGTAGTAACTGAACTTGTACTGTCACTTACGGGATATCTTCCGTGATTGTTCATTGTTTTGAGGTCCCGATATTTCGGCGCTGTTGCAAGCGCCATGATCGCGGGTTGACTACACACAACAACAGGTTGAAACAGGCGAACAGGCGGTGGTTTTGGTTGAGCGCCGAAATATCGGGAGCTCAAAACAATGAACAATCACAGAAGATATCCCGTAAGTGACAGTACAAGTTTAGTTGTAAACCGTGAAAGCTTAAAACAGTGTAGTAACTGGTCTAGATTTCTGGGTTCTCTATAACTGGTTTAAACTGAGAATAACAACATCACCTTAAAGGCGCGATTCCATTAGGCAAGTTACCTACTTGTATGCAAGTTGCAAATAGCATACAACTTGAACAAACCTTCATACAAGTTACAACTTGTATGACGTAGTTTGAACTTGTACATTTTTAATTATTTAGACTAGAAACGGGATATTTACCATGTTTACTGTTTTTATTGAGTTCCCGATATTTCGGCGCTGTTGCAAGCACCATGATCACGGATAAACTGAAGTTATTGCGGGTGGGTGTTTATGAGCAGACAAATCCGTCTACCCTATTTCTTTTTTCTTTCTTTCTTTTTCTTTCTTTTTTCTTTTCTTTTTCCCTCTTTCTTTTTCTTTTCTCTTTCTTTTTTTTCTTTTTTGGTCTCTTTTTATGTTAGTGACCATGATAGTTTAAAATCTTGTACATTTTTTATTCAAGTGATGTGCAAATTGAACGCGCAAACGTTAGTTGCACGTTTCGAATTCTACTCAATTGTTGAACAACTCCACTTGTATGCAAGTAAAACCTGCATGCAATTTGCACTCTTGAAAACATGTTTCTATTGCAAGCAACTTGGACGCAATTGAGACGTCAGCCGTGCATGCAAGACTTGCCTAATGAAATTGCGCCTTAATACCAAGAAAACTTGCCGTTCCTAGCAACGACAATATCACCAATTTTTCGTAAGTGAGCATGCTTTCATATACTCAAAAGCTTTTACATATATCACTTGTGTATAATAATAGGTATACCTACTGCAATCGATCACTGTGCCATTTGCTAAATGAGTTGACGATGTCAACATTCCATCACAACCTTTCACTTTAGTATTTCTGTATTCAGAACCGTTTTTACATCTAAAGCACGTTTAAGAACTATCTATATGTCATTATTGTTGTGTAATAATGTCATAAACTAGTGTCATTCACTCCTAGTTATCACTAGCGGTATTTAATTAAACATGATTAGGTAAAAAAACTTTTACCCACTGAAATCTAAAGGTACTTGTTCTCCCCGTCATTTGTTTGTTCTAGACCATACCTGGGAATCTTCTAGTTACGGAGATATTGGAGGTCAAAGTTTCAATTTTTTCACAAGTTTTGTTTTTAAATAATATTTTTAAATGTTATAACTTTACTGTAAATACCTCTACAACCACTACTATTCAATGCATCCACCAGCACAATGTTTCGAGTGCGTTACATTGAGTCCTACCGTAAATCGTGATTTATCACCCCAAAAAAAAGTCGTTTCCAAGCAATCATTTTTGTGTACTTAGTTTGATGTACGGAATGCTTGGTTGATGGCTTCGTGAAGGGTCCGTTTGCACCTTGTATTATAAAGAGGTAAACTTTGTAAGTTTGTATGTGGAAGGTATAATCTTCCAAACAATTTATCTGATCCCATAAAACCTTTCAATGATGGCAAGCTACATTATTAGATACGGAGAACCATAGGATACGATAAGTCGTGGGCAGAAGCGCAGTTAGCATTTCATTATCAAAACAAACACCAGTCCCCTCTCAAATTAATACAGTTACCATCACCGATGCAATTCCATACACGCGCTCATTCCACACCATGTCTCACTCATCCCGTTGATTGCTCAATCCTATTATCTGTGGCTGTAATTAGGCCACGCTTATTAAAGGGCCTCTCGCGTTGCGCTTGATTATGCTGCTTTGTTTGTAATTGTTTGTTTGGTGGCCGTTAATTGGCAGTCTTGTTTGTTGTTTTTTAAAGGATTTTGTATGGAAGAACAGTTATTGATATTTCTGTGCATTGTCTTTAAGTTGATAGGGAATCGACTGTCTTGGTATGGACATGTGATGTGGAGGGGCGAATCGTATAAGTGACTAAAAGGGTGATGAATATAAATGATGATGGATGGAGAGGGAGAGGAAGACCAAGGAAACGATGAATGGATTGTGTGAGCCGTGATATGTAGGAAAAAGGTGTAAATGATAGCTTGACGGTTGACAGAGGAGAATGGAAGAAAAAAACGAGTTGCGCCGACTCCAAGTAACATGGGACAAGGGCAGGAAGATGATGATGATCTTTCAAATTGACTGCCTTTTTGGTCTAGTGGTCGCAAGCGCGACTGCTGAGATGATGTCCTGGGTTTGATTCCCGAGTAAAGTGTTATTGGGTTTTACCATCAGGAATTTCTAAGTAGCAGCCACGGAGTATGGAATTTTTCCTGGTTGACGGTGGGCTTATTGCCAAATAAGTGATGTTTATTTTGTTATTTGTAACCACAGCTGGTTGGTTTACTTGTTTAATTCTAAATAAACTATAACAGATTGAGTATTTCATACTCGATATCAGCTTACTAGGCTCAATTTTGATCCTTAACAGATACTATGCTACTTTTATCGCAAGCTCCTCGTCTACATACAAACATTGTAAGATTGTAATTTATCAATCAGATGTCGGCGTGCACTCGTCAAACTAATGCTTTAGTTATTTAGGGCGCTTAGTGCTGAGGCAGACGGTTATATTATTGGTTGTTGTTGATTGAAATAT
Organism: Noctua fimbriata; assembly: GCA_905163415.1. Lineage (NCBI taxonomy): Eukaryota > Metazoa > Arthropoda > Insecta > Lepidoptera > Noctuidae > Noctua > Noctua fimbriata. Next base: position 15,134,901 of record LR990945.1, on the reverse strand, counting down.
TGCTATCAATCTAGTAGTATCAATAAGATGTTGGTAAGCACTCGTTAAAGTAATGGTTCAGTTATTTAGTGCTAATATACTACTATTTTGTGCGGCACATTTTTTGTATATAAAAATGACTTGAATGAATTGTTCTTAATGAAAGCAAACTATAAGATATTTTTGAATTTAGTAAGTAAATTATTTAAACCTGCAAATTACAAATTGCCATTTAACGTGGCAATGCTGCCAGCCTTCTGGACACTTTTCCTATTGACAACGATGTGGACGAGTTTTTGACGCCCTGTAATCCTTTTCCCATTTTGATACTTGTACATATTTTTTAGAACTATTTGTAGAAAGCAAACTTAAATGAAATTCACTATACAGGGCGTAAACGGACCCTTCACGAAGCCGTCAACCAAGCATTCTGTACATCAAGCTAAGCAACTCTACGCAAAAATTATTGCTAGGAAACGACTTTTTTTTGGGGCGTAAAATCACGTTTTAAAATGAAACGCACTCAAAACATTGTGCTGATGGCATGCATTGAATAGTACAAGGGTCGTGGAGGTATTTAAAGTAAAGTTATAACATTAAAAACGTTGGAAATTTGACCCCCAATATCTCCGTAACTAGAAGGTTCCCAGGTATGGTCTAGAACAGAAAAATGATCGCAAAAACGAGGAGAACAAGTGCCTTTCGGCTTCGTTAAGGGTATCATTACACCCATTCTTAAAAGTAAATGCTGTTTTCAATCAAATATCCCACTTCAGCGTCAATCGTTATACCAGACTGTGTACCACCACACTTACAACTCAGTCCCGTTACACAACATAACGATCATTGAGATCACAATATCCAAGTGTTGATCTAATAATAACATCTGCATCTGTACTTACTATGTATATCTAACATTTGGGAGTTCCGAGAAATATGGAGCTGTTCCACCTGAGAATTTTGATGGGCTTAGCTGATTGATAGATCGATTAGTAATTAGGAGAGAGTTCCCTGCCAGGGCTGCGGGACTGTTCGAAAGAGATACCGCGGCCCTAGAACACAAAGAGCAAAGAAGGAACATGGTACAGTCAGTACAAGTCTGACACTCCCTTCCGCTCCGCCCAGAGCGGGGGGGGGGTCATTTGATTTTCCTCGTCTATGTGATCATTTTTTTGTTCTAGACCATACCTGGGAACCTTCTAGTTAGGGAGATATTGGGGGTCTAAGTTCCAACTTTTTCACAAGTTTTTTTTTAAATACATGTTTTTAATGTAAGATTTTTACTTTACACACCTCTACGACCCCCGTACTATTCAATTAATGCTTTGATTGCTTTCCATCGAGTTCTACCGTAAAACGTGATTTTTCACCCCAAAAAAAAGTCGTTTTCCAGCAATATTTTTTGCGTAAAGTTACTTAGTTTGATGTACAGAATGCTTGGTTGACGGCTATGTGAAGGGTCTGTTTACACCCTGTATATGTGACCCTGTATATGTGTATAGCGCGTGCTCTGTACGCCAACGACAAAAATATGTGGCAAAAAATGCAGTGCACTATAACAAGAAATACATTAGTAGTAATGAGTGCGAGGTTAAATGTCATGAGTAGTGTTTATTCGAAAATAACAGACACAATTCCGTATGGTGTCGGACGTAAAGAATAGCACCATCCCATATCTTCCCGTGGGTGTCGTAAGAGGCGACTAAGGGACTTACCAGAGAGTGGGCAGCAGCGTCCTCTGTGATTTTATAACAACCGTACTGCGATCGCCAACTCGCCTGCCAAGCGTAGCGATTATGGCAAAACCCCCCCTTTGGGGGAGGCCTATGTCCAGCAGTGAACGTATTTCGACTGAAATGATGAACTGATATTCCTTTTGTAGTGAGTGTTTGGAGGTGAAATTGTGGCATGACACAATTTTGCTCCTGCGTTCAAATGGTTAAATAAACGAATTTGGTAGAATATCTGTTATTATCTGCTAGATACTTAAATTGACCATTATTTGTCCGGAAGTTTTACTATCTGGTAAAACAATCCCTAAGATACCTATATCACAAGACCGTAAGTCCCAACCTCCATTGCAACTTTGCCCTTAGTGTCCGCTACCGCATTGTACGCGCTTTTTGCGCTCCTATTCTATTCTATTGAGTCTGTTCCTACAATGAGACAAAATGTGCACTGTTTGTTCTGAGTCTAGATCATGATTGTGTATGGTCTAGATAAAAGAATCTTTATATAGAATCAGGAAATTGTAGTGTTTAATTGATGGAGGTATTTCAGGAAGCAGACAGTCTGGTATGTAAGAATAGAACTAAAACAATGTACGACTATCGGTAAAGGCAGAACTAATAAAATAACACATAACATAACATCACGCCTGTAATCCCCGAAGGGTTAGGCAGAGGTGTTCCTAATACTACACCAACATTTCGCCAGTTATGTTTAAGTCCCATGTAATAGGAGGCGAGCCTATTGCCATCAATCGGGCACAATTCCAGACTCCGTGGCTACTACTGAGAAATTCCCTAAATTTGGAAAAACCCAATAACTTTTTGCCCGACCTGGGAAGCGAACCAAAACGATAGGAAGTGCCTAATTAGCTTTCTGTCAATAATCGCTTCAGTGTAGTTATACTAAGTTTTTGATGATGATGATGATGAAGACGCCAACCTTTCTAAACGTAACAATTAAGATCTCAAATGTGTATGCGGCGTGTCTCCACAGACAATGGCCCATCTTCCATCTTGCGCTGCATGCCCTAACACCTGCGCACTTGACGATCTTATGACTGCTACAGCGAGCGGAGTTTGCATAGCTGAATTTTGGGCCAAATATATTTAATTAATTAAAGAAGAAGAAAATAAAAAATAAAAAGTAGTCAGAAGTTTGGTAGCCAGAAGCCCGGAAGTCTGATAACCAGTCTTACCAAGGGGTATCGTACTATCTAATAGGCAGTAGCTCCATGTGAACGATTAGTGATGTTTATGCTTTATGTAGGTACAAATACTTTCACAAGTCAGAAGAGAAAAGTCTCATGTAAAATACTGATTAAAAAATAAAATTCAGCTGTAACCGGTTAGACTGGAAGCCAACAAAGTTGGGAAAAGGCTAAACAAATGATATAGACTTTGAAGATAATAGAAATGATAAACAACAACAAACAACAACAACAACACAACAACAACAACTACCACCAACAACTAATAACAACTTTGTTGTCTGCTTAACAACTCAAATTCTCCCATTCCAGGCAAAACGTCGTTTCGAAGGAGCAGCCCGCGAGTTCATGCAGGCGACGGTGTCTCTGGCGAAGAAGATGCGTCCCCACGCCGTGTGGGGATACTATGGGTTCCCGTACTGCTTCAACATGGCGTTTAATAACAGGAGAGAGGCCTGCGCTGATAAGGTGCCTCAGGAGAATGATCGGTGAGCTTGTTTAAGTATTAGTGGTTCCCTTCCTGATCTTGTGATTTGACTGATCACAAGTGTGGTTGAGTGATAGATTCTGGGTTTGATTCCCAGATCTGCCGAGCTTCTTTAAATCTTGAAGATTACATAGATTTGTCAATATTTCTCGGACATAATCACTACACATCTGGAGCAATGTTGTTGTGCACCACTAAATCGCATTTACGTTAAGGTTTATTGGTCACAAGCGTGACTGCTGAACATGGAGATCTAGGTTCGATTCCCGGGTCGAGCAAATTGTTATTGGATTTTTCCATCAGGAATTTCTGAGTAGCAGCCACGGAGTCTGAATTTGTGTCCAGTTGATGGAAATTGGCTCGGCCCCTATTACATGGGACTTAAGCATATCTGGCAAAATGTGGGTGTACTATAACTAGGTACACCTCTGCCTAACCCTTCGGGGATAACAGGCGTGGTGTTATGTTCTGTAACTAACGCCTGACTCCATAACTAACTCAATATCCTTTTACTAAATTTCAGGATAAACTGGCTCTGGCAGGAGAGCACGGCCCTCTACCCATCAGTGTACAGCTCAGACGACATCACATCCAACCAGCTGGCCGGCCTCATCCGCGGGCGCGTGCGGGAGGCCGCGCGGGTGGCGGGCGGCGGGGCGCCCATACTGCCCTACTTCTGGTACCGGTACAGGGATAAGGGGTATTTTAATGAGGTGAGTTATCGCTTTAGAAATTGGCAGCAGTCAGAATGTAGCAAGCTGCAGCATAAGATCGGTTACTGTGGTGATGTTTGAGGTTAGAGAGATCGGCTGAATTGACGATGATGTTAGTCACATATTCGAATCCTTGATTTCAGAGCAAGAGAGAAAGAATGTGGCGAATTTGTATGTCCAACTGTGGCCGTTTTGTGGTTGATCAACAACAATGATTTTAATGCAGTTGCCCACAACATACCTGTAAAAACTAATAGCCACTCACATTTCAATATTGCATTGACTGGAGAAGTACCAGTTCATAACATATTATCATTTTCAATTTCAGAGCGACTTGGACATAGCATTCAGCACATTGTACAAATCAAACGCCTCAGGATTCATTATCTGGGGCAGTTCCAACGACGTCAACACAATCGAGAAATGTAAGAAACTCAAGAATTACGTCACAGATATATTAGGACCTGCCGTAGCCAAATACACTAAACGAACCAGGAAACTAAGTGATGACTCTGACGACACAATCAATGTAGTTTTCAACCCTAACAACGCATCCAAATATGATCCAGAATATACCTGGATTCCTCCCGTAAACTACACACAAAAGATTGAAGAAATGGTTGATAAAGAGTTAAAAGAAGAAAAAGAAGCTGCGTTAAAACATAAAGATGTTAACGAAAGTATTTTAGTTGATATGATATTGCGTACGATAGCTAATTACTGTGCCGATGGCTGTGATAATAAGAGTAATGTGAGACAGACTGATGAGGAAGAGGGGGATGGCGGTAATGAATCTCGTGTGGTTTTAGTCACTGAGGATCCTTTTAAGAGGAATGATAGTGGGATTGCAGTTACAGGTGAGTTTATAGTATATGGTTTATTTTAATACACTCTTTTGTATGATTAATTTATTAGTGGACTACTCAATTCATTTTTTTTATGTAAAGCTGTCCATCGTTATGGTTCATTAAAGAAAAAAGTATGAAAAACTTGCTAGAAAATCAATTTTAATTATGAATTTAATTATCTGAACTTTAAACATTGGATGAAATTTTAGGGCGAACTATTATAAATATAAAACGTCATTGTTGAATAATAACTTTGTATGTTTCAGTACCAACAACTACAGAAGAAGATGATTACGATTACGACACTACAGGGGATGCCACAGGAGATATTTACGAAACTAATGAATATATCGATATAAGTACAACCAATAAAAGTATTGACAAGACTAGAACAAGTACGAAAAGTTCTGAAGAAATAAGTACAACGACTGCAAGAGCTGGAGAAATCAGTATAGTTGATATAAGAAAAGAGGGAAGTGATACAATTAATATTAGTAAAGAAGAATACAGTACAGTCAATTTCAATAATGAAGAAAGTCATATCATAAGTACAACTGAAGCAGATAATATTGACCTGATCATAGAAGAAATTGATGCCATTGACTTTAGAATAGACGAAACCAATTCAACTGAGGAAAGTGCCACTGAAACTAGTACAACTACGTTAAGTTCTGAAGAATCTAGTTTGAAAGAAATAACTACGTCAGAAAGTACATTCATCCTTAGTCAAGAAGAGACTAGTGCAATTAAAAATGATTTAAGCATAGATGAAAATAGTACAAAATCCAATTCAATAGAAGTCGAATTCATCGACGTAAGTACAGAAGAATCCAGTACAAATAATCCTAGCACTGAAGTTGATAGTATTACAGAAGTAACTAATAGTGCAACAGTTGAACCAAGTGCAGTGGATAATGGCACTTATAGTACCACCGTGGGATCAATTGCTGTTGATAATGGTAATATTAGTACCACAGTTGAACCTAGTGCAGCCGAAGATGGTACCACAGCTGGTACTAAAAGTGATAGTGGGACAACATTGGCACCGGTATTAACAGAACAGGTTGTTGTTTCCGTTGTTTAAGGTTTGTTGTTAACTGTTGTCGTTAATTGTATGTTTTTGAACAACTATCTACTACATCAAGGTCAAATTGAATTAGATAGTGAGACTCCGCAGATCGAAATTTAAACAGGATAAAGCAAATAAAAATTAAAGATTTGGTTTTCGGTCAACGAATGAAATTCTTTTAATTGCAAATTCCCAAAAAGGAACTACAATATTTAGATATTTCCTTAATAAAACTCTTTAAAGAAGTGGTGTTAAATCAATAGGTTTTTATGCTCAAGTAGCTCCTGCACTCTTTTAGATGACTGTACATTTTTGAATCAATGTCGCATCCTTCATGTAAAATACTGATTACTGATACTCAGCTGCATCCGGTTAGACGGGAAGCCGACTCCAACATAGTTGGAAAAAAGCTAGGCAGATGATGATTCTCTTCTAAAGGCTTTCTTTCCATTTCGTTAAGTTTACTGTTAATAATAACTTGAATATAATACCGTAGTCGCCATCGCCTCGTTGGTCTAATGGTCGCAAGCGCAACTGCCGAGCATGAGGTCCTGGGTTCGATTCTCAGGTCGGGCAACGTGGTATTGGGTTTTTCCATCAGGAATTTCTCAGTAGCAGCCTCGCAGTCTGGATTTGGCCCAGCTGATGGCAATAGGCTCTCCCCCTATTACACGGGATTTAAACATTACTTACTACATACGCAAAACGTGGGTGTACTATTAGGTACACCTCTGCCTAACCCTTGGGGGATTAAAGGCGTGATTTTATGTTATGTAGTCGCCATCACTATGGGTGGTTGGTAAAGCAAACATTTACTGTAAACTGTAGTAGATAGTTGTTCGTACTAATTACAATTTACAACCTAATTTGCATCCAAAGCTGTACTTAATTTTGCTAATACCTTTTATTTAATATTGTTTAACTTTTTGCTAATCCAAATAATTTGCTCAGTGAATGAATGTGTATTGTATGGTCAAGTATAGTGATGCATGATATTTTTGGCGCGTGGTCATTGTCAGAATTAACGCCGCCATATTGTTTTTCAATGAAATTTTACACACAATTCTAAAAATATTTATCAACAGTAACATCCTGACAATGCCATTGAAGTGCTAAAAGTACCATACAACGCTATAACAGTTTCAATTGCACAACTAAATATAATTTATTTAACTGTAAAGAAAGAAACTAGAATCTGTCAATCTGGTTTGTTTCAATAATCACTAATTAATTTAATAATTTATATTATTTTATGCATTTTTTATTTTATGTTAATACTACGCTACAATTCAAGATCGAAAAATCATTAAATGTTACTTAAAGAACCAATTTCTTTAGTTACTACTGGTTTACCATCATCATGATCTTTAAGAACATTAATATCAGGCTTTTCGATTTTATCATTGTCAACAGCTCTTTTACTTTCTTTGTCAATAATACTTACTTACTGCACTTTAATTTTTCCATTGCTATTATTGTAACACGCTCTTTTCTTTTGTCTTGTTGTCTTTTCTTATATGCGTACTGTGTTATGACAATTGTGATTTTCTTTTTTTCTGTTTGTTAAATCTTTTCAATTATGTTTCATCAATAGCGGTTTTCTCTTTGAAAAAAATATTTGAAATTCTTTTATGATGCAATTTCTAATTGCATAGCATTTGTCAGTCGTGACATTCAAAGGTACATATGTCCTGGGAAGTCAGCCTACATCTTCCTGATAGCCCAATGTTTATACCATGACATTAACTATTTCTATTTTTATAGATTCTGCCAATATGATAGATGCATCTATATTGAGGACATTTAAACTATTTGTAATGCTTTAAATTTTGCTCGTTCTTTTTCTTTACTCTTTTGTTTTTATCCGTCAATAAACACCCGAAGAAAACCGCTGTCAGCTAGGTCATTGAATTTGTGTTAATCCGTGTCTGTCTGTAGGTGTTGGGGTCTGTATCCAGAGCTATCGTCAGTAAGCCGCTCGCGTGTTCTCTGTTCTATATCTACTCTATCACCAGGTGTCTCTGTGTCTTGTTCGGGAACTGCTAGGTTGGCAGCCAACTATTGATGTTTTGTGTTAATTTGTTATACTTCTTGTACTGTGATTAAAACTATTTTGTACTCATTATCATTATCACCGCTTGCTGTGTTATTGGTTATGTTCTTCAGTAAAGCCTTACGCAGATTTCGACATTGGTTTTGTACTGAGAGCCTTACGTTCGAGCTGACAAAATTAGTTTCTCATACATACGGTAGAGGCGCTTTTAGAATTTCAGTACAAAACTTACATCAGCGATTAGAATACGGTGCAATATGGTAAAATTCAAGCAAGAGCCGCAGTCCATCAAATATTATGAACTATGAACGTAGACGAAATAAAAAGGGTGAGTGAGGATCGGTGGCGTTTCGTGGTTTCTGTTTTTACTTATGGTTTCTGAGACTGATTATGACCACCACATTAGTCTAATTTTTATGGTCGCTGGCACGACTTCTAAAAGTAAAGTCCTGGCCCTGATTACCAGATTGGGCTGAGTGTAACCGGGTTTTTCATTAGGATTTCTTCAGTTACAATCAGACAGATCACAACAGTCCAAATTGATACCCGGTTAACTTTTTAACCCAAGTTGGATGGGTTTATGATTTAGCACAAGTACTTTTTTGCCTGTGAAGTGAAGTATTTAAAATTATTATGTACTGTGTATGTTATGTTATGTGGCTTTGTTAAGAGTCGACTGATTGATAAGAAAGAAAGACGTCCCCGATAGAAAAGTGCGCACGCGCGTGCCCTCCACGCCAAGCCACAACTTCACCTACCATTTTGCAAAATATTTGTTTCATTTGGCGTACTACAAGGCACGCGCTTGCTTGTCACGTATATGTGACCATGGCGGTCAAAAGGTTAAATTACCCGATCTAAGACAGAGCAGTCTGTCTTATTACTGTCGTATATAAATATGACGTAATGCAGATCTAGAAGAGAAGAAGAAAAATATAAATCATCACTTTCTTGAGGTCGTAACCTATCAGTCGTTAGCTTAACTTACCGTCGATTTTAATATCCTATATGTTGGTAACTTGATTTACTAGACGTAGAATTTTGATTTTAGTTCTTACTTACGGTTGGGGATCCCAAAGGATTTTTTGATTTACTAAAAGCCCACAATATCTTCGTCAAGTTATGCCTGTGTATGTAGTTTTGGGTCAGGCCCGATCAGATAAAAAAAAAACGTTTCAGAACAACACGTTGTTAGATTTTAACATTTTTTGAAATCCAGGATGGGCATTGTCCAAAAAATCTAACGTGTGTATTTTAATGTTTGTTTTTAGTTAAAATAGAGTATTCTAAGAAAAGAATTCGAATATTTTTGAAATTCAATGGCTAGTTTAATTTATAATTTAAATTTAAAGTTTTAGGGCTGATGACGTCATCACTAGTAAAGATTCCTTTGCTCATTTAACGATTTAATAGGTGAGTGACACTCTAATGCCATTAAAAAACTGTCATTAGAGTGTCATATGAAGTTACGGGCTGGTTCAGACACGCGAGAACCGCACGATGTGCAATCGCGCGGTTTGGAACCGCAAAAAGCGTATTTCACGATAGTCTTTCTTGAGATGACATTGAAGATCAAATAGAGGTTAACCACATTTTTTCAAAAATATAACTGAGTAGGGATTATTTTTTCATTTTAGCGAGAAATAAATAATTAGAGACCTTATTCCTCAAAAAGGAAAAAAAAAAAAATCCACAATTTTTGAAAAATGGACAATCCCCTTTGTTCGTTTAGTAGTAAGTAGTTTTGGCATACTCTCTTCACGTAATCAGGTATAAACTTTTCATGCTTACATGCATTCAATAAATAAATTAATTAATGCTGAATATGATAGCTGATAATCTGTCTGAGCTCCCCAACCATTAGTCCAGGTTCTGTCTCTGGTAAGCGAGGCAGTGGATAGGTTATTGAAACCGTGTATTAGAATAATTTGTGACTAATCATTTTATCTGTGATATGTTTTAGTATAATTTTGTTAGATATTTTATGAATATTGTCAATTTAAGTATCAGTTAGATTTAAGAAAATAAATGTTATATTTTCAATGTATCCTTTCGTTTTATTTATATTATTAGTATTCTGTAAGTGTGAGATATCGACCCTTGTCTTAAAGAATAATAATATATTAGATTCTGATTTAGGTACTTTTTATTCTTTTTTTTTCTTAATAAAGCTTTGACCCACACTACATCATGGGGGTGTTTACAAATATTTAAACTCACATACACGCACAAGCAGATCCGGAACAACTATCTGTATGCTATACAAATATTTATGCGGTGCGGGAATCGAACCCGAGACACGCACCGCAGCAGCCAATCGCTCAGCCACTGCGCCTACCGTGCCGTCTATTTATACCATATCAGTGTGTAGACTGCCATGGCGTAAAATTCTTTGACTGAGCTTCGTCTGACCTAAAGTAAGAAAGTTGCCCTCAGGCACTACACGGCCACGACGATTACTTTTAAAAAAATCTGAATATTTTGTTTCACATAGGTCTACATGGGCACTTATAAAACATCAAGAACGAACGGTTGGTCGTTTCCTATGGAGAAGAACCGGCAAGAAACTCCACGGTTACTCTTTTAAAATGAGGTTTACAATATTATCATGTCATAGCATTTTTTTTAATGATTTCGACTATGGAAAGAACTAACCCAAAGGAAGCCTATTAACTCTCGACTTAAATAGATTAGTACTTAGATATGGGGGACAGCGTAGGCCCAACAATAGGTCGTTAGTTACTACACAAAAAAAGGTAAAACAAGATAAAAAGTTAACATAAGTCAACAAGAATCTAGGAGTCTACAAGGCCCACACTGTTCACACATTCACAAACAATCTGTAAAAAAGAATCTATACAAAGATAATAAAATAATATAAAAATACTAAATTAAACATGTGACACAAATGTTGTGTAGGTCAGATAGGCAGTCATCATCATCATCATTTCAGCCGAAAGACGTCCACTGCTGGACATAGGCCTCCCCCATGTGTCGCCACATTGACCGGTCCCGTGCGACTCGCATCCAGCGAATCCCTGCAACCTTCACCAGGTCATCGGTCTACCTAGTGGGAGGCCTTCCAACGCAGCGTCTTCCGGTTCGCGGTCGCCACTCCAGAACTTTTAGGCAGTCACTGCATGTAAAATATTGGTATTCAGCAGCATCCAGTGAGACTGGAAGTCGACGTAAAATATTGATTGCATAATTATTTATTTCGCTACGAACCAAGCCACTAGTCCCTTTAGTTTGACAGCTGTCATTTTACTCAAGTTAGATTTAATGGTTTGTCGTTTTGTTTCGGCCTTCTCTTGAAAGATTTAAACGCGCCTGAACCCGATTATTTCAGCCTATTTCTATTCTTCTCTTACATTTTCCAAACCCGTAGTTTCACTTGGCACACAACACTTTATAGCATTTAAGAATATCTTCACTGTTTGTTTTCCTGCCAATACCTTGTTTACAACACCCACGAGAAGAGTGTTATCTATTCTTGGTTAGATACAATGATAATACATTCCCATGCATTCTCCTTACTGAATATCCCAAGACATTGCACTGACATACTGTCGGAAAGTATTTTTGGCTCTCGATGCAAATGCCTTACTGCTTGACCACACGCTACTCGATCAAGTGACAAGCGTGTTGCGACAACGACTGCGGACAAAACAAATGAAAAAAGTGACTTAGAGCACGCCACGAGTCACTGCGACGCGACGCACGACTCACGCGAAGGAAACAAGTGACACACGCGCATTTATTGAAACAAATCGCCGTTGCAAATCGCATCACCTGATGTCATGAACGAGGTGTTATATTCAGAATCATTCTAAGTCCCAATTTTGGTTTATAAAATTTCTCAAAACTATCATTTAATCCTCACTGTATTAGCCAGTCTTGCCAAAAAAGAGTACAATATTTAGGAATTCGTTCATATCTGCACTCCTGCCAATAACTCGTGTAAATGGCTAGAAACAATGATACAACATTCCCATACATTCTCCTTGCGGAAGATCCGAAGACATTGGACTGACAATATGTCGTGAGGTATTTCTGGCTCTTGGTCCAAATGCCTAAATTGACAATCGGCGGTGGCGCTATGGACTAAAATAGACGCCTATTTGAGGTGGAGACAATGTCCAGACAGTTTAATGTTTCCGTCAGTACTGATACAGATAACTTACACAATAAGAATAAAGAATTTTCAAGAATGCTCAAGTGTCGTGTCTAGTGTAGACTGCAGGAGTTTTCCATGAATTGTCTCTAGACTAAGGCGACAAAAGTGGGTTTGGAAAAGGGAGACGGTAGAAATGTAAAAATAAATTAAGCTGATGTAATCAGTAATTCAATACACTAAAAGAAGATTGGTAATTTTCAATCTATTGTTTGATGTGAAAGTACATAAAATAAAGAAAAATAAAACATTTTTATTGGCATACTTTATTAAGACAAAATTGAAACAAACAGAACAAAAATAAATAAAAGACATGAAAACGAGTAAGTGAAATTAAATTACAAATGTCCTTACACTAATACTGAAATACAACAATCATTATAAATCATTACAGGACACCCTGAACTTAAAGAGAACAAACTATAAAACGAAACAAATAATAAAGTTTAACCAAAACTACACACACAGTCAAACAGTCATTACGGACAGGCAGAAGCCTGACAACCAGAATTACCAAGGAGTATCGTGTTACCCAGCAACTATGTTGTGGAGGGTAGATAGGCAGTCGCTCCATGTAAAATACTGGCTGGGAAAAGACTAGACAGAAGATGGTAGTCACTGATTAATTTTGTAATATTGCATTCTTAAAGCCGATACCAACATAATTGCAAATGGCTTGGCAGATGATGATGAAGTTTAACAAACTATTAAAGAATTACGCAGAAATAATAGCAAAACAATAATTCTTGAACAACAAAGGCATTTCTTCATCAGAAATAAAGTTCCTATCTGGTCTGACGCTAGCAAAGTTATTGTACTTAGGTTCAGCGATGAAATTGTACCCGATTTGTGAACACTCCTTGATTCTGATGCAGTCTTTGTGGAGTTCGGTGATGGTGTAACCGGTGATGATGAAGGGAACCTTAAGCTTCAAGATGGCGTCGATCGTGGACGGCCAGGGATCCTTGCCGTTGTAGACTGAGGAGCGTTGGATGCTGGGGTTGAAGGCGCAGACTGTAAACAAAATAATGATAGAAGTGACATTGTTTGATATATTTCAAATTCATTTATTTAATCGACTTAGCTTAGAAACAACAAAAACCGGAAAAGGATTCTGAGGAAATTAGTATTACCTGGATAACTTAAGAATTAATTTACTGGTAACCTCGACTATGCTAATAACAACACACTGTAATTACCAGTTCGCCGATCGTGGACCATGGAAAACCAATGACTAATTTCTAATACTGATGATGTACATTCTGTACGTTCTGTATGGTGTCCGGACGTAAAGAATAGCACCATCTCATATCTTCCCGTGGGTGTCGTAAGAGGCGACTAAGGGACTTACCAGAGAATGGGCAGCAGCGTTCTCTGATTCTACAACAACCATACTGCGATCGCCAACCCGCCTGCCAAGCGTGGCGATTATGGCAAAACCCCCCTTCTTGGAGGAGGCCTATGTCCAGCAGTGGACTTTTCGGCTGAAATGATGATGATGATGATGATGATGATGATGTACAGTCATTAGGAGTGAAACTTAAAAGTACGAATACTGAAGTCATTAAAACCAAACCATCTACATATATCTTACAGACTATTTTATAGGAACAAGGAGAGAGGTGCAATTATTCTCACCAATATCAGGAACTACATAGTCTTCACTAGACTTGTAATCAGCGTAAGTTCTCTTGTCTTGGAAGTTGAACACCACACGCCGTTTGTTCTGACGACAGTTCTCGCATAACCTAGTCGTCAAATAAATAATAAAATATTATTAGGACTTGGGATATATTACTCTGTGAAGTTTATTTTAGCGTGTTTGGTTGTTGTGAAAAGGCTTGAACGAAAAGTAATCTGCGCGGTTGAAAAACACTTCAATCTTATAAAACAGAATTCTTATATTTAGCTGATTTTTCACAATCAGCTATATCGCATTTGTTCCTATAATTTTCTTTTTGAACGGTTCTCCTTCTTCTAATTAAGAACTATGCTCTTCACCTTCCAACTCCTTGCTGAAGATCTTGGATCTTCTTCTTTTTTTCTTAGCCTATTTCGTCCCACAGCTGGACAAAGGTCTCCCCCATTGCCTTCCACTCTACTCAAATGACTCTAAGTCGTGTCGCCAGCGTTTTCTAGGCCTCCCTCGGCGACGACGTCCGTCTTCTGGCACCCACTGCGAGACGACTCTGGCTGTGGTCCTGATTCATTTTACAGACATGGCCCGCCCAATCCCACTTCAACCCAGCATTATTGCCCACATCAGCGAATCTTCTAATAAATTTTAAATAAAACCAACTCACTTGATCTTCCCCAGCAGTTCCAGTGGCAAGTTGGAAGGGTTCAAGTTATAGTTGATGAGCACCACCCTCAGGTCTTGCAGGTCTGGTCTAAGGTGGAGGAAGAACACCTCCCATTTGTTGAGGGCATCGGCTTCGAACTGCAGCTCTGCTCCTACTACGTGGATTGTGAATGAGGATTTCTGAAATAAAGATAGTTCGATAGTTAAAGATTATAAGAATTATGAATGTAATATACAACAGAAATTTTTGATGTGAAGATGGTTGATAGTATGATACTGTCGCTGTCGGCATGTAAATAAAAGACAATCCAATTTCTTTTTTTAAATGTTGAAGAGTTTAAAGTGTCAGGTTTAAATTCCAAGACAACATAATACAACACAAGATATTAGCTGTTATATGTGTGGCCTTATAGTTAAGCCGTTGGTGCTGGCTGTCATTTGTAGATCTTTGACAGTCGTTACTAGTAGTCAGTGGCCTGAAAGTCAGACATCCAATCTTACCAAGGGGTATCATATTACCCAGTACTAACTGGATTGTGGAGGTCAGATAGGCAGTCGCTCCATATAAAATACTGGTATTCTGCTGCATCCGGTTAGACCGAAAGCCAACCCCAACAAGCTTGGGCTAGACTATATTTTAATAATATTCTGCTGTCATTGTTACCTTATTAACGCCATTAGTTAGAGGGCCAGCCTTGGTCCTGCACAGCTGGTGGCAGTAGGCTGCAGTGAGCGGGGCTGTCGCAAGCTGTGTCAACGCTGCGTATTGAATGTCCGTGATATCTAAGAGAGAGAGAAGCATTCGGATCTTTAATGAGGTAACTCGATTTCAAGGTCAAGTATGTCAGAGCAGGCCTAGGTGCTAACAAAAAAGGTAGATCGCGAAATAAAACAATACAACTCCCGCGCACGCACGCACCATATACCAAATAAGGGTGTAAGGTGTATAGGGGTATGGAGAACGGGGTGTAAAGTTCTTCATCCCCCATAGAAAAGGGAGGATCCTCAAACCAGACGGGTGTTGTGTCTGCCCGACAGTAGTTTTCGGGTTTTTTATATACAACATTATTTTTAGTATATGCGAAACCTGAATATAGTTTGATCATAATAAGTAACTGAATCGATTCCAATAATTTTTAAACCATGTTATATTCTTTCCCAAAAATATTTAAAAAAGTTAAAAGTTGGATACCGAGCGACTTTGAGTAGCTATCGCAATAATTTAGGTACCTACTGCCAAATTATTATTATCAATGAGCTCAAGACGAAGCTGGAGGCGCGCGCTGCGTGGTGACCGCGTTTTTGTGCGGACAACTAGGTAACAGAACAAGCTTACAACTTTGTGATTTTTCATGATACAGTTTTGAAATAGATTCTTTACATAAAAATACTAGACACGTGTATCAGGTTTCGCATATACTAAAACTAATGTTGTATAGTTCTAAGTCGCGGGTAACTTTAACTGCACGATTTAGACTTGTGTGTCATAGATTGTGCTGCAGTACTTTTTGTAGTGCCGCTACAGGTGAATTGGATATGATAACAATAGATTTTAATGAACAATTTTACAGTTACTTCCTACAAAGAAAATTTAAATGTAAATAATTTACAATATTCACCAAATCCACAGCTCTTTGAAATTTTATCTTAAAATATACAAACTAATCTTACAGCCAAATTGCGCTTTATTGCGGATTTACAATTTAATAGCTATACAACACATTGCTTAGTAAATAAATAGTTAAAGATGGAAATTGAAGGTTTTATTGCAACAATTTATTGAACTTCAAATCACTTACAATGCAAATGTTGAAATCCGGAACGTAATTCTGTTACAGCTAATTATTTTCTAGAAACTAATCCGTGGGCCAACACATACTTAGTCATACCATCGTGACACACAAAATATATTTAAATACGTCTCATATTAGTTATTACAAATACTAATAAAATATGCAGTACCTAATAAATCAATTTTAATAGGTTTCAACGCACTGTTCGCAATTTATTTCGTGTGCATTTATGAAATAGTTTTAGAATGAGTACACAACTGTTAGCTACTACAATAATCATTCAGCATGATCATCATCATCCTGCTTACTTTTTTTCCTTCATATCATTCCTCACACAATCCATCCATCTTTTCTTTGGTCTTCCTCTCCCTCTGGATCCATCGACATTTATATTCATTACTCTTTTAGTCACATGCGATTCATCCCTCCTCATCACATGCCCATACCAAGACAGTCGATTCCCTTTCAACTTTTCTGTTACTGGAGCAACTTTCAAACTTCCTCTAATATACTCATTCCTCACTTTATTCATTCTTGCACCCTACTTATCCACCTCAATATTCTCATCTCCGCTACATGCAATCTTTTTTCATATCTTCTTTACAGCCTAGCATTCCGATCCGTACAGTGACCTGTCACCATTTCATCCATCCTGAGTGATCCAGTGCGTTACGTCCCGGTCTACTTCGCCATCCCCCTGAAAAAGCGACCCGAGGTACCGAAAATCGGAGCAGATCGGCATGATGTAAGCTTTTAAATGACATAATCATTCGGCATGATATAAGATTTTAAATGACATGACTGAATATAACACTGTTTATGCAGCTTCAACGATGAATACATTCGGATACAATCATTCAATTACATAATTAAAATCTTTGTGAGGATTAACCAACTTTCATCATCTAAAGTTAAATCTATCCCAAGATATTGCGTTTTATGCTTTTTAATGTCTACAATTTCGAAAGTAACAGAAACTGCTTTCCACTTAGGGTTACCAATGTACTATTGCAAAACGATGATATCAACATGTCATTATCATTTTAATAATTATTCTTGCTATCCCTCTTTTGTTTAATTCCTTTCCGAAACGCAATCCCACGCACACAGTTTTCAATCAACAAACTCTCAAAGCAGGGTCAGTTATTTGCAATATTTCAAATTACACCAACGCCAGCTGACGGATATACTATTATACTAAAATCTAGGTCAACAGTATCGAGGGGGTCTCCCCTAACATTCACAATGAATAATTTTATCATGTTTTTTACTTTTTATTAAAACAACCCCTTTTTGTACTTTCTCCTTTGTGAAAGAACTGTTATTAGAGTGTTTTGTTTGAGATGAAATTGGCCATTCTCTCTTTTGTTCAGGTTATCTTGCGATAAGCTGAGCTGACAGATGATATTGGACTTGTAAAATAACATGAAAGCTTCTTTTGCCTTTTCAAAACACTACACACAACAAAAAAACAACAATCAATCTATAAAAATGTGAAAAATAATTCTGGCATAAGCCTCGTAAAATAAAATAACAAACAAAAAAAACATGGCGGAGAACTACTGTTATAAATAACTAAAAAAACATTAATTTAAACATGGAGTAGGTAATTACGAGTATGAGAAGAATCCTTGCAAAGTGAGACAATAATTTATTAAGCTGGTACAATACCTGGTCAAGATTAAAGAATGAAGGAACTAAATAAAGTCTTACCTGAAAGCACAAAAGTGTACCTTTGTAACACGCATATTACACCTTATGAAAAACTTTTTACATTATCATTACACGACCTTATTGGATAATAGTAGATTATACAATAAGTGAAAAAAGGTAATTTAATTCGATTAAATTGGATCCCGAGTGCAGCGAAAGAATCTAGAGTAGAATTGAGCGTAGCAAGGGATTCTAGATGAGCGGCGTTAATTTTTTTTCACAAGTTGTGTATTCTACTTTTTACCATTGACTCGAGTGGCAATGGTGAAATGATATTTATATTCCAGATCTATAAATGTAGACTGAAATGAGCCCTGGCCCGTGTTCTTTAAACCTTAATATATTATTTCTGACTCACCAATCTTCTCCTCATACATAGAAGCAAGAACCTCATTGATCTTCTCCGGTATTGGCCGCGGCTCCACCAACACCTTGGTCGGCATCTTTGGCTCCAGTCGGCCCTTGGTCTGCTGGTAGCTCACCAGCTTCTCATACAGGGAGTAGGACTTGCACCATCGAGAGTGAGACTTTGGGAAATGCTCGGCGTTGTCCGTGCAGAAAGATATCTTGGGAGAGAAGAGGATGTTATTTTCTATGAAGATGAACTCAGTGATGGATGCATAATTATTTATAAATTACCACGCTTTGGAATGGGTAACTCCATTTTGTTTGAAAAGAAGTCCGACGGTGACTGCTTCTCAATCCAAAAGTGTCTTTAAAAGGTTTATTTGAAATAACTAAATGCTTTGAGTTTCTCTTGTATTCGATAGGGTCTTATTATGGGTGTCTTTATTGCTACTCCAAAACGTACAGTGGAGTTACCTATAGGTATCTACGAAGTACAGAAAACTGCTTTACACAGATAGAATATTAAGAAAAAAACTGTCATATAAAATTTTTAAGTACAGTGACGAGCACCAATATGTAAACACTTAACAACTTTTAAAAGTGTTTTTCTTTGAAAAAGATCCTATCTCCAAGTTACAATCGTTATTACTGTCGAAAGTTGCTTTTAGATTTAGGAATGTGAATATATATTGGTGCTCGTGACTGTACGCTTTTAAAGTATAGAACAATCTTAGGAGACACATGTAATGAAAATGACGTATAAATTCAAGTTTAGAAACTAACTCAACTGATATATAATTATTATTAATTCTGAATATTTTTCTTCAAAAGCCTGCGGCTAAAAACTATTTCCTGCTGGCCTTTACCATTTACTGTTGTATTTTTAGAAACCCACCTGCCCACAGCCCTGACAATCACTCAGCTTGCTCTGCCTCCACTCCCTGCACGGCACATGGGCACACACCCTAGGGTACAACAGCGCCTCCTGCTCCCAGGGTACCAGGCGTCTCTTCAGTACTTTCTCACAAGATACAATCATCTGCATTCTGATTAGCCGGTAGTCATGGCCTGTGAGGTTCTTTGCGTCACCGTATATGTGTTTTTGATCTGTGAAATTGTATTTTGTTAGTGGTTTGTTTGTAGTCGCCACAGACACATGGCAATGGTAAAAGTTCAAAAATGTTTTGCCCACCATTTAAAAACGCGAACTTTGATCACTAATACAGTAATAAGGTCATCAAGTGCGCTTATGTCAGGGTATGCGGTACAAGGTGGAGGGTGGGCAATGGCTGTCAGAGTCTCCCACTCTGCGTACGTACAGGAAATCAGAGCCCTGGAGAGTACCATTACTCCGGCCGACTTGGGTTTGAAGTCCATTTAGAGCTTTCCAAGTCGGTCACTAAAACACGTACCCAGTCTATCTGACAGCCTTTCTGTTAGATAGACTAGTGTTTGACAGATAAACACTATCACAAACCAGTTTAAAAACTTATTTAAAATAATCAAAATAGTCTGTCAGATAACTTAACTGGAAATTATTAAAATTTAAAATATTGTCTAGTTGAAAATTGTACAATTCCTTTAACTTAAGAGTAGTGGAACACATGCAAAGTCTAGAAGAAAAGGACAGATTTCAAGTCAAAATATTAAGTTGGAAAGACATAAACAACTTACCTTTCAGATGCACGATGGTAGACACAGCGAAGCACAGCGCCTGATGCTGAGGCCAGTCTTCATCCTTATGTTTATTACTGCAGTAGAACAGCAAGTTACAGTAACTACACGGCACGCGTGACCCACTCAAATTTTTCTTACAAACATGGCAAGAACTCTGTAGAAACACTTTCCTAAAACTATACTTGTAAACGAAATCATCATTGTCATCCATTTTGTAATCTTTACTGCACTCTTTCATCTTATTATTTGTCTGCGTATTTTTAGTCTGTTTCTTCTCAACCTCAACAGAATCTTTTATTTTGACGCGAGCTGTGATTTCATTTGGTAATTTGTCTTTTTCCTTTTTAAAGTCCCTTCTATTCGATCGTACAGGAATATCGGGATGGCCTAGCAAGTTTTTTGGCGGCGAAACTGGTGTTTTTTCTTCATCCGGTGCTATGATGTTAATCTTGGGGTTGTTTTGTTCTTGTGTTTCTTTCACTATCATTTCAAATGTTTTATTGACGTCATCGATGCTGGATGTCAGTGCGTCTTCAAAATTTTCTATCGGTTCATAGTCAAGTGGTTCATCTTGTGTTTCAGAATCGACGATACTTGCTTGTTGTTTACCTTTTTCTGTACTTTGACTTTTACCTTTTGACTCAGATTTACTTTCAGTTTTAGATTCTGTTTTTTCTTCTTTCTTAGTTTCTTGTGTGTGCTGAGATTGGGTAGAAGCTGTAGTTGCTGTACTTTGTGTAGTAGCAGTCGTTTGAGTATCTTGTTTACCTTTCTTCTTCTTGTTTTTGCCTTTATTATCTTTTCTTGCAGGGCATACTGGTGGTACATCTAGGGGTGTTTCTGCAGTTTGCTCTTTGGGTTTTTCAGTGTCTTTCTTTTCAATTTCAAGTATTTCAGTCTCTTTTTCGTCCTCTGGTGGTAATACTATTGGGGGCATGAAACTTTCAATAACTTTCTGCGCTTCAGTCAAAGGTTTGTCAATGCCTGGTAACCGAGTAGGTGTTTTAGGCCGCTCTTCTACTTTAGGAGGCATTGCAATAGTTCTGCTGTCCATTATTATTGATGGTTCCGCCGCTTTAGTTTCAACAAAAGGCAGTTCAATCTTTTTCTCTTCAGTAGGAGTTTTCTTGTGTTTTTCTTTTTTAGATTTTTTGTCTTCGTGTTTAGGTTTTTCTTCGGGTTTCTGTTTGTTACTGTCTTCAATGACAGTGGGTACTTTAATTTCTTCTGAAGGTAGACTAACAGCAGCTTCCACAAAAGGACTCTTACTCCTGCTTTTTTCTCGGACGCTTGGATATTGTTTAGTAGCACTTTCGTCAGTACCAAATAAAAGGCTCGATACATTTTTAGCTTTATTTCTGGTTGTTTCGAACTCTTTTTCAATTGTCTCTTCACTCTTTTCCATTGACGTTAGTTCAGCTAAAGACCTTTCAATTGACAGTCTTAATTCTTCCATGTCTTGGTTTACTTCCATCATTTTTGATTTTATGTCTGTTTTCTCATCTTTTGGAGGAGATTTCTTTTCTTCCATTTTCTTAGGGGTTTGAGCTCTTTCTTGTATTAAAGGTATGGCTAACATAGGCTCTGCTGGAGGAAATATCTCTCTAATAACAGTATTATTATTATCATCGCGCATCTGTTGACTTGAAGCACGTGGATACGTGATATCGGGTACGGGATCAGAAGCAGAACCTTCAGATTCCGATGCTCTAATGCTACTTATTTCGATATCATACATTCTTGTGATATTAGAAGCATCAACTTTTTCAGCCAGACTTTGTTGAGTTACATCCTCCGATTTGGATGTTTCTTGAGTTGCTAATTCTGGTTTAGGTGTAATTGCTCGTTCCTCCGGTTTTGTCGTTTCTTCAGTCTTCCTTGGGGATTTAGGGGACTTTTTTCGTTTCTTGCCAGATTTAGAATCAGTGTTTTGTTTATCTTCAGTTGATTGCTGGGTCTCTTCAGATTTAGTGAACTCTATCTGTTCACCGATATCATCTGGTGTTAGAAGTACCTTTCCTTGGAACTCAGGTGGTCCTGGTTTAGGAGCTTCTCCTTTAATTTCTTTAACAGTGTCAACAGCTGTTGGTATGTCAGATTTTTCACTCTTAATTATGAACTCTTGTTGATCAGACTGTGGAGTCAATATTTCAGTTATGACTGCCAATTGTTCTTTGGCAGGCTCTTTGATGTCAGTTTGTTTCATATCTAATTCCGGTGTTGGTTCTTGAAAGCCAATGTCAAGTGCTTTAGGCATTTTTGATCCCTTTTTCCGTTTCTTACCCATAGCTTTCTCAGCAAGCAACTCAAACTCTTGGGCTATGAGTTTTTCGTCTTCATCAGGTGCCATTAAAGTAATATCATCAGTAATTTCCAGCTGTATAGTATGAGGTTCAACGTCAATTGGCTTGTCTAGAACAACAGGCTCAGTTTCAACGATTTCCAGTTTAACCTTAAAAGGATCATCTTCAACTTTGGCAAAGTCTGGAAGGAAAGTGTCATGTGGTAAGCATTCAGATGGTTCATTTTTTCCTTTACGTTTCTTTTCTACGGGTTTTGTAATTTTAGCTTTAGGTTTTAGACTCAAATCTTCGAGCAGAGGTTCAAGTGATTCTGTTATAGCAATTTCTTGAGTTTTGTCTTCTTGACTACTTGTTGGGACATCCATCATTGGTTCTGCTATGACGCTTTGTGCAGGTGCCTCGAAGTCTATCAAGGATGTAGTTTGATCAGACTTTGGTTCGTTCGTTAGCTTAGGACTTTCTTCATGTTTCTGGGTTTGTTTTTTGTCTTTCTTATTTTTCTTTTTACCTTTACTTTCAGGAACTGGCATTTCTTTGGTTTCTTCAATTTCTTTTACTGGAGTTGCAGCTTTCTCCATTACTGGAAGAGTTTGTTCAGCTTTTTCTGAATTTGTTTCAACATCAGCCTTAGGACTTTCTAAGGAGATAGTTGGTTCATCAATTTTCTCTTCTGTTTTAACTTCAGGTTCACTCTTATCATCAAGTAACTTCTGGAAAGCAGAAGTACAAGAGAATTCTTCTTTGTCAGACTTTTCAGAATCAGTGCGCTTCTTTTTCTTATTTTTCTTTTTGGAAGGTTTCACTTCTTGATCTGATATCTCTGTTTTCAAAAACTCTTGCTTGATATCTGGTACAGACTCTTTAATCTCTTCTTTGATTTCTTGTTCTATCGGAAAACCAGGAAGTTCTTGATCCGGTGAACTTAGTTCTTCAGCCTTTTGATCGGCATTCTTCTTTTTGTTCTTCTTTTTACGAGCTGTAGGAGTTATTTGAGGTAAATCGTCCATTTTGCTCTCAAGTTCTGGAATATCAACTTTCATTTCTTCTACTGACGTTTGGATATCAGTTTCCTTTGGTTTTTCCTCAACATCATCATCAAGATCATCATCTTTACCTTTTTTCTTTTTCCCTCTGTTTCGTTTCGGTTTCTTAGGAGTTTCTTCATCCTTCACGTCAACAGCAGGTGCTATAACTTCACTCACAATTTCAGGCACACGTTTTTCTTTGAGACCTTCAACTTTTTCTTCTAAATTCGGAATAATGTCAGTAATTAATCCGACCACTTCCTTTTTATCACCGGTAGTCACCCTCACATCTTGGATCTTATCACCACTTTCACCCAAATCTTCAAGTTTTTCACCCGTTTTCTCTTCCTGCACTGGTACAGGAATTGGTACTTTCCCTTTTTTATTTTTTCCCTTTTTATTCATTTTCACGATACGGATATATTCACGACTAACGTTTACAGGGAAATCGGAGTGACTGAGCTTCTAAATACAGATTTTGTCTGACCGATATGTTGGGCCGCATTTCTAGTCAGAAATGTCCACGTGAAATTACTAAATGTCACAGAGATTATGCCATACAAAAAGCAACTCTATAATTTACTTTGTTGAGTCTATTCTCAGTTGTGTTGATGCATAATTTGTGCATGCTCCCAGTCATAAGGAAGAGGCGGTTGCCAAAACTGCATATATCTGTTACATACAGTTGTTCTATTTGTATCACTTGTACTCGAATCGATTTTCAATACTTCAGTCGTTTGACAATTTGACAAATTAACGTTTGATGTCAACAATGTATTATGAAACAATTAATTTAATATTATTAATCATGTTGATTGTAAATGAAATACAATTAATTTTAGCATTACTTTAGCGGATCAGAAATAGTACCATCTTATTATAAACTTTTATGAGGCAACTGGTAAATATCTACATAAATTATATTAATTTTTAATTTCCCTATTCAGAACTAAACGAGTCGTAGGGTTAACTATTAACGATTAGTGTGAGTAAATAATCCGTAAAAATAGTCTGTAAGTTTTCTTTTAAATTAAATAAATAAATCGTGATGTCCCAATGGTTAAGATGTACTTCTAATGTATGATATTGCGGGTTCGAGACAGACTGCAAAACTGTCTTTTTTCATTCATGTACTTTCTAAGTTTAACTTGGAAATCTCTGTCAAGGGAAAACGTCGTCAAGGACCTATGGTAAATCTAAGTGTGAAACAGCTGGTGGTTGATCATTTCGTCGTGTCTGTATGCGATGAAGCATTTGTCCTACAATAGGAGAATAATATTCTTTTGTTAGTATAGGTAAGCTATAAGAAGCGGACCAAACTATATCTTATTCCTACGAAAATATCCAATACATGATTGTATGGTCATTTTCAATCATACATTAGTTTCAACTGTCCAACTGCAGTAGCGTGCGTAGAGGTCAACAAGAGGGCTAGCCCATAGAGCAAGCAGACTGTTCAGAAACCCTAATATCATGAAGGATAACTTCTAATATTGTAATGTGAGAGTAGTTTGTGAGGATGGATGGATGGATGTTTGTTAGTCTTTCACGCAAAAACTACTGTTCGGATTTACATGAAATTTGGCACACGTATAGGTCATAACCTGGATTAACACATAAGATACTCTTCAGCCCGCTAGTACGTTCCCGTGGGACATAACCGTACTCCACGAGGTGAAGCTGCGGGCATCAGCTAGTGGGTTATATAAGCGCAAACCAGTCTTTTAGGCTTGTATGAAAGTACCGCCACTATGTCCAACCCATCTGTTTACATGTTTAGTTTATCCCACAAGCAAAATCCTCACTTAACATCATTTTATATGACAAAGCCCGACACGCATTGTGTTCTAATAAAAGATCAGTCACAAAAATGGAGTCAAAAGCTTCAACAATATTATCTTGTCACAATCAATGCTTTCTGCTGACCTACATAAATCTTTTATGGGTCCCTGGTCACTTAAAAAGAACTGTCATATGCGAAGGGGCCCTAAAACTTGTTCTGTTTACTGTCAGAATGAGAAAAATCAATCGAAAACCACCCTTAAATCTAGACACGTAAGAGTTATTGCGAGATTCAGGAAATGTGCCGAAAGTAACCACGTAAAATATGCACCTGCAAAAATTAATTTCAAACAATTTTGATCTTTATTCCTAAATAGACAAGATTTAAAGGTTTGGCCTGGGAGTGCTCGTATAAAATAGTCAGGCTACCCCTTCTTAAAATGCAAATTTAAGGCAGACAACCCTAAGTAAAAAGGCCGGGAGCTGTTCTTTTTTTATTTATTGTTAACGCAAGCTTTTGTGCGCGATAGTGCTTTCATTTGTCAGAATTTTAATAAAAATGTAATGAATTTGCGCTTATGCATAGATTTGTACTAAGTAGACAGATGAATCCGCAGACCATATTATGAAATTATGCAGTTGAAATGTAGACCAAAATAGAAAAGGAAAGCTAATTTTATCTCCATTTTGTAATCCCAAAATCCATTGACTAAAGTGTTTTCATATAAAATAAAACAACGAGAAAACGAGTCTAGCTTAACTTGCACTTTGTGTCACTTTGTTTTCAAGTAATAGTTTACGGATAAGTACGGCGAACTCAGCTAAGAAGTAAACTAAACTAACTAAATTTTTCCTCAATTTGCTACATGTTTTAGTTTAAAATAAATGTCCTCTTACATATAACAACGCGCAATCTTCGTACTAAATGCTTTCAGTCTAAAGGAAAGACAATTCTTTTAAATTTAAATGAAAGGCAATGAAATATACCTTCACGAAGCCGTCAACCAAGCATTCTGTGAATGAAACAACATGAAGTCAAGTAACTCTACGTAAAAATGCAAAAGTGATGATGGAAGCATTGAATAGTACGAGGGTCATGGAGATTTTTAAATTTACATTAAAAGCTTGTAAAAAAAAAAGTTGTAACTTTGACCCATAATATCTCCGTAACTAGAAGGTTCTCAGGTGGTGGTCTGGACAGGTCCACTTAAATCTGTGTGGTTATTTCTTCAAAATACCATCTCAGACATTAATCTACATGGTCCTCATACGACTTGAGCAATGTCTGGACTTTAAAAGAGACTGTGACCTCTGAGTTTGTTTCGGATGTTTCTTCTCAGATTAGTCAGGTACGAAACACCGGCCCCATCTAGATTTAAAACAACATGTTTTGACCTGTACAAGAGTTTTGTAAACCAATTTACAGAAATAAATATGATTTATGGTCTAGAACATAAAACTGAACGCAATGACTAGGAGTGCCTTTCGGCTTCGTTAAGGATATTTTTATACCCATTAGGTACCTAATTGCGCATCACAAGTCTTCAACAAAAGATTATGATAGTAGCAATTGATTTATCGATTAGAGGCGTGATCGTTAGACGACCGATGGCTGGCAAGATAACGCAAAAATCTTAACAATGCATCGACTTGCCAAGAATGGATGCAGTTGTAGTTGCTGCCCAAAAGTATAAAGCTCTCTCCAATAACATAATATTTATGTCTTTTGTTTACGTAAAAGATATTTTGTTTAGGGGGTTCGATTCCCGGGTCAGGCAGTGTTATTGGGTTTATCCATCAAGAATTTCTCAGTAACAGCCACGGAGTCTGGATTTGTGCCCGGTTGATGGCAATAGGCTCGCCCCCTATTACATGGGACTTAAACATAACTGACGAAATGTGGTTGTGTTCTGTTAGGTACACCTCTGCCTAACTCTTCGGGAATTACCGACTGGGCCTGATATTTTTTTCTGAATGGCGTCTCGCACGTCAACCACGGAGGTGGTCGTGTGCTTAAACGGACTATCCTGCGGGTGGGTGTATGGCCTGGGTAAAAAAAAAACTAAAAGGCGGCTACTCGTTAAGTTCCTTGCAGCCCGTATACAAGCCAATAATGTTTTTCTTACACAGAAGAGACCATTACAATAAAGGTACCAAAGAGTAAATCCTCACAAAAGAACCCATCACGTTTTACGCAACAATCTACCTTTCTCGCTCCACATTTCCTTCCAAAATGCGCAACATAAAGACATAACATTCTGTCATATAACAAAAAGCGTGCGCCGACAAAACGCAAACCATTTATCATGACAAGCCACGTTCCGACCACGCGCCTTGTGAATAATTCATGAATAATTTATATTGTCGCACGAAATGAAAGTATCAAAGTGAGGCATATGAATGTCTGTTTTATTCCTACGAATGTTATGACGGACTTTTTTAAAGGACGAAAAACGGAGGAAGGATTTTGTCAGCAATCGGCAGGCGATATTAATTTCGGCGATTTACAGTGTAGTCGTAATAATAGGAAACTATTGCTGATTGGAGTCAAACTTCAAAATTCGCTCGTTGGTCACGTTCGGGTTCGATTCCCAGGTCGTGCAAAGAGTAACCATGGAGTTTCTTGCCGTTTCTTCTCCATAGGAAACGACCAACCCGAACCGTGCACCTTTTTGTCGACGTTTTATAAGTGCCCATCTCGGCCTATGTGAAATAAAATATTTTGATTTTTGATTTTGTTATTGGGTTTTTCCCATCAGGAATTTCTCAGTAGCGGCCACGGAGTCTGGATTTGTGCCCGGTTGATGGCAATAGGCTCGCCCCCTATTACAAGGGACTTAAAAACATAACTGGTGAAATGTGGATGTACTAATAGGTACACCTCTGCCTAACTCACCGGGGATTACAGGCGTGATGTTATGTTATATGTGAGGAAGATTTAGGCTGTAAGAACCATGAATTTTTTTTAAGCATTGCAACAAGTTCCTAATCAGATTCACTTTACAAAACTAGACCAGTCTGGTTTCAAACGTAACAAACAAACTATTCTTACAATGCATTTCGTAATCCCGACTCCCGGCCTACATCTGACAGACGCGTGCGACAGAGAGAACAGATAACAAACCAATTATACCAACGAGTGCGAGCGAGACAGCGCGTTACCAAACTACGTTTATTATACATGGGAGGGAGAGGGAGGATGGGAAACTTCTATAAGTGGAACAGAGAGGGCAGATAGGATGAAACTAATTATATTGCATGCATGACCAAACGATTAGTATGGAGTGCGATTTATTGTTGCAAAAATATGACAGATGTTGCGTTTTTTTTTTTTGTTCTCTAATGTTTTGATTTAGGACTGAATTCTGATGGCTTTCTTCACGGTTTTTTGCGAAAGGGTGAATTGAATTTATTATTAACTTTTTTGGGACTGGGTGTACTTCATAAGTATAGTGTTCAAGAACATTTCTTTCAGAAGGTTTAGAAAGTAAATGCTTAGAATGCGTCTAAGCATTTCGTATTTCTACAAAGTTTTTTGTATCTTACGAGTATGATGCTCAGACAAGAATTACAGACGTAGCCAAAAAGGCTGCCAGGCTCAAATGGGATTAGACAGGTCACGTGAGCCGCATGCATAACCACCGCTAGGCAAACACGATGGGCGCCTGAGGATGAACGGCACCGCCGAGGCTGGCCTAGAAAAAGGTAGTGAGATGGTCTAGCGGCGCAGTAGACAAGGATATGGGGACGCCTTTGCCCAGCAGTGGGACATACAAGGCTATTAAAAAAAAACGAGAATGACAATGTAATGCAGATTTTACTTTTTATCGATGATGGAATAACCTTTTATTTAAGCCCGTAGGATACTTAAACTGAATTGCAATGATGAGCCATTACTGCCGTCGTAAGAAAAAAGGGCACAACTAACATTTTTGTCAAAATTGAGTTATATACATATTTGGAATCAGAAAAAAAGGTACATCTACTAAATTTTTTATAGAATTTTATCTTCAAGGAATTCAGAGATACAGTAGGCTCAAAAGGCACAAATGAGACTAATATTCGTGTTTTATAAAACTTTAAATTTGATTTTCTCCATATTTATAAAATGTTAGTTGTGCCTTTTTTCATTATGACGGCAGATTAGCTAGCTGCACTTTCGTCCTTGTATAAGATTCTCGCACTGATTAGGTTTTATTGTTGTTCCGAATTCGAAATGTTCATAGGTTTAATTAAAAAGTCTAACAGTTAAAGTAGATTTCATAAAACTCGTTATCCTAGTGTGAATATACGTAAAGGTTTACACTAGTTCTTTCAAGTAAAACACAACCACATAGTTGTGATGGGCGCCGGTTTTTGAGGACTGTTTTAAATAAATATGGCTAGAAAGGAGGTGACTGTTGAGATGGCGAGTAATAGAGAAGTATGGAAGAAGAAGACATGCTGCGCCGACCCCAAATGAATTGGGATAAGGGCAAATTATGACCCTCGAAAAATGTATTTTTTGTATTTTTTTTCTCTTAGGCCATTTTGATGTTTAAAAGGTGCTCATTCTCCGCCTAATTTAAATAAAAGTCTTTCAAGGTTCGAAATTATTTACGTTCACACAACATTTTATTTCTACCTCATCACTAGTGATACAGAAGGATTTACATCCTAATTTTAATAAATCTATAACAAACGCCTACTCCACACTATACAGTTTGTATCAAATCTGCATCAGTCGCGTGCTCTCTCAACTGTGCTCAGAGTAGTGTCACATGTTGTACTACTGTTGGTTTTTGTTAGTGCGGAAATGTTTTTGTTTCGTTTGTTTGATTAAATACCTTTATTAATTAAATATGAATATAGTTTGCTCAGAATAAGTAACTGAATCGATTCCAATAATTTTTAAACCATGTTATATTTTTTCCCAAAAATATTAAAAAAAAGTTAAAAGCTGAATACCGAGCGACTTTGAGTACCTATCACAATAATTTAGGTACCTACTGCCAAATTATTATTATCAATGAGCTCAAGACGACGCTGGAGGCGCGCGCTGTGTGGTGACCGCGTTTTTGTACGGACAACTAGGTAACAGAACAAGCTTATAACTTTGTGTTTTTTCTTTGTGTTTTGAAATGTGTACATAGATTCTTTACATAAAAATACTAGACACGTGTATTAGGTTTCGCATATACTAAAACTAATGTTGTATAATATAAAAGTCAAACTATTTAGTACTAAGAATGCTTCAATATTTTTTCTATCTTATTTACTTCTACTACCTTCGCCCCTCTGCCTAACCCTTCGCGAAAACAGGCGTGATGTATTGATGTTAAGCAGAATAGAAAAAAAAAACAAAAAAGAACAAAATAAATGCTCATCCAAAGTATTGACCGCTGCTTTCTCTGTACTCGAAAGCTACTCTGTACAGCTTCATGCAAATAGGGTGAAGGGCCCATTTCATGTCCGACTAAATTATTCCGTTTTGTGTCATAAAAATCGTGTACGTTAAGTTTACAATACGGATTGCGTGCCGTTCCCTTAATGGATGGCTTAGATTCAATTCCCGTGCGACGGATTTTTGAAACCTGACACGTTTTTGTATTTTTTTAAGCTTTGTTAAAAGGGTTTTCAGACGATGTAAGCTCGCGTGATTCGCATGTACTTTGGGATTAAGTGAAATCATGTTCAGGAATATTACACTTACAAATTGGGCGCAAAATGAAAAATGACTGAATTAGGGGCTTAGAAGCTGCTGAATGTTTTTAACACGCTTTTATTAGCTTCACCTGTAACTATGTAAAAAAATCTTAAAAGTTATATTTGACCCACTTTCCGATTTCCGATTGAGCTGAAATTTTGCATACGTGTTTAGTTTGGATGACAATGCATGGTAAGCTAAGTGACGTCATTCTAAATCTAATATGGCGAACTAGTTATTTTTTATGCATTCCCATGATACGAGGATCAATTGAAAAGATTTGCTGAGAAGAATATGAGAAATAAAATGACTATATATAGTGTTTTTTTTAACTAAGATTTAAATTGTACTTGTCGGATCCGGTCGTTAGTACGGACATAAAATGTATGGGAAAGCGCGCCAGTGTACTGTGGTGACATCACGACTTACTTACCAGTCTACCGACACCACAGTGTGTTTCTACAGAGCCCTGATGTTCAGCTCGAGGCGAGGGCGACAGTCAATGTCTGAGCGCGGCGGAGTTGAGACGTCTTGGAACTGTACCTGATTCATTGTGCCCCGTGTTATTGTGTTAAGTAGTAATCTCAAGTAATTCGTTAGTTTTGCTAGAAACAGTGTATCGCACCCAGTGTATTTTCATAGCACGAAACGCATCGTCTGCCCACATGATGTACGAGCCTAACGGAATAAATCCTGACTTATCCGACATACTTATTAGTACACCCACATTTCGCCAGTTATGTTTAAGTCCCATGTAATAGGGGGCGAGCCTATTGCCATCAACCGGGCAATACTTTCTTTAAAAAATATATTCTTGGTAAAGTGTTTCAGCATTCTCTAGTATTCCAATATAGTAATAGTTCCGCTCTTATAAATCTGTATAGAATCTTAAATGCCTGACCCGAATACGAAATTAGATGAACTTGTAAACAATCGCGGAAGAATGCACTAGCTCCGTATTTAGATAGCTTAGGAACTAGGTCTTACTACAGATTGTCTACAGTCTAATTTAGAGAGCCACACGGGCCAATCTTCAAGGTTAAGCAAAGCCTGCCGAGTTCGGTCCATGGATGGGTGACCATCCATTATATACTGAGTTTAAAAAGCACGTTAAGCCGCTGGTCCTGGCTGTCATATTTGTACATCTTTGACAGTCGTTATAAGTTGTCTATGGCCTGAAAGTCTGGCAACCAGTCTTACCAAGGCGTCAGAGGTCAGAGGTCAGATAGGCAGGCGCTCCATGCACTGTTGCATCCGGTTAGACTAGAGGCCGACTTCAACGTAGTTGGGAGAGAGCTAGGCAAGACAAGGTTGTTATAAGTATCAAAAGGAGAAAAAAATCTAGGGTCAAAGACAACGGGCTACCCAGTTTGTTATATTTATCGGCTTTTTGTGCGGCTGAGACACCAGCCCCCGTAGCATGACCACCGTAGACAAGGATTTCTTTGACGGAAGAATCGACAAAATGACAGATTGTGTCGACACAATGACAGATCCTTGACTAGGTGGTCATGCTACGGGGGCACGTGTCGCTGTTTATCCGTTATTTGTTGGTCCTTTATTATTGGCGTATACGTGCAGGTGGTTGGAAAATATTACCTGCAGAATAACTAACTTAATATAATTACAAAGATTTCAACAGAACTTAATCCAAATAATTAAAGATTACAATAATATTTAATGATTTAATCAAATAACAATGATTATTGGAGTTGGGTTTAGAGAGAAAGGATTGGTGCGTGTGCACCGGGTGACATCAAAGGCGCTGTCACCGCCGCCATGACACTCACAAAACCTAAAATATAACCTTTGTAGAGATAACAAAAAAAGAAACAAAAAAGAATATGACGACTACACTCGAATATTAAATAGATGTATACAAAATGCGCAACAAATTAATAGTTTACAGTACATCGACAAAGCAAAAAATGCAAGTAAAGCAGCATGGAATTTAATTTTTTTTTTTTTTTTTTTTTTTTTTTTTTTTTTTTATTTGGATCTCCAACAAAGAATACACACAGACAATATAGGACACAGTATTACAAATGTTCTTTTAGGTGTGTTCCTTCAATTATAGGAGAACACAGCATGCCCATAAAACTAGGTTTTAACACATAAAATATAAAACAATGAAAATAATACAAAAAACAAAATAAAAACCAGAATAATTATTAAAAAGCATTTGATGCATTTGATAAAATTGTTTCACATACAAATTATAGTTATCACTCTACATTTATAGCAGTGGTCAGTATTTTTTTGTATTTAGAGATTGTGAGGGTTATGTCCATGTCAGATTGCTTTGACAATTCATTGTACTGCCTACAGAGTCTTGGGAGAGCGGCGAAATGTCCTAGATTAGTTTTGGAACCTGAGACATAAAACAAATTGTAGCTGGTTTTCCGCGGCAGGCGAGATGGCGCGTTTATATGTAACTTGCCTAGTAATTCGCTGCAGTCTATGACTCCATGGAATACTTTGTGTAGTAGAATCAGGTCTGCCATTTTTCGCCTCTTGGCAAGTGAGACCATTTTGTAGTGCCCTAGTCTGTCTCTGTAGCTGGTTACTCTTTTAGCTAATCGTTCCTTATAACATAGATGATACAGGAAGCGCCTTTGGACACTTTCCAGGTGTTTGATGTATATGTCGTAGTGAGGATTCCAAACCGGGCTGCCATATTCAAGTATAGGACGGACTAGTGTGTTAAATAATTTTATTCTGGTAGACGCCCTTTTAAATTCTTTACTGTTGCGCAAGATAAATCCCAAAATTTGAAACCCCTTTGATACTGTGTTTAGGATATGTTTGTCAAATTTAAGTTGTTTATCCAGTGTGACTCCTAGGTCACGTATTTCTTCAATTTGCTTTAGTTTTTGTTGACCTATCGTGTAAGTGTTAGGTAAGACAATTTTGTTACGGCTGAATTGCATGTAGTAACACTTAGAGACGTTAAGAAGCATTTCGTTCATTTTGCACCAGTTCGTCAGTCTGTTCAGATCTTCCTGCAATAAGGCAGCGTCAGATTCAGTTACCATTGGTTTCATTATTTTCATGTCATCGGCAAAAAGATAGAATTTTGAATGCCTAAAGCAGTGCGTGATGTCGTTAATGAAGATGTTGAAGAGAATTGGGCCTAAATGTGATCCTTGTGGAACCCCGGATGTGGCTTTAAAATACTTTGAATGATGGCCAGTCATTACTACTTTTGACGACCGGTCACTGAGGTAAGATTGAAACCACTTTAGCATTGATCCTCCTACACCCAAGTGCTGGAGTTTCGCTATAAGAAGAGAATGATCTACCTTATCGAACGCCTTACTGAAGTCAGTGTAAATGGTGTCAACAGGAATACGTCTATCTAAGTATTCAGATAGAGCCGACACGTAGCACATGAGATTAGTGGTCGTAGATCTGTATTTGATAAAACCGTGTTGGTCGCTGTTGAGAAGGTGTTTTACATGCGATGTTAGACGTTCGGTTATAAGCTTCTCAAATACTTTGCCGAAGATGACTAAAATAGAAATGGGTCTGTAGTTTGACACCATGTTCTTTTGCCCTGCTTTGAAAATGGGTACGACCAGTGCCTTTTTCCATTGGTCGGGAAAAATACCGTCTTTAAGAGATTTGTTGTATATAATACTAAGAGGTAAAGCCAGCGCTTTTGCACATCTCTTTATAAACACGGGAGGAATACCGTCTTCACCTACGCCTTTCTGTTCATCCAAGGATGTTAAAGTTCGGAATATTTCGTTAGCACTGAGTTCCAGTTTACAAAGAGTCGGCAAGTTGTTGTTTATATCAACATTTGACGGTTGCGAGGACGTCGTATTGTTATAAACACTTGCGAAGTTTTCAGCAAACAAGTTACATATGTCGTGGCCAGTTGATGCAGTTTTGTTGTTATAATACATTACCGCGGGGTAATTGCTGCTGGATTTCCTTTTATTTTTAATGAAAGACCAGAAGATTTTAGGGTTTTTTAAAACCGCGATTTCTAACTTCTCCGTATATTTTTTGTAGCAGATCGTTCTCAACTTGCTACAGTCAGTACGCAGCGTTTCAAATGATATAATGTCAAGGGGATTATTGTATTTTTTTACTCTAACGCGAAATTTGTGTTTTTCTTTAAAGAGTCGCTTAAGCTTGGGCGTGTACCATGCCGGGTACTCTTTCCTAGACATCGTTTTCAGTGGTACGTGTTGCTTTATAACGTCGTGCAAACTATCATATAAAATATTGACCATGTCTTCAACCGAGGCACAGCCTCCCACTGAACTTTCCCAGTCTATAGACATAAGTGATACTAGGATTTTGTCGTAGTCTGCCTTAAAGAAATTAGGTTTAGTGGCCAGTTTTGTTTGTAGAGAATTTATGTTGTTGACAGTGGGTATAGCGAACTCGAGCGGTGGATGTAAAGGATCTTCTTGTGTCAGATGTGTGTGGCAACGTGTCAAGTTATGTACTGCAGTATTACAAAGAACTAGATCTAGTGTTCTAGATTTGTTATTTGTTAGGTAATTATACTGATCTAAGTCATTCATAGAAATATAATCAAGGAAGTGTTTGGTAACATCGTTATTGTTGGTAGGGCAAGGAGTAGTGTGACTCACCTGACTTTCCTCATTAGTTTTCCACGTTATACTACTAAGATTAAAGTCACCAATGATAACAGTACGTTCGTTTTTGTCCAGGGCATTTTGAGCCGAGTCTAGGAATGTTTGGGTGGTTTCTTGGGTAATGGGGGGCGGTAAGTAGACGCCACAAATGTAGATCGTGTTTTTCTTATTACCAGGACAGACCATATCAATGGAAATCCACAGATCCTCACAATGACTTTCTAAGTGTGGCATACGACGTGAATTTAAGTGCCTAGCTACAGCTATCAAGACGCCGCCTCCGTGTCTACGTGCTCTATATCTACTGGACTCGCGATCTCGCCTGTAGACTTCATATCTATCGTCGAATAGTTCTGAGTCGTAGATGCCACCGTTCAGCCAAGTCTCCGTAAGCACAACTATATCGTAGTCTTGTAGAGACATGTTATGATAAAAAGTGTCGGTTTTAGTTCTTAGACCACGTACGTTTTGATAGTATATCTTCAGAGTATGATTGAATATGAAGAGGTTATACACGTTATCTTGCACAGTACAAAAAAAAAAATGAAAAAAAACAGAATTTAAAAATATAGATAAAATCAACTGACAGTCTGTAAGACCTCCTGACAAGTGATTACAATACGTTCAGATTGGTCAGTCTTCTTCATGAAAATTCTGCCATTACGCACCCACACGTATTTGTAACCAAGCTCCTTGCCTCGAAGTCGTGTCGCCGCGTGCAAGGCTTTATTATCTGCTGACAGGTGTTCAACAACGTAGATTGGAGTTGGTTTATCCATTGCAATGCCTAGGTGGCTTGTGTTCAGTTTGTTAATTAAAACAGATGTTAATAATACGACAACTTACTCTGACATTGACACAATACAAATCAATACTGAAATTTATGACAACCCTAACCATATTTGTGACCTTTTCAATGACTACTACATATCCCTAACCAATACGACCCAAAAGCCACGAGAAACTAATCAGAATACCAATTTTACAATACCTCAGAATCCTAAAAGCATTTTCCTAACACCAGTAGATGAAACAGATGTGTACAAAATAATTCATAGTTTAAAAAATACAAACTCGACTGGTTATGACGACTTAAATACTAAAGTGTTAAAAATATGTGCAGCGACCTTAGTCTCGCCTTTAAGCTACATAATAAAAATATCCCTAAGTGAAGGAGTCTTCCCAAATCGACTGAAAATGTCTATTGTCAAACCTTTATACAAGAAAGTCTTTAAGTCAGATATGAGTAATTATCGACCAATCACCTTGATCCCCATATTATCGAAAATATTTGAGAAGGTTATGTGTAATAAAATCTTTTTGACATCATGTGACATCCTTAAAAAGAACAGTTTGGATTTAGGACGGCGAGTTCGACGGCTTCAGCATGTTTCTCCTTAATTAAACAAATAACCAAAAATCCAAAATAGGCTGTGTCTTTCTAGACATGACAAAACCCTTTGACTTTGTCTGTCATAAAACATTACTCACAAAACTTTCTCACTATGGAATCCGCGGGAAAGCCAACGATTGGATCAAAGCTTTCTTACCGACCGAATTCAATGTGTAGAAATAACAAGAAATTGTCAAAATGAACAAAAAAAAATTTTGGTCACAATACAGACAAAACAACTTCAGCACGCCTCAAAGAGGTATTTTATCCCCTCTTTTCTTTCTAGTATACATTAACGACCTACCAGAGGCGATCAACGAGGAGTGCGTACTATTTGCTGATGACACAACATTGATTATTAAAAGCGACGATAACAAAGACTTGGAAAAGCGAATTGCCAAAATTTGAATCGGATTTGCAATTTGATATTGATTTTAATTTTTTGAAAAAATAAAATTAGCTTAAATTACTCCTTATAACATCAGCTATTTACCAGTAAACATCCCGTCAAAATCGGTCCAGCCGTTTCGGAGATTAGCCGAAACAAACAAATAGACAGACCGACAGACAGACAAAAATATTAAAAATGTTTTTTTTTTTGTATGTAGGTAACGTCTATACTTTCATTTATGTAAAAATCTGTGATTTTGAAATTACAAACCGACAATTTTATTTTATTTAATTTTATAGATTTTTTATAATTTTATTTTAATAGGTTTGTATTTGGCCGCAAGTCGCCTGATGTGAGGTACCGGACAACGCAATATTTAATCTTAAAATAATTAGTAATTATGTATAATTTTTAATTATCTTCAATTAATTTGTAATTCAGTAAAATAATCCCAAATATAAAGAAGGTCCGTAAATGCAGTCCTGCATTAAAAAAAAGACAATTTCACGGAGTAATAAATTTATTAGAGATAGAGGAAAGCGTTTTTAGTTCCTTTTTAAAGAAGTAAATAAAAAATAACAAAATTTTTATTTTTTTTTTTTACAATTATGCTAATAAATTACCCACACAATCTCTGTTTAAAAAAAAACTCCTGAACCAGCTCAGATAGCCAGTTCAGCTGCATCCAGTTAGACTGGAAGCAGATGCCAATGTATTTTGGAACATGATTTTAGAATAGCGGGCGTCTGTTTCCCGCTACTCCAACACCACACTGACGGAAAACGCGCCGACTGAACCGGTACTGCAGTCGAACATTGTACCTATACGTAGGTCCAGTACAAACATAGATACAGCTACTATATTCATAGACAGGAACAGATGAAGTTGGAATTTTAACTCTCGACGCTGAGTTTAGCGTTGAAAATCCTACAGAGTGCTTTTATTTAGGTGTTCGTTTAAGGGTTTAGGTGGCACCAAGTTTTGGTGAAACCTTAGACCTTAGTCTCGCCTTTAAGCTACATAATAAAATGATGATAAGATAAAAGATTTTGATTTTTCATGATACAGTTTTGAAATTTTGTACATAGATTTTTTACATAAAAATACTAGACCCGTGTATCAGGTTTCGCATATACTAAAACTAATGTTGTGTATAACCATTTGCCAAATAGTATTCAAGCTTTGCCGTTGCCGTTGTTTAAAAGGGTATTGTCCAAACTGCTATTAGAAAAAAACTATTACAGTGATCAAGAATACTTAGAGGATAAGTCGTTACTGACAAGTATAGAACAATAAAAATAACCTTAAGTCCATCACATCAAAATTACATAGTCATTATTAATTATTTCGTTTATTGATGTTTCTTCCTTACTAATTACATTTTTTAATATTTTTTATCAACAAAAATTATTATTATTTACAATTCAATCTCAATCAATATTAATATATTTTTCAAATTTATTCTCTAATTATTAATTATTAAGAAGTTAGTAATGTAAGCTTTGTTTTTGTAAAAAAAAATATGTGTACGCCATATTATGGCAGGATATTATGGAAACAATTTTGTAACATCTATTTGCACCATATTCTGACAAATAAACATTTTTGATTTGATTTGATTTGATTTGATTCGGTGTTACTCGCTCTAAAATAATTTTAAACCACAGTATAAAAATAATCAATTACAACTTATAAAAAGTGTTACAAATAATCAAGTTATATTGATTGGTGAATCAAGTTTTTTTTTTTAATTCGATTAAGTTTGTAAAAAGATCTATCGATGAGGGCTATCACATACCCCTCGTCAGCATCATCATCATCAGACTACAAGAGTCCACTGCTGGACATAGGCCCCCTCAATCGCACGCCACTCAACTCGATTCTCTGTCATATAGCCATCATCTAAGTGTCGTTGTAATTGTAAGTGATGCCCATTTTCACGAACACAACGAGTGAAATCATATTTGCATGCCGGATCAACATTTCCGCGTATCTCTATCTCACTCTGTCACGCCAAGGGGTCTGGTGGAGTGAAAAGTCCGCAACCGCACGTACGATTGGACCTCTCACTTTAGTGAGTTGCAATTCTAAGTGACAGAACGGGAAAGAGATGCAACAAATATGATTTCATCCACAACACTAAAATGAATGCCTAAATAAAAGCGAACTCTTTGGACTTTCAACCCTCTGTTCAGCGGTGAAAGTTGAAATTCCAACAGTACAATACACTAGACCTGTATACAGTAGCTCTATCTATCTATCATGTTTGTACCTATATATAGGTACAGTGTACCTATATAAAAACGTGCTGTTAGAATTTCACTTCTAGGCACAGCGTCGAGAATTGAAATTTCATCCGTAATACTGTACTTATGATGTACAGTGAAATTGCCGGATAGATCGGGTCGCCGCGGTTTGCGTCAGACTGATTCTGTAGCGATGGGGAGCAGACGCCCATCGATACGATCAGTCTTCATAGTATGATGGTCGGCTTCCAGTCTAACTGGATGCAGCTGAATACCAGTACTTTACATGGAGCGACAGCCTGTCTCACCTCCACAACCCAGATACTGGATAACCGTTTTTTTTAACTAAATTTATTAGAGGCTAGCTGTTGCCCACGAACTTCGTCCGCGTGATATTATACTAAAAATATTTATTTGAATCGGATTTGCAATTTGATTTTGATTTAAATTTTTTGAAAAAATAAAATTAGCCTAAATTACTCCTTATAACATCATCTATTTACCAGTAAACAACCCGTCAAAATCGGTCCAGCCGTTTCGGAGATTAGCCGAAACAAACAAATAGTCAGACAGACCGACAGACAGACAAAAATATTAAAAATGTTTTTTTTTGTATGTAGGTACCGTCTATACTTTCAATTATGTAAAAATCTGTGATTTTGAAATTACAAACAGACAATTCGATTTTATTTAATTTTATAGATTTTTTATAATTTTATTTTAATAGGTTTGTATTTGGCCGCAAGTCGCCTGATGTGAGGTACCGGAAACCGCAATATTTAATCTTAAAATAATTTGTAATTATTTACAATTTTTAATTATCTTCAATTAATTTGTAATTAAATAAAATAATCCCAAATATAAAGAAGGTCCGTAAATGCAGTCCTGCATTAAAAAAAAATCAATTTTACGAAGTAATAAATTTATTAGAGATAGAGGAAAGCGTTTTTAGTTCCTTTTTAAAGAAGTAAATAAAAAATAACAAAAAAAAAAAATATTTACAATTATTCTAATAAATTACCCACACAATCTCTGTTTAAAAAAAACTCCTGAACCAGCTCAGATAGCCAGTTCAGCTGCATCCAGTTAGACTGGAAGCAGATGCCAATGTATTTGGAACATGGTTTTAGAATAGCGGGCGTCTGTTTCCCGCTACTCCAACACCACACTGACGGAAAACGCGCCGACTGAACCGGTACTGCAGTCGAACATTGTACCTATACGTAGGTCCAGTACAAACATAGATACAGCTACTATATTCATAGACAGGAACAGATGAAGTTGGAATTTTAACTCTCGACGCTGAGTTTAGCGTTGAAAATCCTACAGAGTGCTTTTATTTGGGTGTTCGTTTAAGGGTTTAGGTTAAAAAACTTGGTGCCAACCAAGTTTTGGTGAAATCGTGTTTCATTCATAATTATATTGTGTTGATGGATGCATTGAATATGAATAGTACAGGGAAGGTATTTAAAGTAAAGTTATTAAACATTTAAATCTTGTATTGAAAAAAAAAACGTGTGAAAAAGCTGAAACATTGCCTTTTAATATCTCCGTAGCTAAAAGGTAGGTATATAGCCATTGTATATAGCCTATCTATAGTTTTGGTGCAGAAAAAGTGCCTACGCTTCAAAGCTACTTCAGCTTACATATTTATTCCATAATCAGAACTGACTAGGATCACGTCAAGAGCTTAGGTCGCTGGCGCCATGCTGTCTAGTAATTACTTCGAGAGAAATGCGATGGGTAAAATCCCCGTTTTTCTGACCTTTTATAATAAATCCCTTACATAAATAACACAATCACAGACACACACACACACACACAATCACATAATCTCTTACATTACGGATAGACCAATTAATGATTGATGAACTGTCTGAAAGATGAAATGGCAGAAAAGAGGTCACTCATGGCTCATCGACTGCTTCGTTGGTCGATTGGTCGCAAGTGTGACTGCTGAGCATGAGGTCCTGGGTTCGATTCCCAGGTCAGGCAAAGTGTTATCGGGTTTTTCCATACGGAATTTCTCAGGATCAGTCTCGGAGTCTGCATTTGTGCCCGGTTGATGGCAATAGGCTCGCCCCCTCTTACATGGGACTTGAACATAACTGGCGAAACACACACACACATCACACACACACACACATCTCTGCCTAATGTTATGTCATGACTCATGAGATGGCGACTATTAGAGAAGTATGGAAGAAGAAGACATGCTGTAAGTGCTGACGAATGGGATAAGGGTAGGAGAATGATCACGATGAAGGTAAGTCTTCAACTGCTAAGCTGTGTAACAGTTTTTTTTTTTTGTTTATTACCGTATTTTGTATAAGTCAACATTTCCAAACATGCAATCCCTCAATGTCGCAAATGACGAACTTCCTACCTTTGTTCCTTTATTTAATCCTTTTGACCACCACAGCTTAAACGCACGAGCGTGCCCTCCACGCCAAGTCACAATTTCAGCTACCATTTTTGTAGCTACCATATTTCAAAAATCATTTTTAGTGTTCACCTTCGTTACATACACAACTATTTTTTAATTAGTACAAATAATTAAAGGGCGTATTAGAGAAGGTCTTGTTATTATATATGTAAAGTCTCAATAAATAATATTCATAAACAGCAAAGTTATAAGCGTTTGTTTATATCCCAAAATGTCACTCAATTTATGGAAATATTGTTTGACGGGACCTATGAACGGCGACAGGAATGGAAAAGCACTGCGCGTAGTATTTTCTAGTGGTAATTGTTATGAATGATTGATTCAATTATGAATAATTACCAGTTGATGACAAAATGACAAATTTTCGTGGACAATTTTGGGATTTCGTTTTTTTTACTTTTAATTATACAAATATGATCAGTAACGGGTACGGATAGAGCTCCATTTTTTTTACTAATTAAAAAATAGTTGTGTAGAAGGTCTTGTGCAAAATGTCATGCTTCTAAATCCAGCGGGTTAAGCTATGCGTGTGAATTAGGGATTTTTAAAAAGATGTCATGATTCCAGTACAGCAAAGAAAGTAGGTTTCATAATTTAATTCCGTGAGCAACGAGGATTATGTCAAGAGCATGAACTGCCGGCGCCATGCTGTCTCGTTATTACTACGAGAGTACTGAAATTATTAAATCTTTTGAGCGGTGCCATGACGCTTTTATTTTATACTAGCTGTTGCCCGCGACCTACATTCGCGTGAAATTATTATTTAAAAAAAATACTTCCCTTTTTGAATCGGATTTTGTTAAGAATTTCAAGGGTTTTCATGTTTTTTCACGAAACCTTAATTATTTTTCTAAAATTAAAGTAGGAAATGTAGCCTAAGATAGACCTTATAAAATCAACTATCTGCCAGTAAAAGTCCTGTCACAATCATTCCAGCCGTTTCAGAGATTAGCCGGAACAAACAGTCAAACAGACTGACAGGCAAACAGACAAAAATTGAAAAAAAATGTGTTTTTGTTTTAAGTGCCGTATATATTTTCATTTGCATTCAGTAAAAAGCTGTTATTTTGATATTACAAACAGATACTTCAATTTTATTTATTTTTATAGATTGTAACAGTACAGTCATTTGGTTCGAAAAAACAGGTCACCTGTTTTCCAGGAGTTTTGGAAAAGGCGTAATTTACAGATGTCGATGTGCTCTTTCCAAATATCAATTTTGCCATCTCGTATCGTTGCTGCTCGCGCCGCCATGCAGGATACTTTGTTTAAATGATTGTCTATTGATGAAAAATGTTTTCATTTAATAAGTAATTACTTAAACTCAAGTAATTACTAGATAAAGGTCATTTACAGGTATTTTTTTTATCAGATACATTTTATTTGATACAATATTCCATACATCTCAAAGATGACTAAAACCTTAGCCAACCTGCCCTATTAAAAACAAAAAAGGCTAATTATAAAAGATTCCGATTTTCATTAGTCCCAAACCTTAACAAATCATACAAAACACCGTAAAAAACATACGCAAAAATCATACTAAATCTACGTCCTATATATACAGTCAACCACACACAGTTCAACAAGGAACAACAAAATTCACTCTTATGACAAAGACATAAACGCGCTGTCAGCGTCAAATTGTTACGTACAAAGCGAGGTTGACAGTACTACCGGGCTAACTGTGATACGCTCTTGCCAGCTGATGTCGATGACCCGAATACTGTGACAGAGGGGTGGGGGAGGGGGGCACGGGGTGTAGGGATGGAGGGGTGGAAAGAGACGGGGGGTAGTGATCTACGGGGAGGTGGTTCGTTAACATTGTCGGACGGTACGAGAAGTGTGGATCGATATTTGGCTTTGTTATTGTGAGTGTTGTA
Organism: Noctua fimbriata; assembly: GCA_905163415.1. Classification (NCBI taxonomy): domain Eukaryota; kingdom Metazoa; phylum Arthropoda; class Insecta; order Lepidoptera; family Noctuidae; genus Noctua; species Noctua fimbriata. The sequence continues at coordinate 15,091,036 of LR990945.1, read as the reverse complement.
AATGGTAGGTTATTTTGAAATACACTGCCTCGTTGGTCGAGTGGTTGCAAGCGCAACTGCTGAACATGAGCTCCTGGGTTCAATTCCCAGTGCTTGCAAAGTGTTATTGAGTTTTTTCATCAGGAATTTGCGTTGTTTGGCGTTGTCTTGATGAAACAGCACGCCCCTTCGAAGTTTCCCTCTCCTTTTCTCTTTGGTGGCATTCCTCAACTTGGGAATTAAAGCTGCATAATATTGGCCTGTAATAGTGGTTCCACGCTCCACGTAATCAATCAACAATATCCCTTCTGAGTCCCAAAATATTGAGGCAATAACCTTGCCAGCCGATGCCACGACACGAAACTTCTTCGGGGTCGGTGATGATGGCCATTTCCATTGCGAAGATTGCTGTTTTGTCTCGGGATCAAAATGATGGACCCATGTTTCGTCCATTGTTACGAAACGAGACAAAAAGTTTTCAGAATCTTCTTGAAACTTGTCCTTCTTTCTTGTATCTTCGAAATGTCAAGTAGATTTTGTTTCCGACTGTCGGTTAACATTCTCGGCACCCATCTTGCGGAGACTTTTCTCATATTCAAAGATTGCTTCAATATGGATTGAATACTTCCATATGAGCCCGTTTCTTGAATTAAGTATCGGATGGTAACTCTTCGATCGCTCAATACAATTTTCTCGACTTCCGCAACATTTTCTTGGGTGACTGACGTCGATGGACGGCCGCAACGATGTTCGTCTTCCGTGCTCGTTCTCCCTACTCGAAATTGAGAAGCCCACCTTGCGACAGTGGAATACAGCGGAGCAGACTCTCCTAATGTTGCCTCCAAATCGCAATGAATCTCTTGCGTCGTTAACTTTTTTAAACAGAGGTATTTAATAACGGCTCGCACTTCGTTTTTCTCCATTTTCGAGAACACGTTCCGGCACGAAGCAAACAAATGACTACATTCAGAAAAAAACAAAAGAGAATTTAAGATTTTTTTCTGTATTAATATTACAAATATGTATCTGAGCTATGCCTGCCAGTTTTTTTTTTTCTTACCAAGGAGTATGTCGTTCTCACTACTTTTTGATCCCACCTAGTAATTAAGAATAAGAATAATTTAAGAATAATTGCTACGGCGTAGCAAAAGTAATTAAGAATAAGAATAATTTAAGAATAATTGCTACGGCGTAGCAAAAGCCTACGCCGTAGCACTTTGCTACGACAGGCTACGCATTATAAAACACACTAGCTGTTGCCCGCGACCTTCGTTCGCATGAAATGATTATAAAAATGTCACTTCCTTTTTTTAATCAGATTGTGTTACCAATTTCAAAGGTTTTAATTTTTTTGCTCGAAACCCTAATTATCTTTCTAAAATAAAAGTAGCCTATGTTAGACCTTATAGCTATGTGCCAGTAAAAGTCCCGTCAAAATTGGTTCAGCCGTTTGGGAGATTAGGCGAAACAGACCGACAGACAAAAATATAAGTGCCGTATATATTTTCATATGCATTCAGTAAAAAGTTGATATTTTGATATTACAAGCAGACTCTTCAATTTTATTTATTTGTTTAGATTCTCACTGAATTAATGTTACCTTCTAAAGCTAGATTCTTCACTCAGGAAGTACATTTTCACACGATAAACCTATTTATAGAACGAACAGTGGAAACAAATTGCCACCCTTAAGACATCGCTGCAAATGTACAGCCGGTAGCTACCCCCACATATTTATTAACATTGAAAAACCAACCTTATGTCTTACAAAATACAGTGCAATCTTCCTTAATAGTTCACTGAAACTTTATTGAATAAAGCGATACTACAATTCACTCGAAAATCAACTTAAGGCTTGTATATTAGAGTTGATTTCACTTCAACAAGCAAAAGTAATAGCTAATGTTTCCTGTTCAACTTACGCATTGCAAAATGTAACTTGTTCCACAGAAATTAAGGCGTATTTTGGACCGAGTAAAGTTAAATACATTTAGTATTACAAATACGGCCGGTTTCGCAGAACCCGGCGCAAGAGATTTGATATCGTTTTTTGCAAGTGTCTCCGTATATAATATAGTACATAGCTGCCTCCATGCCTTTGACAACTTTCTCATATATTTCTCTGCGCTGCGAATATTGCCTTGCACCGTAATTGGGTAGCAAGTGGTTCTTTATTATGTTTATGTCAATATCATCATCTGCCTAGCCTTTTCCCAACTATATTGGGGTCGGCTTCCAGTCTAACTGGATGCAGCTGAATAACAGTATTTTTTTACATGGAGCGACTGCCTATCTGATCTCCAGAACCCAGTTAGTACTAGGTAATAAGATACCCCTTGGTAAGACTGGTTGTCAGACTTTCGGGCCACTGATTACTTGTAACGACTATCAAAGACCTTCAAATCACAACTGGGACCAACGGCCTAACCTAAAGATCGAACCGAGTGGCTGTTATTATTTAGCCATGTTTATGTCAATAATTAGACTATAATGTTCCCACTGCTGGGACACACGGCCTCCTCTCTATGAGAGGGAGTGGGCTATAATCCACCACGCGGGCCCAGTGCGGGTTGATAGATGTCACATGTCTTCGAATTTTTGGTTCTAGGATCATGCCGGATTCGTCACGATGCCGTTCTCTTTCATAGTTTTGAAATCAGTGCAGTGGGTCACGTATGCTTTGTCAAAACGCGTTTGCAGTCGTCGAATGCAACGATTGCAAACAGTTCGCAAATGCGCATCCGTGTTAACGGCGTGTTTAACTTGGCAAGGCACACAAAATGATCCATTCCCATATGAACTTCGCCCCAGCCAACCACATTCGCAAGAACTGACAGGCAAATTGCATCAAACTCTATTCACCAAATCAAATGCAGACATGCATGATGCAAAGGAAAACGTCTGAAATACTTGGTTTAGGTTCTCAACTTGACAATTGATAATTTTCAACACCCACGGGCGGAGCCGTTTTCAAGAAAAGTAGGTGATAGCAAAACAAGAACAAAACATAACATCACTCCTGTAATCTCCATTAGGCAGAGGTGTGCCTAATAATACACCCACATTTCGCCAGTTATGTTTAAGTCCCATGTAATAGGGGGCGAGCCTATTGCCATCAACCGGGCACAAATCCAGACTCCATGGCAGCTACTGAGAAATTCCTGATAGAAAAACTGAATAACACTTTGCCCAACCTGGGAATCGAATCCAGGACCTCATGGTCAACAGTCACGTTTGCGACCACTAGACCAACGAGGCAGTCTCAAGAGAAAACTATCCTCATAAAAAAAACTAAAATCTGTCAGTGTTACCAGCAAACGGGTTGTGCAAGTCAGATAGGCAGTCGCTCCATGTAGCATACTGGTATTAGCTGGTTAGACTGGAAGCCGACCCTAACATAACATAGTTGGGATAAGGCTAGGCAGCTGATGATATTGACGATGCACTAATATCACACACCAAGTTGTTATAGTCTCTTTACCTGTAAGTCTTGGGGGCTGGGGACCCTTAACACAGGTGTTATTCCTATTTTGGGCACAAATATTAACTTTGTATATTAGATTAAATACTTACTGAGGAAGACACATACAAAGAAACGATGAATGGATTGTGTGAAGGATGATATGGCTAGAAAGGGGGTGACTGCTGAGATGACGAGTAGTAGAGAAGTATGGAAGAAGAAGACTTGCAGCGCCGACCTCAAATAAATTGTGATAAGTTCAAGAGAATGATGATTACATTAAGTACTTTCTAAGTTTAAAAACTGTTAGTTTCAAACATACCATCCACCATCTTTCGGCTCCATCATATAGTAAGCTGTATTACCACATTACTATTGCAATACAGCCATAACATCTAACTTCACGAGTGTGCAAATATTACAACTCAATCGGAAAGCGGGATGTGGGTGAAAATCGATTGCCAGACCCGACCGCTCGCTCCAAACGTGCTAGGAAACGATTCACATCTGTATGTACTTGAATTCCTTCGATTCATTGTGCTTTGTGAAATGTAACTGTTCACAAAGAGCGCTATTACTAGGAAATTAAATTAGCATCATCATCATTTCACTTGGTTAAAATATCTACTTCTTGTTTGTGAATGTAAGAACGTTGCATGCTTCGAATTGTTTTCCTTTTTCGATTTTGTTTGACTTTTGTTTTTTGAAAGTTCATTTTGTAATTTGTGTTTTAGAGCGCAGTGTGGTGTTGTGTATATGGTCGGTTAGTTTGACGCCTAGAATACTGTGCTCCATTACACGTTGGTAGACCTTAAGTTTGGACGCAGGAGATGGCGGGACGAGCTAGACAAAACCAACGATCAGTGGTTCAAGTCATGGTGAGAGGCCCAGCAGTGGGATGACATAGGCTAATAGTAACGGAAAAAACTTGATGTCAACTCTATACTGTCCTCTCTATAAAGTAATGAAACACCGCTGTCTGAGTTAGCAACTGATTTATTATATCTGAAGGTACTTGAATATTATAAGGTTGATATTTAAGTGCAACTACCCACATAACTCCCATACTTAAGTACTAACACTGTAACATAATAATATTGGAGTTTCTAGCCGCTTCTAATCCATATGAAATGACAAATCCTATATTGATGTTGGACAACCCAGAGACAGATCTTTATCTTTTTTTTTTGTTAGCCTATTTGAGCGTCCCATTGTTGGGCAAAGGCCTTCCATTTCTCTTTTCAAACCTCTCTATACTGTGTGTACTTATCTTTCAAAAAAAACTCTACTTTATTCATTAACTATGTAATTTAGGGATCCGTTATATAATCTATTCCCTCCGGTTTAGTCGCAGCTTCAAGTCTTCACGGGTAAAAGGTCAGTAGCAGGCCTCGCATACTCGTACTGCGTCATAGTAGAATTAAATAACAGAAACTTCAGAACAGTCGGTTTGTAGCACCAACACGCGATCGTAAATTGAATAACATTCTGTAAATTTCAGACAGAAAAGATTTTCGAGCGGTTGTTTTTCCAAGTAATATCACCATTCCGCCTTGGCGACGCGTCGTAGAAACGTGTAACACACATTTTATCGAACTGGATATTTTCGAGGATGGCTATTGAATCTTTAAAGTAGCTATCGAATACTTATTATCCCCAAATTACTTAAGAGTACTTTCTTAACTTTCTGTAAAATTAATGAAAGAAAGAAAGTAAATAAATTTATTTGGCACAAGCCACATGTGCACACAATATAAAACAAAAATAACACAACAAAAAAAACTTAAAACTAAACAAAAAATGTAGGTAACGCTGTGTGCCTCATAGCTGCGCCAAACAGGACCAGTTCAGCAAAATGCCGGGCAACTAGTGCCTGACGCTGGTTTTCAACTGGACCTGGATTAGAGACGTAAAACAGTTTTACGTGTTGTGTCAATGGTGGTGGTGAAAAGGTACTTAAATATGTATAATAGATGTGTACAAAAAATTAAATAAACATACAGTAAATTATTACTAAATAAACTAACTACTAATGCACGCACGTAACTATTTTCTAATCATTATTTCGCACACATTGGTGTGAGCTACACGTTTACTTAGTTTTAAACTTATTCTGTCATACTTTAATTGTATTATGTAACTGTCAAATGACCCAATAAAGTAAAATAAAATAAAATTGCCGTGTCCTTTTCCGGCACAGCATGACTTCTTCTTCCATACTTCTCACATCAGTCTTCGTCTCATGTGTCGCTTCCTTTCTAGCCATATCATCTTCCATCACTATTCATACCTCGTCTCTTTGGTCTTCCCCTACTCTTAAAGCCCTCTAAGATAAGGGCTATCTGATATCTAAAGATTTTCATTTACATTTTTGTTAACTAGTTGTGCAGTTGTAAATGTAGGTGTTGAATTGACAGAAATTAGTTGTTGTTGGCGCTCAACAACACTATTGTTGTCAGTCAAATCAAGCTCGTTGACGTAAAGGTCAGACACAAACGAGTGCTCGGAATTAGAAGCTTCTAGAAGTCTTACTATAGGTCAGTTCTTAGTAACGTATTTAAATTTTACAAGAATCTTTGTTGAAGACACGCGAAGGACTGAATAAATTAAAATAGTAGTTAAGACGGCCAATTGTGTGGCCTATGTGAAATGTTTTCTTTTATAATGTTACTGGTATGGTGTACATACATAATAAAGAATATTCTATTCTATTCTATTGACTGTCTCGTTGGTCTAGTAGTCTCAAGTGCGACTGCTGAGCATGAGGTTCTAAGTTCGATTCCCAGGTCGGGCAAAGTGCTATTGAGTTTTTCCATCAGGAATTTTTCAGTAGCAGCCACGGGGTCTGGATTTGTGCCCGATTGATGGCAATAGGCTCGCCTCCTGTTACATGGGACTTAAACATAACTGGCGAAATGTGAGTGTACTATTACGTACACCTCTGGATACCCTTCGGGTATTACATGCGTGATGTAATGTTATGTCTTTTCTATTCTAGGCATGTCATGATATTTTCAGACACATTTACCAATCAAATGCTATGTTATAAGATTTTAAACTATCATGGTCACTAACATTACTATTCAGACTAGAAACGGGTTATTTACCACCATGATCACGGATAAACCGTCCGTTTATCCGTGATCATGGTGCTTGCAACAGCGCCGAAATATAGGGAACTCAACAAAAACAGTAAACATGATAAATATCCCGTTTCTAGTCTGAATAGTAAATGCTATGTTTATACAAGTATTGCAATTTGGCTAGATTTCAGTTAAGTAAAAGCATTAAATAATTTCACCCACTTCGGAAACTACAAGTCTTATATAAGGTCAGTGCCTAGTGGTTATGTAATGAAAACTTTAACTGAATCTCGCTCTATATACACGCGATCGTAAACCGAATAACCGGCTGAAACCAGTTGAAAACTAGGTTACTTTACTTGCTGATAAAAGTGTACGACTAAGCTGTTCTGCTTAGTATGGATGATAATCAAGGTTTCTTTAAAGATTTGCGTAGGCCTGAAGACCTGATGTTTTGAAGATTTTTCCTGATGACAACACAACTCACTCAAACAGCTCAGCCTATAGCAGTCCACTGCTGGTCGTTGGCCTCTCCCAAACTACGACAAAATATGAGGTGTAAATGGCCAATGCACGAAGCCGTCAACCAAGCATTCTGTACATCAAATTACTTAGGTACTCTGCGCAAAAATGATTGCTGGGAAACGACTTTTTTTTTGGGGTTAAAAACCACGTTTTACGGTAGAACTCAATGTAACGCACTCAAAACATTGTGCTGATGGACGTATTGAAAATTATGTTCATGGAGATATTCAAAATAAAGTTGTAATATTAAAAACTGGTATTTAAAAAGAAACTTGTGAAAAAGCTGGAAAATTGACCCCTAATGTCGCCGTAACTAGAAGGTTCCCAGCCCCCGTAGCATGACCACCGTAGACAAGGATTTCTTTGACGGAAGAATCGACAAAATGACATATAGTGCAAGGAAATCTGTCATTTTGTCGATTCCTCCGTCAAAGAAATCCTTGTCTACAGTGGTCATGCTTCGGGGGCAGGTATGGTCTAGGAAAATAAAATATTGCAATGACAGGAATGACTAGCTTTGCGCTTTGTAAAGGGCCTTTACACGGCTTATACTACCTCCAACATTTGTATCTAGTCTGACCCTTTACACAGTTATCAAATTTGTGCTACAGATACCGAACTATTGGGACGGCTCAAAGGGTTCCAGAAACTCGAGTTTTATGAGTTCCAACCTAGTGGTATCGAAGTAACATCTCACTATTTTTTTGAGTGCCTGAAAACCAGATGGCCTAAACAAGCGACTACAGCTTTCAAGTGTTTCGTAATTTTCTCCAACGTTTTTCAACAAGATCGACAAGCTTATTCTGAATGAAAGTGTAAGTTTTAACGTTACATTAGAAAAAGTACAAGTTAATTAAAGTTATAGAATCAGGCGTTACTTTCGGGATATCCATTAATACTTGTTTTAATTAATCTAATTATTATTATTTTTTACTCTATTTGTTAATTTTTAATTATATTTTGTATTCAATATAACTTGACATAATTTGTTTTAATTAATTTTAATATTCATTTGCAATAATTAATCGAAAATTTCAATTTAATTTATTCTTAGTCAAGTTATTTTTAATTTTATATCCGTATTCATCTGATCTGGACCACCTACGTAAATGCTACTAACTTAGTCTTAAGATAATTAATATGCTACTAACAAATAATGGACATTACCTAGTCTGAAATAAACATTTTTTTTTTTAATTTTTTTATCAATTTTAATTACGCGAAAAAGATCCAGGCCTGGGCGCAGGATGCAGCATCAGCCTCCCACCTGCTAAAACATGGACATGCAGTAAAAACAACAATCATGTCATGCACACAGATCTACGCTCAAAAATAAAATTGTATTAGGTCCATGGCATGCTAATTATTGCTTTACCTGCATGTAAACACCAATATCGTATTAGATTTTTAAGAAAACAATAATTCAATCAACACACAAACATCAAAAGAATTTTTCCCTTTTCACAAAGAATTTCCCAACCCCATAAAGGGCGATAACTCTGCCCGGCTCCCACCGTTTTTAGCGTCAAGGTGAATAATAAAGCTTTGTGATAGCCGAGAGCCTCAGGTCCAAAATATTACCATTTAAATTGCCCAGCGTTTGCACTTAGGGATGTACGAAATGATTGGCTTCATTTATTTTTTGGATAATGAAGAATTTGCATGTTTTATTGTGTACTGGGTCATCCCTGAAGGTAAATAATGTTACTGGTCCATATATTGTGTTGATAAAAATATAATACAATTAAAAATGTCGCCCTGATGTTTGTCTGTTTGTCCTTATAACTTGAGAACCATTTTTATAAAGCAAATTAGCATGCAATTTCCGAACTATGTTGGGGTCGGCTTCCAGTCTAACCGGACGCAACTGACTACCAATATTTTACATGGAGCGACTGCCTATCTGACCTCCACAACCCAATTAGTACTGGGTAATACAATACCCCTTGGTAAGACTGGTTGTCAGACTTTCGGACCACTGACTACCTGTGACGACGGTCAAAGATCTACAATTAGAACCGGGACCAACGGCTTAAGTTGCTTTCCGAGGCACGGAGGGAACTCGGTATGTAATAAGAGGTCACCAATCCACACACGGCTTAACCCGAAGATCGACGCGTGCGGTTGTTATTGTTTGGCCACGAGCTCCTTCATTATGTTTTGCATAAAAGATAATTATATTTTAGTCCATGCGTGCCTCCAACGTAGGTTCTTTTGAAATTAACGGCTTAAGTTGCTTTCCGAGGCACGGAGGGAACTCGGTATGTAATAAGAGGTCACCAATCCACACACGGCTTAACCCGAAGATCGACGCTTGCGGTTGTTATTGTTTGGCCACGAGCTCCTTCATTATGTTTTGCATAAAAGATAATTATATTTTAGTCCATGCGTGCCTCCAACGTAGGTTCTTTTGAAATTCGGATCAACGGCTTAAGTTGCTTTCCGAGGCACGGAGGGAACTCGGTATGTAATAAGAGGTCACCAATCCACACACGGCTTAACCCGAAGATCGACGCGTGCGGTTGTTATTGTTTGGCCACGAGCTCCTTCATTATGTTTTGCATAAAAGATAATTATATTTTAGTCCATGCGTGCCTCCAACGTAGGTTCTTTTGAAATTCGGATTAATAATTATGATATACTAGCTGTGCCCGGCATGCGTTGCAATGCACCTTTTTTAACCTACTCAACCTACCCTACCTACCCACCCTACCTACCCTACCTACCTACCCTACCTACCTACCCTATCTACCCTACCTACCCTACCTACCCTACCTACCCTACCTACCCTACCTACCCTACCTACCCTACCTACCCTACCTACCCTACCTACCCTACCTACCCTACCTACCCTACCTACCCTACCTACCCTACCTACCCTACCTACCCTACCTACCCTACCTACCCTACCTACCCTACCTACCCTACCTACCCTACCTACCCTACCTACCCTACCTACCCTACCTACCCTACCTACCCTACCTACCCTACCTACCCTACCTACCCTACCTACCCTACCTACCCTACCTACCTACCCTACCTACCTACCCTACCTACCTACCCTACCTACCTACCCTACCTACCTACCCTGCCTACCTACCCTACCTACCTACCCTACCTACCCTACCTACCCTACCTACCCTACCTACCCTACCTACCCTACCTACCCTACCTACCCTACCTACCCTACCTACCCTACCTACCCTACCTACCCTACCCTACCTACCCTACCTACCCTACCTACCCTACCTACCCTACCTACCCTACCTACCCTACCTACCCTACCTACCCTACCTACCCTACCTACCCTACCTACCCTACCTACCCTACCTACCCTACCTACCCTACCTACCCTACCTACCCTACCTACCCTACCTACCCTACCTACCCTACCTACCCTACCTACCCTACCTACCCTACCTACCCTACCTACCCTACCTACCCTACCTACCCTACCTACCCTACCTACCCTACCTACCCTACCTACCCTACCTACCCTACCTACCCTACCTACCCTACCTACCCTACCTACCCTACCTACCCTACCTACCCTACCTACCCTACCTACCCTACCTACCCTACCTACCCTACCTACCCTACCTACCCTACCTACCCTACCTACCCTACCTACCCTACCTACCCTACCTACCCTACCTACCCTACCTACCCTACCTACCCTACCTACCCTACCTACCCTACCTACCCTACCTACCCTACCTACCCTACCTACCCTACCTACCCTACCTACCCTACCTACCCTACCTACCCTACCTACCCTACCTACCCTACCTACCCTACCTACCCTACCTACCCTACCTACCCTACCTACCCTACCCTACCTACCCTACCTACCCTACCTACCCTACCTACCCTACCTACCCTACCTACCCTACCTACCCTACCTACCCTACCTACCCTACCTACCCTACCTACCCTACCTACCCTACCTACCCTACCTACCCTACCTACCCTACCTACCCTACCTACCCTACCTACCCTACCTACCCTACCTACCCTACCTACCCTACCTACCCTACCTACCCTACCTACCCTACCTACCCTACCTACCCTACCTACCCTACCTACCCTACCTACCCTACCTACCCTACCTACCCTACCTACCCTACCTACCCTACCTACCCTACCTACCGACGAAGATCGACGCGTGCGGTTGTTATTGTTTGGCCACGAGCTCCTTCATTATGTTTTGCATAAAAGATAATTATATTTTAGTCCATGCGTGCCTCCAACGTAGGTTCTTTTGAAATTCGGATCAACGGCTTAAGTTGCTTTCCGAGGCACGGAGGGAACTCGGTATGTAATAAGAGGTCACCAATCCACACACGGCTTAACCCGAAGATCGACGCGTGCGGTTGTTATTGTTTGGCCACGAGCTCCTTCATTATGTTTTGCATAAAAGATAATTATATTTTAGTCCATGCGTGCCTCCAACGTAGGTTCTTTTGAAATTCGGATTAATAATTATGATATACTAGCTGTGCCCGGCATGCGTTGCAATGCACCTTTTTTAACCTACTCAACCTACCCTACCTACCCACCCTACCTACCCTACCTACCTACCCTACCTACCTACCCTATCTACCCTACCTACCCTACCTACCCTACCTACCCTACCTACCCTACCTACCCTACCTACCCTACCTACCCTACCTACCCTACCTACCCTACCTACCCTACCCTACCCTACCTACCCTACCTACCCTACCTACCCTACCTACCCTACCTACCCTACCTACCCTACCTACCCTACCTACCCTACCTACCCTACCTACCCTACCCTACCCCTACCTTCCCTACCTACCCTACCTACCCTACCTACCCTACCTACCCTACCTACCCTACCTACCCTACCTACCCTACCTACCCTACCTACCCTACCTACCCTACCTACCCTACCTACCTACCCTACCTACCTACCCTACCTACCTACCCTACCTACCTACCCTACCCTACCTACCCTGCCTACCTACCCTACCCTACCTACCCTACCTACCCTACCTACCCTACCTACCTTACCCTACCCTACCTACCCTACCTACCCTACCTACCCTACCTACCCTACCTACCCTACCTACCCTACCTACCCTACCTACCCTACCTACCCTACCTACCCTACCTACCCTACCTACCCTACCTACCCTACCTACCCTACCTACCCTACCTACCCTACCTACCCTACCTACCCTACCTACCCTACCTACCCTACCTACCTACCCTACCCTACCTACCCTACCTACCCTACCTACCCTACCTACCCTACCTACCCTACCTACCCTACCTACCCTACCTACCCTACCTACCCTACCTACCCTACCTACCCTACCTACCCTACCTACCCTACCTACCCTACCTACCCTACCTACCCTACCTACCCTACCTACCCTACCTACCCTACCTACCCTACCTACCCTACCTACCCTACCTACCCTACCTACCCTACCTACCCTACCTACCCTACCTACCCTACCTACCCTACCTACCCTACCTACCCTACCTACCCTACCTACCCTACCTACCCTACCTACCCTACCTACCCTACCTACCCTACCTACCCTACCTACCCTACCTACCCTACCTACCCTACCTACCCTACCTACCCTACCTACCCTACCTACCCTACCTACCCTACCTACCCTACCTACCCTACCTACCCTACCTACCCTACCTACCCTACCTACCCTACCTACCCTACCTACCCTACCTACCCTACCTACCCTACCTACCCTACCTACCCTACCTACCCTACCTACCCTACCTACCCTACCTACCCTACCTACCCTACCTACCCTACCTACCCTACCTACCCTACCTACCCTACCTACCCTACTACCCTACCTACCCTACCTACCCTACCTACCCTACCTACCCTACCTACCCTACCTACCCTACCTACCCTACCTACCCTACCTACCCTACCTACCCTACCTACCCTACCTACCCTACCTACCCTACCTACCCTACCTACCCTACCTACCCTACCTACCCTACCTACCCTACCTACCCTACCTACCCTACCTACCCTACCTACCCTACCTACCCTACCTACCCTACCTACCCTACCTACCCTACCTACCCTACCTACCCTACCTACCCTACCTACCCTACCTACCCTACCTACCCTACCTACCCTACCTACCCTACCTACCCTACCTACCCTACCTACCCTACCTACCCTACCTACCCTACCTACCCTACCTACCCTACCTACCCTACCTACCCTACCTACCCTACCTACCCTACCTACCCTACCTACCCTACCTACCCTACCTACCCTACCTACCCTACCTACCCTACCTACCCTACCTACCCTACCTACCCTACCTACCCTACCTACCCTACCTACCCTACCTACCCTACCCTACCTACCCTACCTACCCTACCTACCCTACCTACCCTACCTACCCTACCTACCCTACCTACCTACCTACCTACCCTACCTACCCTACCTACCCTACCTACCCTACCTACCCTACCTACCCTACCTACCCTACCTACCCTACCTACCCTACCTACCCTACCTACCCTACCTACCCTACCTACCTACCCTACCTACCCTACCTACCCTACCTACCTACCTACCCTACCTACCCTACCTACCCTACCTACCCTACCTACCCTACCTACCCTACCTACCCTACCTACCCTACCTACCCTACCTACCCTACCTACCCTACCTACCCTACCTACCCTACCTACCCTACCTACCCTTTTTTTTTTTTTTTTTTTTTTTTTTTGTTTTCGGGGGGAAACCTTCAAAAGGCGACCGGTCTTTGGGGATAAGACCGGGGAGTGTGGGATTTTTACCGCACTAAAACCACCCCGGTGGTCACCATCCGCACATGAGAGGAGGCACCGTTTCCTCTTAAAAGACCTGTCCGGAGCCCCCTCTGTGCAACGCCTGTTAAGGCACATCCCTGGGGCGACTATACAGAGATCTCCCCTGAGCCTCGCTGTGCAAGTGTGCGCGGCAGCACGTGACCACTGTGCTGCCGGTCATCTCCGAGATCACTCGGTGAGCGCACAGAGTCCCCACTCTGAACGCCCGTGACCTCAGTGTCCCACCTGCTTTAGGTAATGCAGGCGGGGTTTCGGCGTGTTAAGCGGCGAGGCGGTTGCCTCCCCGACGCCTTCTTCTCCTACTGGGATCGGCTCTTTCACGATCCCGCTCGGCAGCCTCCTTTTGGACCATCACGGTCTCACAGAACGAGGTCACCTCCCTCCAGTTGTCAGACTCCGCCAGCATAGCCCCAACTATGGCTGGCAGAGACAAGTCTTGCCCGATCTTGGCTACCAGGACCCGTCGTTCAGAGTCCCATGCAGGGCACTCCTCGAGCGTGTGCTGTGCTGAGTCCAGGTTGCCTCCACAATGATGGCAGTTGGCTGTTGCCTCTCGCCCAATCTTATTCAGGTACTCGCCGAAGCAACCGTGCCCGGTAAGTACCTGAGTAAGTCTATAGGAGATACGCTCCTCTCTTTTCAGCCAGGCTTCGAAGTGCGGCAGGACGGCTTCGACAACGCGCTTACGCGAATATTGCGGCTGTTGCAGCCGCTCACGCCACTGCTCGAGCGCGTGTCGCCGTTCCTGCCGCCTCATCCTTGCAATAGCGATTCCTGGTACGCTATTACCACTTTGGCGGATGGCACGGATTCGGCTGTAAACCCTCGTGTCCATATCTGCCAGGATATCCAGCGGTGGAAAACGAGCCAGGAGTGTTGCCGCCTCAAAGGACACAGTATGGTATCCTCGTGCAATACGAATAGCACCCTACCTACCCTACCTACCTTACCCTACCTACCCTACCTACCTACCCTACCTACCTACCCTACCTACCTACCCTGCCTACCTACCCTACCTACCTACTCTACCTACCTACCCTACCTACTTACCTAAACTTTATTGAATAGCAATAAAGTTCAAATTGACTCTACATTTTATTTAGAAAACGTATATGGGAAAAAGAAAAGGGCTGTTTTTAGGGTTTTCCCGGCCAATTATTCGAATTTTTCTCACCTTTTAAACCTTCCCTAGACCTCCACAAACATTTCAAGACCAAGATAAGATAAATCCGTTCAGCCGTTCTCGAGTTTTAGCGAGACTAACGAACAGCAATTGATTTTTATATATAATTATAGATTATAGATTATTTGTTTTGTCGTAAAATAAACTACCTCCTCCTTCTATTGCCACAGTTTAACACAACTTTGACGTTCGTTTTCACTTCGTCTAATCGTGTCGCTAGCAATAAAATCAAAAATGTTTGGTCAAAAATTCAGCTGCGTGAACTCGGCTCTCTGATGCAGTCATAAGGTCAGCCGCGTAGGTGTCAAAGGTCAACCATTCAGTTTCCAACCAGTCTCTGCCATCCTTGATATCTCCATCTGTGGAGATCTCATCATGTGTTGATCTTTACTATTTTATTTTAACCGAAACAAATACTAATAAAGATCCCTTTTAATGATAAGCCGCCCATTCTTTCTTTATAGTGTGGTTAGTGCATAACCTGGTGTCAGAGTTTTAATGCCGCCCATGGGCCTCTAATTTGGTTTTACATGCAGCCGAGACATGTCTCTCAGGCATGCTGGTTTCCTCACGATGTTTTCCTTCACCGAAGCAAGTGATAATTGTACAATACGCACATGAATCCGAACAATCAGAGGTGCGTGTCTTGAACTCGAGACCTATGACTTGGCAGTCCGACGGTCACACCACTAGGCTATCACTTCTATATTGTATTGTGTTGTGTACTTGTATGGTGTACATAACATAATCAGTCTGCTGGGACACAGGCCTCCTCTCTATGAGAGGGAATGGGTCGTAATCCACCACGCGAGCTCAGTGCGGGTTGGTAGATGTCACATGTCTTCGAATTTTTGGTTCTAGGACATGTCGGTTTCCTCACGATGTTTTCCTTAACCGTTTTGAGAGCAGTGGTGATGAAATAAATTACACAAAGTTATGCGCCTGCCTGGGTTCAAACTTACTGCTCGTAAGTCGGGACCGCCACCACTGGGCACCTCTTCTCTCATGGTGGACATAATAAAGAATATTCTATTCTATTCTACGACATCGCATTCATATTTACTTCTACTCAATTGTTACTACTAAACGAAAGAAAAACAAAAATGATTAAACTAAGAACTCCTTTTCAACAAACTTCATACTAAAAGTTTGGAAGAATGAAAACAATATATTTCCATAGACTGCACGTTGCGTGACAGCCCTAGGGCGCGGCAGGAAAACTTTGCATAGTTATTTTACTTGTAAAAGCGTAAAATACTACCACGGACATTTTGGATGCGGCCATATTTTGTGAAAAGGTGTAGTTTTTATGACTGAAAGCTATGACTTGGTAAAAGCAGGAAATTGTAAGAATTTAGTGTCACTTTGATCTTTTTTGGCAGAAATTAGCTTTTCGCCACGGTTATTGGTGGTCCCTTACCATCGTAGTAGGGGAACCCCCTTTAATTTTTAATTTAGTTTTATTATTTTTTGTTATAGCGGAAACAAAAATACACAGTCTGTGATAATTTCAACTGTCTACCTATTACGGATCACGAGATACAGCCCGCTGACAGACAGACGGATGGACGAACGGACAGCGGATGCCCTTCGGGTACGGAACCGCAAAAATGTAACTGAGTCACACGAAACCTTTGGTAAGACTGGTTGTCAGACTTTTGGGCCACCGACTATCACTAACGACTGTCAAAGATCTACAAATGACAGCCGGGGCCAACGGCTTAACGTGCTTTCCGAGACGCGGAGGGATCTCGGCATGCAATGGATGGTCATCCGTCCACAGACCTACCTCAGCAAGCGTTGCTTAACCTTGAAGATCCGCCCGTTAGACTATTATAATTTAGCCAAAAACCGTTCTGTTTGCGTGGCGGACATGGCCAGATATCCCATAAGATAGAGAGGTGTGGAAGGAGAAAGGGAAGGCCTTTGCCCAGCATTGGATCACAAGATAAACACAAAAAAAGAAACTTATATAACATCACGCCTGTAATCCTCGAATGGTTAGGTAGAGTTGTACCTAATAGTACACCCACATTTCGCCATTTATGTTTAAGTTCCATGTAATAGGGGGTGAGCCTATTGCCATCAACCGGGCACAAGTCCAGGCTCCGTGACAAGAAATTCCTGATGGAAAAATCCAATAGCACTTTGCCCGATCCAGGAATTGAATCCAGGGCCTCATGCTCACCAGTCGCGCTTGCGACCACTAGACCAACGAGGCAAAAAAAATATAATTACAATTATAAATACTCCTGCAAATTCGTATCACTTTATTAACTGAAGACCTAGTTCTTCATTATTTATCTTTTCATACTCTACCAAACTAGTTAAAAGTTCGTCAAGTCTCTAGCTAGAGTCGTGGAACTAACCCCGCTTTATCTTTTAGTTGCTCGTTAGGTTCGCGCTGGAAATTCTCAAACAACTCTTCTAGCTCTACATGTGTTTCCTTGTATCTCTACATGTGTTTCCTTGTATCTTGTTACGGCGAACGATTTCCGGTATAGGCAGAAATAAATTGAAGCCTCTTCACATACAGAGAACTTATTAACGTATTTATAATTTACAAATTAAATTAATTTAAATACTACTATTTAAACGAGCGAAAATAAATTCAAATTAAATGTGTCAACAATACTGAATATGGGCTACTGAAAAAACTAAGTAGACGAAAAACAGTGCGCGAATACAAAAGTTTAAAACAGCGACTTGAATTTGACTTACTAGTTGTTCAATACCATCAGTGGGATATCAAGAACTTAGAAAAAAAACTAAAACAAGTTCATTAACCACTAGATTGGCGTAGTGGATATCAAGAACTTAGAAAAAAAACTAAAACAAGTTCATTAACCACTAGATTGGCGTAGTCGACGAAGCTCCGCTGCGCAAGGGCTCCTGTTTCTGTTTGCAGGGTTAAAAGTAACCAAACACGAAGAGGATCGAACCTAACCTGTCCGAGTCAGGGTGCTACAAGTCCCGAGCTCGCTTCGCTCACTCTTACTTCCTATGTTCTGCTTGCCGCAATTCAATTTCCGGATAAATAATTACTTCCTTGGTACAATAGTCGCCCATTCAGTATATTAGTCGCCAGTTAAAGTTTTATTCGCCCGACCAATAATTTCCCTTAAAATTGCCAGACCGATCCAGCATGATTTAGCGAAGATACGAAATTTTACTTATTTATTATTCAGAGAATAAATGTAGTATGTCAATCGGCTCGAGCCGAAGGAAAGAATACTTGTAGTTATTGCTTCAGGTAATCTTTCATGTTCAACAAATACTGACGAATCGAAAACCACTTTAAAATACAACAGCTTTGAAAAGGATTTCCCTACCTGAAACTATCATTTACCTAAGAATATCCTTTTCGTAAAAACCCCACTTACCTACCCTTTTTACTTATCTTTCTAAATAAGACTCCAGGCAGACAAAGCGACGCTCTGGCAACACTTAAAATAAAATGGAATGCATTGGTAATTTTTTTTTAATCTTCGTTCTCACTTAACGACTGTCAAAGATCTACAATTTATTGACAACTATCATTAACACTAGAAACGGGATATTTACCATGTTGATTTATGTTCCCGATATTTCGGCGCTGTTGCGAGCACCTTGTTCAATCAGTAAACATGGTAAATATCCCGTTTCTAGTGTTAATGATAATGTTAGTGACCATGATAGTTTAAACTGTATTGACAACTTTTCAAAATATTGATTCACCTTAAAACCATTTATTTAAGACAAATTTTGTCGGAAAATCTACCTACAAGTACCCTACTATATGTACCTAGGCTATATGTAATACCTACAAGTACCGTATTATATTCTATATAGTTATGTTCAACATAACTGACGCGATAGACAAAGCGACGCTCGGACCTCGCTTCGTACATAAAGTTATGTAATGCGGCATAAATATGGACGTCATCTGAAGGACGATGAGTTTATTCAAGTTTAATGTCATTGCCATATGAAAAAAATCAAAAACAAAATAGATGTAATATTACTGTAGTATAAAGTAGACAGATATGAGGAGCTCGTGGCTAAATAATAACAGCCGCACGGGCTGAACTTTAGGTTAAGCCGCGCTTGCCTAGGTTGGTCCGTGGATAGGACCACCCATTACATACCGAGTTTCCTCCGTGTCTCGGAAAACACGTTAAGCCGTTGGTCTCTGCTGTCATTTGTAGATCTTTGACAGTCGTTACCAAAGAGTTTCGTATTACCCAGTACTAACTGGGTTGTAGAGGTCAGATAGGCAGTCATTCCATGTAAAATACTGGTATTCAGTTGTATCCGGTTAGACTATAAGCCGACCCCAACATATTTGGGAAAAGGCTAGGCAGATGTTGGTAAAGTAGTAGTTGAAAAATTAAATGAAAATCTTCTACGTACATGCATAGATTCACGCCTTGTTCCCATTGGGGTAGGCAGAAACTACAGAGCGCCACCTGTTACGATCCTGACATACTCCTTGCGCCTTTTAAAAGCATCTTATTAATGTTAATGTTGAAAACATACAGTAAACAGCAGACAAAACATTTTCGTAAAAAAAATAACCGACTTCCAAAAAAAACACTAAAAAGTGGAAAATAACTTTACTTCCGGACTTTTGTTTGTTTTATTTACTTTTTTTTTGGTACTTACATAGGCTTACTTTCATCTTAAATTACTTCAAAACATTTAGCGCTAAAGAAATAGTTTTAAACAAAAAATTCTGTTTCTTCATTTTAAATTCAAACTATTGACGGAGTCAGAATTACGTAATTTTTAGTTTAGCGCTAAAATAGTTTAGTAGTGACTAGGCTATAATGTAAAACAAAATAAACGCTTCAGAAATGTTAAAACATTACATTATAACCGTGATTGTAACCTTGATTGCAAGCCTACGGAAGGCCGGGGAAGTGCTACGGCGTAGTACCGTAGCCGCTACGCCGTAGCCACGAGGCAACAAAGACTTTTCTGAATTGTGATTACAATGGCTACAGGTATTTGATATTTGAAGACAAATTTTATATTTATATACACCAAGCTTTCTGTACATCAAACTAAGTGACTACCCAAAAAATATTGATGGGAAAGGACTTTTTTTTTTGGGGTCAAAAATCGTTTTACGATTGGACTCAATGTAACGCACTCCAAACTTTGTGCTAATGGATGCATTGAATAGTGCGGGGATCATGGAGGTATTTAAAGTAAAATTATAACATCAAAAGCTTGCATTCAAAAAAAACTTGTGAAAAAGTTGGAACTTTGACCCCCAATATCTCCGCAACTAGAAGGTATGGTCTAGAACAAAAAAAAATATCACAATGACGGGGAGAACAAGTACCTTTCGGCTTCGTTAAGGATTGTTTTACGCCCATTATAAACTTCAAGTGTTATTACAGTAGCGTGAAATACTTCCGCGCTTACTGACGATCTACCATTTTTCAACCCAGGGCATAAGGGTGAAAGATGGTCGGCCGTCAGTGAATTTGTATTTGGTAGTACGTGGGTGGATTTAAGGTATTATCTCATAGTCTTAAAAAGTCATAGTTTTAATAAGGTTTTTTACATATGTATCAGTTTAATATTGTTTAAGATTATCTTGTGTATTTTATTTATGGGCCTCAGTTGCCTAGCAATAAAATGATTGATTATCTACCAGTCAATATCTTTGGGTAATCAAGACAATATTATTTTTTTTTAGCTTACTAACAAAAATCAAAATATTTTATTTCACATAGGCCTAGATGGGCACTTATAAAACGTCAACAAAAAAGTGCACGGTTCGGGTTGGTCGTTTCCTATGGAGAAGAACTGGCAAGAAACTATATGGTTACTGTTTTCAAATCATTTGGTATTACAATATTCTCATGTTACAGCATTTGTACTAAACATGAACTTTCGCCTTTTTATTCATTCTCGAGGGACTATTTTTATTTGTTTACATACTAACATAAATTAAGTAAAATATTACTCCATAAATAACTATATCTTATGTTAAATATTTCAACCCGGAAGTACTTTTTATAGCTCAAATAAATTAATTTTAACATACGGTAATTAAACACGCGATCATGCGCAAAATAAACCATGAACCGAAGTAATTAAAAGTGCCTTTAAAAATCCCTTCGTCAATTTCTATATCATAACATAACATTCTTACCAAGGGGTATCGTATGACCTAGTACTAACCGGGTTGTGGAGGTCAGACAGGAAGTCGCTCCATGTAAAATACTGGTACTCAGATGCATCCGGTTAGACTGGAATCCGACCCCAACATAGGAAAAGGCTAGGCCGATGATGATGATGAACATAACATAACACAACGCCTGTAATCCCTGAAGGGTTAGGCAGAGGTGTACCTAATAGTACACCACACATTTTTATATCAGTAGGTTAAATATAATTTAAAAAAAAAAAACAAATCAAGTTAATATCCTACCATTTTAGAAGGTACCATCAAATGATGAAACAAAGAAAAACATCCCACACAGGAGAATTTCTTCTTTTCTTTTTTCTTGCATATCGGTATTTTTGCATTTAACATTATTATGCAACATAATATTTGAAACTCAATGCACGTTTTTAACCTGTCAACATTGAAAAACATTGCATTTGTAATTGTGTAACGCAATTATGCCGTGGAACTTGATTATAACAGCTAATAAACCTAACAAAGAACAGATAGTACTCGACTCAAAATCATAAACCTATCCCAACACGCGTCACAATAATCGACCTTCCGTCATCTGCATAAAGTTCACCCCCTCAAATATTACGGTAACAATTACAACACATCGAACAACGCAACAACCCCATAACAGGTCAGTCCACCTGCTTATTACCACGAATCAACCCCTTCCCACCCCCTTCCAGGAACGCTATAAGGGAAATTATCGCAACTGGCATTTCCCAACATCGAGTAATTTATTATTAAACGAATTTTGTTTGAAGAATCAAAGAAGTATTTCCGCTGAACTCAAAAATAGATTTTCTCTGAAAAGTTTGGAACAAGGAAAAAGGGGTTTTATTCGATAATTTATTGTGAGGTAATGTTGTTACATATCGGATGTGTTAACCTTTTTGTAATGACATTTTTTTGTCGTCAACCCCACTCAATCGCTGACAAATTCAGTGCTTTCATCACCGTAATAACACGTAATAAAAAGGTTGTAATGTAACGTTGACACAATCATAAATCCTCGCGAATTTCCACCTAATTTCCAACGTTTCCCCAGTACGAGCTCGTTCGTTGTCCCCTCACGGAACCCAGTTACGTAGGGCCGTGGTTCCCGGGCGCGGATCGATTCGCCCGGGGTAGATCTGGTTTTTTCGGACACTATACCAACGGGAGGGTGAACGAACCCAGTTATGTAAGGCGGGTCGATAGCGGGCGTCATGCGCGCAGCAGTCGCGGCCACCCCTCACTAACGTTCGCGCGCGCTACCCCGACGGACGTGCACTTTATTTTTATCGCGTTTTTTCGTTCCTCTTTCGTTTTTTCCGTTTATGATTTAAGCCGCCACCATGTCGAAAGGCGATGGTGAACAGCAAAACGGTGGTGGTGAGGAGTCAAAGACGAACCTTATTATTAACTACCTGCCCCAGTCCATGACGCAGGAGGAAATCCGGAGCCTGTTCTCCAGCATCGGTGAGGTGGAGTCGTGCAAGCTGATCCGGAACAAGGGCGCGGCCTTCCCTGACGCGCTTAACCATGCGCTGCATGGCGGCGGCCAGAGCCTCGGCTACGCCTTCGTGAACTACCACCGCCCTGAAGATGCGGAGAAGGCCATTGCCACACTCAACGGCCTGCGCCTACAGAATAAGACAATCAAAGTGTCATACGCGCGGCCCAGCAGCGAAGCCATCAAAGGTGCGAACCTGTACGTCTCCGGACTACCAAAAACTATGACTCAGGCTGAACTGGAGCGCCTGTTCAGCCCGTACGGCAGGATTATTACGTCGCGGATTCTGTGCGAGAATTCCGGCGGAAGGCCGTTTACCGGCGGCGAGCAAGGGTTGAGCAAGGGAGTTGGGTTCATCCGCTTCGACCAGCGTGTGGAGGCGGAGCGTGCGATCCAGGAGTTGAACGGGACGGTGCCGAAGGGAGCCACGGAGCCGATCACAGTGAAGTTCGCGAACAACCCGAGCAACAATGGCAAGGCGCTGGCGCCGCTGGCGGCGTACCTGCCGGCCGCGCTACGCTTCCCCGCTCCGCTAGGCAGATTCAGCTCAGGCAAGTCTCTCCTAGCGATCAATAAAGGTCTGCAGCGCTACAGCCCGCTGGCGGGCGAGCTGCTCGGCGGGGTCCTACCCGGCGCCGTCGGCTCCGAATGGTGCATCTTCGTGTACAACCTAGCTCCCGAGACCGAGGAGAACGTCCTCTGGCAACTGTTCGGGCCCTTCGGCGCCGTGCAGAGCGTCAAAGTCATCCGCGACCTCCAGACCAACAAGTGCAAGGGCTACGGGTTCATCACCATGACGAACTACGACGAGGCCGTCGTCGCCATCCAGTCGCTCAACGGATACACTCTCGGCAACCGAGTGCTGCAGGTCAGCTTCAAGACTAATAAGATCAAGACCATCTAAGGGGATCGCCCCAGATTCGGCCTAGCCGGACGCTAGGACGGCACAGCAGGACGCACCCATACATACTCATACATACTCGCACGGCGCTCGCTACAACAGAGCCGTGCACCGACACACCAGTGCCGGACATACAGTGGACACAGGCTTGTCACCTTTCAGTGAAAATTTAGTATTTTGTCGTGTTGTATACTTATGTGTAAAATATTACGTTTTCACCGTGTTATGCGAAAGTGATGGACTTCAGACTTCTACGGTGACGTATAAAATGCCAAATACTTGATAAGCATGAGTCTAATGTAATATAGACGTAGGTGACATTCCTATATATTGGACCTGACTTTATAGACTGTCTTCCCGAGGCCCGCCTCGAGTCGGGGTTGCCGGGCGGGTGTTTTTATAATTGTAAAACTAGAGAAATGTTTTTGACTGTAATGTGTGGCAACCCTTTGTTCGGCGCCGGTACAGTCGGCCGCAAAAATTGGGTTAAGTGTTGAGGAAATCAAAATGGCGTCGAGGCGCGGCCTCTGTGCGCAGGTCCGGATAAGATGGCGCTGAATCAAGGGTCGCCACCACCACGCAATAATATAATAAGCACGATCCGCATGAGATGTGGACCATCAGGCCAGAACACCCAAACATACATATTGGTAATAGTCAATAACAAAATAATAATATTTAAACTTCGCTTATGAACGGTTGTGGTTTAAATCGAGAAAATAGTTTTCGAATATAAAATAATCTTAGCAATAATAGCCTAAATGCTATGCTCCAATTTTTTATGCGATCATATCGTAATAATTACATTAACTTACGTATTTACGAGTTAAGGCCGGTAAAGCTAAAGATGATATACGTTCTACCCTCTCGTGCTCGCGAGCCTACCACCGCGCACCGTTCGGGACGACGGCCGCTCGACAGGCCACAAATCGAAGTCAAATAGTGTTATATTGTTAAAGATTGGAAAGAAAAAAAAATATATTATCTATACGTATATTTTAATCATATATTAAAATTAAGGATGAAAAAAAACTAATCAAAAACTGTGATAGGTTTTGATAAAATTTTAAAGATCAAAGAGCGGGTGGAATCGACTGTTCGAGGTCTACAGGCCTGGCAGTAGTTAGTATTAGAAAAATTTTTGAGATACATTTTCGGTGGTGGTGTTACACTTGATACGACGGGCGATGCCGAGTCGTCCGGACTTGACGGATGTTCCAAGTTCGTGGAAAGAGACGGGCGAAAATCGATCGAGCCATTTCTGGGGAGAGCGCACAGGCGAGAGGGGGGCGCGGGGTCCGGGCGCGGGCTTGCGGGCTCGGGGGGGGGTCGCGACCACAACCCACCCTCCCATCCACCCCCACCCTCTCCTCGCGGCGAGGACGAGTCCGTTCGCGGAACAATGGTGCATACTCTAGTCTAACGATATCGTTCCAAAAATAAAATTAAAATCGATGTCTAAACATATGATCGGTACCTGCTATAATAATAATGTATGGATGCGGCCCTGCGTCTATTCGACCTAGGCTTTAATTGTCTTAGTCTAAATCGAAATTTGTAAATAGAAAAAAAAAGTTGTTTAATTGAAAAATAATAAATGAATAACTTATCTGTATTGCCGCGTCAAAACACGTCACACTAGGATCTATAAAATACATAAAACTTTACCCGACAAAGACCTACTATGAAACATCGAACTTGAATAGATATTTTAATTATCGTGCCGTCCTAACGACCCTACGATTTTTGTAAAAAAAAATATATACTTAATATTATGTAAAAAACAGTTTTGTAACATTTCAAAAATATTAAAATAAATAGGTATCTACTCATTACATACCAAAAGATGGAGATAAAAATTTACAAGTATTTATATATTTATTATAAATGTAAAACGTGCAATAACTAATAGCCGTAATTTAATAAAAAAAAATATTATTAAAAAGGTCAAAAATGACTCGAAGAGGCGTTGATTGACATAGTATCAACATGTACTGTGGGGTTCGCGCCACTTGTTTAGGTACTATTTATTGTAAACTATTTGTTTATCCGCACTCAGTACGCGCGAATTGAATTCACTCATTTTTTCCATTAATTTTAATAACATAAAATCTACAAAAAAAATGCTTGATTTCGATACAGCTTAACAATGCTTTGAGATTCCATTTTTTAGTCTTAATACTTTTATTAGGAGTACTATTATTAATTTAGAGAAAATTCGTGAGTTACCTAGGCATTTCTAAAAGTCACTTCAACTGTCATCTTTGACAGCTGTCAATTCGAAGTGACGTTTTGAATTGCTGATTTTGTTTGAGTTAATTTTAACGGTTGGCTAAGAAATGAGTATTTGTATGGTCGACGTGTGAAGCACAAGATTCGCTACATACTTATTATCTAAACTATGTAGTTGTCTCTTAGGTTAAAAATAGTTGTTGTGTTTTGTGTTGTTTTCATTCAGCATGAAAATTTCAACTATTCTAGTCATAATATTCCGAAAGGAATCATTATTAAATTATAAAAAAAAAATATTTGATATTTTGAATAGTTGAAGTTAATGATCAATGTTGATAATAATAATCTTATCTAATGATAATTTTGTCATAAATTTTTCGTCTTAGATTTTATTGTCATTAATTTAGTGTATGTGCAATTAATTGTATTTTATGTGTAAACTTAGTGTGCATTTAACTTATTTAATGTATAATTTATAATTATTATATTCCTAAATATTAGTTTTTATCGATGTCGATATGATTATCTTCGAATAGTCTCGCCTCTAGTCATGACATGAATGGTACAGCGTACAGGTGAACACAAAAATGTTATTCACCAGTTTATTTAATAACGTCGCGCGTCGATAAAAATTGATGTTTTTTTTCGATAAGGTTAACCTAGATTGATTTATTTATTAGGGAAATATATCGGGCAATTAATTAGGTCGGGAGCTTGGATATGCTAACTTTGTTTGGTAAAAAAATGTCATAATTCGGTTAAACACAATTTTACGAGTCCTTCTTAAAAGTTATTTTCTCAAATATTTGCGTAAAATAAAGCTTAATACGTCGTATTGAATCGAAACATAAAACACCAAAGTATTTTACTGAAATTTCATCGACTTTTTAGATAATAAATAAGAAATAATGAGATTGCAGAATGATAAAAATGCAAAAATGATATTTTGGAGTGAATTGTTCGTTAGGAGTTCGGTTAGGTGTTACGTGACTAGTTAGTAGAATGTTTTGTGCGCCCCTCTTCTTTCGGTAATAATTATAAAAAATAATAATAATTAATAATAGTGCTCAATAGCTTAGAAGGCGATGCCTGTAGTACGTAACGCGAGAAGCAATAAAAATAATTGTGACTTTTATAAAACAGAACACACGGGTAATAACTACACCATAATTAACTTAATATTTTTGTATGTATTTTAAAATATACTGTAATTCATATCTTCATAGATGTAAGTGGCAAACACGCAAAACGTTCTACTAATTCAGAATGGTCCCTGTTTTAATTACTATAAAAAAAAAACAAAAATTTTGGTCGCAGGTCCTGTGTTATAAACGCAAAAAAAATATTAAAAATAACCTTGCTAGGTATCGCTAGAGGAATCCAAAAAAAACCTATTTTATGAAAAATCGTCACGGACCGCGAGAGAAGTACAATAAGAATCGACTGAGTCAGAATTGTGACCATAATTTTATAAGAAAAATGTATAGTAATTAAAACTTGAACCATCGAAGTTGTCTACAAAGCTATGGTATATAGGTTGTGGATAAAAATGTCGAAGCTAAGTAACTAACCCCACTAAGTGTCAAGGGATATCTGATCAATAGCATACGGCTACTTTTTGAAAGGTGTTTTGATGCATTTTTATGAAATTAAAAAATAATAATATTATTAAAAAATATTAAAAAATCGTAATTAATTGGCTACACAGAAACAATACTCTAATACGCATAGGCTAATTGACAATGAGGCTGTGAAATTAGCAAAAATAAAGTTAAAGAGACACGTCGTGACGATTGATCGTAATTTAAATAAATAAAATATTAACGTAAGTTAAATCACAGAACAGAGAACTAATGGGGACTTTCTCGCGCAAAAAAAATACTCATCGGCACACATCATTTCCTAATTTTCTATTGTGTCGATTCATAATATTTTCCTAAACGAAAGCATCAGCTTTGCCTAGCATGAGGATCAACGTGCCATAATACCTTGTTACCAATTCTGTCCTGTAAATCATTGAACACCACTTTTAATATAAGGAATGTATGTATCTTTATGATCTGTCCGTTAACGGATTTGAGCTTCAAGCGGCTTGAGTGAAAGCGCTGACTCCGCTTGAGACTACATACAGCAATAAAGCGTTAAGATTGCGATAGTACATAAGATATAGGTTGCTAGCCCATAGCCTGATAACCTCTCTGTTCTGTGATTGGAATCATGCAATCACGCGTACAAAAAACATATTAATGCCCATATTTAATAAGTAAATCAATTGAAATAAATACTCCAAACTGCGTGAACTGTTTGACTGTCCAGTGTGAAAATAATGATAGGAAATAGTGAGATGGGAATAAAAGCATATAGAGTTTTTCTATACAGCTTATCGTATAGAGGAATGGCCTTCAACTCGGCTGAGCACAAATAATTATCACTGTGGCCGAGGAGTGCGCGATTCCGATAGTTAGGTCACAAAATGAAGAAATGATCTTCCATAGTAAATAAATACGTAAGTTTTATATTTCTGCACGTAAAAATATTTCAGTGTAAACATTTAACTGTGTCCCCATACTCGACGCGCCTAAAACAATGCTCAATTTAATAATGAACGCCGCGTCTAGTGTTGCGACACAGCTTCCCTATCGATAAAACAGCAAAACGATTGAAATATTTTTCACGTCGTAGAAAACTCGAGACATCGACTAAATGTGTTACTATTACTTCATAAATGTCAAGATTGCTAGTGAGAGTACAGAACGCAATGCACAACACCTAACGGTACTTATATGCTGCTACAGCTGTATTGTTATAAAATTATTAAAATACTACATTTGCTCACCTTGTACTTCCTTGTATTTTGGATCCGTTTCTCTAGTAGTATAGCTTAATAGTTTAATGTATATCGATAATTTTATAAATACAGCTACTTTTAGCAGCCTATTGCTTCCCTAATACGCATGATCATCGTCACAAATGTTCCGAACACATAGTGTTGTACGACTTGTTTCGAATAAAATTCCTTTCAACTAATATAATTGACGATTCTGATTAAAATAGCCCTATGTGTTTTTATCCCTGAATAATCGTTATAGACAGTGAAAACCGGAGCGAGAGGTAAAATAATATCGACCTGACGTAGGATAAAAAGCTTTATTTACAAACTTATTAGGATGAAATTAGCTTGACAATACGCCGTCGGGTAAAAAAACAGATTGCAATAAATATGTAAATAAACATCCAAGGATCGATCCTGCTTCGGGTAAGCGAATTATGAATAAAAAAAATATTAATAACCCATAGTTTCGAATTTAAAATAAAAAGTAATATCATGTAATATCAATTTCACTGTCTATTTATTAGTATTCGTTTTCGGTGTTGATTCCTCTTAAGCTGCATGATCACAGTTGGTTCCCATTTCGTTTTCATCAGTAGAACTTGCTGTCGTATTATTGGTACATTTCACATTTCAGTGTAGTTAGTTTAATTTTATCGTGTTCACTATCGATAGATTGTTTTCGGTTGGCAATAGTGTCGCATCACTATCTTTTGCAATATTTTCGACGCGATGGGAACGAACTTAGCGTCATACAGAGTAGATTGTGATACTCCTAGTGCATACCTAGTCAATATTCATAAACCCATAACCATTCTAGGTCGGGAGAGTGCTAACACTTTCCACGATCTCTTTCGTGAGAATTTCCTAATGTGTAAAATCAGTCCGACTTCCCCCAGACTCAATAAGGCTAGGAAATAATTTAGAAAAAAAATGCATCGTAAGATAAGAATCTCAAAAATAAAAGTATTGAATAAGTATTTTACCAACTTCAAAGTTAAGGTGTACTAGACAATGAAAGCAATGATATTTATAATAATTAAAAAAAAATGAGATTATGAATAATTCGGTCAGCCATTTTCCTTATTCTTGCTGACGTCACTTTGATACAAATACGTATTTTATAAAAGTAAAAATGCAAAAAAAAGTTTAAAAAAACACTTAAGATCTTCCGGTATTAACATTTAAAAGAGTCAGTGTTAAAAATTTCATTTTCGTCTTTTTATGAATTATTATAAAATTAAGAAGGTAGACGTCTATATGTGTTGGTGGTATTAACCGATTTAGTTGATATTGTACCTAAAAATTAGGTATTTCTATAATAATTATTGTGTCGGTTTAATAAATTACCTCTACCTTAAAGCTATTGTGAGAAATTATAATTTGCACAAGAATAGGCGACTAAGGTAGACACTGAAACTGGAACTACTATTTTGTTCTAAGTTCCAACTATTATTAGTTGGGAAATAGAAGTTCGACTTATCAGAGTCTCAGCTTTGCGTCTGAATTTAAATTTAACGCATCGCTTCTTTGAAAGTCCAAAAAGTTTTAAAAAATGTATGAAATGTCAAAACTTTTCAATAATATTTTGACAGCTAATATATTTTTAGTGTCCATGACAGTTTTAGTGTCGCTCTTAGTCATAAATGTTGTTTCCGATAATTTATATAAGATCGTTCTAAGGATATTGTGTAGAGTTCTCCAAAGCCGCTATCTTTTTCCTCCATATAATCAAAAGGGAAAAGCAAGCGTTTGCAAAATTCTCCACGCCATCTTTCTTTCGATAACGGATTAGAAAGATTTTGAATAAAAAGAATATCCTCCTAAAAGTAAGCATTAATAACCAATATATTTACATCAGTAGATACTTGGCTGTTTTTACGTAAATCTTAATTAATATTTTCACGTAATTTATGTGTCTATATTTAAAATTAATTTATTGGAATTAATTAAAATTTAAAAAAAAAATACTGAAAAAATGTCACATTCTTCACTTTATACAATAGTTTTTACAATATGATATTTAATATCCTCAATGGTTGTAACTATACATTTCTTGTTCTAAATATATAAAAAACCCGAAATTGAGTTTTCTTTCACCCTGACGCATGTATCCTTTAAGGCGACATTAAGTGCCAGCGACCTTGAGCGAGTATTCGAGCCATCGCCCGCAAGGGCTCCCGCTTCAACGCGCACCAAGTTTTTTCGAAAAAACAACCCTCCTTGATTTATCAAACACAATACAAATAAAAGTCGTATACTAAAATATGGCTCATTAATTGTCTTTTAGATGGTCAAATTTTCATGCAAATACGCCCGATAGTTTTTGCGTGATTATCGTTTTTTTGCCCGCGTTAGATATTACTTTACAAATTAATTACACTATGTTATAAAAATATAATTTCACATTTTCACATATCAAATTATGAAGAAAATTGTCTAGTATAACATATATTTTTTTCAAAGAAATAAGACTACAAGTTTAGACGTGATGTTCAATTTAAAAACGTTAAAAGTCGTATATCTGCGCCTTAATGCCATGCCGTTAAAGTACATTTTACTGTAAAAAAACAGTGATCTAGTAGTAGGTACACCCAAGGCTACACCACACACTTTTTGTAGTCAGCAGCTTTCTTAGTAAAAAGTATAGGTAATCAGCTAGCTCATGTCAATTGCTAAATTAGCTGCCATTTTTCATACACCATTAATGCGAAGTGACACTGCACCAGCGATTGTCGTAAAAAATAATTGTTCTAAAAAAGTTGCTTCAACAAAAACATGACGTAAGCACTTTTCATGCTCACTGTACTTCAATTTGTCTTTGCACAAAATCTTTTACCACTCTTAAGTAACTGCGAATTTACAGTTTTTATCAGAACATTCTAAATTGTAAAGCTTAAAAACTGAATAGGAAATATGTAGACAAACTTAGAGCAACAAGATCTGATTTTGATTTGCTCCATTACCGACCTGGGTCTATTGAACGGTGATGTATAAGTCAAAAAACTACGTTGACTTAAGCTACACTGAATCTTATTAAAAACCCGTTGTAGGAATAAGAAACTCTCTGGAATCAATTGTCACAAAACTAAACCTTCTGGTCTTAAACAAATGCCAATCGGTTCGCCATATTCCACTGCCTTCATGAGTCTTCATCGTCGGTTCTTCGGGCTGAGGGAGCGATCTGCAGTCAAGGAATCGTCGGCTTCTGCAGTCAACTGGCAAGAACAGCGCGTAAATCATAAGTACTTTTACGTAGTAATAGTTTTTCAAGTAGAATCATCTCACATCTTATAATATTTAAAGTTGGGTGTGCACATTGTATAAAGTAACCATTTTCCATTCCTTCTCACCTGAACATTCCAAATTTTAAATGTTTTAAATTCCATCGCGAATTCTACAAAAAAAACTGAACGTGATCATCACACCTAAACGCGTTCAAGAGCTATCATTTCCAACAGTATTGTAAAATAACGACACTGACAGTTATCTGATCGCGTTCAATTATATAATTTAATTATATATTTTAATTATAGAAAAATTGAAATCTGAAATTTTCTCTGGCATTGCACAATGTATGTACCCAAGTAACACATCTAATTCACTAGTTCAAGATCTATCTCGGCAATCATTTCGTTCTTAAGTGGGAAGTTATACCGAAACTATTCCTAGACTGACACTGTCTTCTTTCCATATCTTTTCTGTGATTTATTTCTTTGCTCGTTCACGTAGTTATCAAGTGGTGAGTGGTGATTAAGCTTAGCTTTGGCTAGACCATAGTGACTTCAACAATATTTCTCTAGAACACCATACCCTTCTAAGACTGTATGTATGTATGGGTGCGATCGTTACTTCTTTAAACATTGCTAGAACTAGTTTCATCATATCACCTTATTCACCTATCATCTTTGATTCCTATCATACCTATACAAGGTGTACACAGACTCTTCACGAAGCCGCCAACCAAGCATTCTGCACATCAAACTAAGTAACTCCACGCAAAAATGATTGCTAGGAAACGACTTTTTTTGGGGTGAAAAATCACGGTTTACGGTAGGACTCAATGTAACGCACTCAAAATGTTGTGCAGATGGATGCGTTGTGTAGTATGGTTATGCAATGATCTAAAGTAAAGCTATAGCATTATAGACTTGTATTTAAAATGCAACTTGTGAAGAAGTCGGAACGTTGACCTTAAATATCTCCGTAACTAGAACGTTCCCAGGTACGGTCCTTAGCAAAAATATGGTCGCAATGACGAGGAGAACAAGTGCCTATCGGCTTCGTGAAGAGTCTTTTTACACCCGTTATGTATCTTCTTTAGGCTAGAACATGCCAAGTTGTACAAGAAGATTTGATTTGACTTGATCATGCAATAAGAAGATTAAATGAAAAATTATTAAGACAAAGACAGAAACGAACACAGACGAGATGATTTTCTGAAGATCAATAGGCTTTCATATAGGCAGTCGCTCCATGTAAAATACTGGGGGTTAAGTCTGCTATTGTCAATGAGTGGTCACTATGGCAACGTGCCAAGACAACGCCCATTATCATTGTCCAAAAAGTTTGTAGTCTCATAAAATCTTGCGTAAGATAACATCACGCCTACCTACATTTCGTCAGTTATGTTTAAATCCGATGTAATCGGAGGCAAACCTTTTGCCATCAACTGAACCCAAATCCAAACTCCGTGGTTGCTACTGAGAAATTCCTGATAGAAAACCCCAATAACACTTTGCCCGACCTGGGTATTGAACCCAGAACTTCATGCTCAACAATCGCGCTTGCGAGCACTACACCAACGAGGCAGTAAATTTATTCCATTCTTATGAAATAAGTGTTTATCTCCTTTTCAGTCAAATCATAAAAAACCTAGACGATTACATATGATCTATAGTACATAAACACGCTGTTTAATCCCAATACAGCTAATGGACCCTTCCCTCTCATAATCCAATGGTACTAATACGTCTGCCCGCAGGATTATAATTTGTCAGTCAGCTCATTGTTTTGACTGTGTGTAAGAGGTATATTGAAATGGCATATTTTAGAGGTTTAAATGTTTTTTAACAGGATACATGAAATTCGAGGAAATTGTGGATGGATTGTGTGAAGGATGATTTATGGCTAGAATGCTGGTGACTACGGAGGTGACAGCTGGAAAAGAAATCGTGTTGGAATAAGAGCAGGATCATAATGATAATCTACTAGCAGGCTATATTATCAGGCTCATCTACTACTAGGCTAGTGGTAGCCTAGTGGTGTGACCGTCGCACTGACAAGTCATCAAGGTCTCGAGTTCGAACCTCTGATTTTTCGGATTCATGTGCTTATTGTATAATCATCACGGAAGGAAAACATCGTGAGGAAACCAGAGTGCCTGAGAGATATGTCTCGACGGCATGTAAAGCCAAGCCAGAGAGTCAGGGCGGCGTAAAATCTCTGACACCAGTACTACACTAACCACACGATAAAGAAAGGTGATAATGACTGTTAGAATCAAATATAACGTCATGAAAATAAAATGAGGTACTTACACTCTTTGTTACAAAGAAAAAGTTCATTCACAGCGGATTTATTTTTAGTGGACAACTAAAAACTCGCTGAGCCTCTAGTCAAGAATCTATTCGCTCCTTGCCGTAAAGAACAATAGAATAAACTAAAGAGCGTTTTCTTATTTTAGACACATTTTAATTACTCTTCATCAACATATTTTACATCAGTTATCTTAAAATCCTTACCTCACTTACGATCGCGTAACTAAACTTATACTGTCACTTACGGGATATCTTCCGTGATTTTCAATTATCCAGAGGTTTCGATATTTCGACGCTGTTGCAAGCGCCATGATCCCGGGATTGAAAATCTCGAAAGATATCCCGTAAGTGACAGTATAAGTTTAGTTAAACTCAAAGTCAAAGCATTTATTTCAATTAGACCATCACAGGCACTTTTGAATGTCAAAAAAACAAAAAAAAAGCGAAGCTACAGTCACAGTCACAAGGCATAATAACTTGAGAAAGTACTGTAGTCACACATTTCAAAGCGTAGATCTCTATGGAGAAGAATGGGCAAGAAACTCCATGAACACTCTGTTATAAACTGTGAAAGCTTAAAACGATAAAATCTTCACAATATTAAACATCACAAATGACAAAAATCACAGTCTTTCTAATCTAAATTCGTCTTGATATTTATTTTTTCTTCAAATGAAAAATAATTAAAACATTCCTTATATTAGACTTAGGTAAGCAAATAAAATTCATGAAAATAAGACATTTTGGCAAGAGGAGAACACTAAAGAACATAAAAATAAGTTTAAAATAAACTTCTTGCTTTTTAATTTTAAAATGTTGATTTCAAAGTCCTCCTTTTTGATGTCGGTACATCAAAACACACGATTTTAATCCCTGCACCCCCATCCCCAAATGAAAGGGGTTGCATAAGCCGATGGAATTAATTCGTCTGCAGGTTTCACGTATCATTTTGTTACTAATTACTAACAGACTCCTTTGTGAGCAGCCCTTTCTTTTTATTTTTGATAGCGGCTGTGTATAGGGTGGTTTACTTTGATGGTATTGCAGTTTATAGTTTATTTATTTATTTAAACTTCATGTACAAGAGTGGTACATAGGCGGACTTAATGCCACAAGGCATTCCCTACCAGTCAACCTTTGGTTCAAATAGGACAACATTGTGATAAGATTACAAATAAATAAATAAGAAAAATACCATTTTGTTAACATAGATAAGAGTTCATTTTATTTAAACCTGTACCTATGTCTTAGTTTTCTTTTGTACCTATAGTAATATTATAACAATAGCAAAATATAGGGATATGATATACAATATCTTAAACACCTGTTTTATAATTATATTTAACCGAAAACCTTACTGAAAAATTCCGAATATTTCAAGTCGGTCGGTCGGTCGGTTTTGTCGGTCGTTTTATTCGGAATTTTTCATCCTACCATATTCTATGAGCTCACAAATAATTGAAAATCACGGAAGATATCCTTTAAGTGACAGTGTAAGTTTAACACACATCTAGTATACTTTCTTATGATGACAAATAGTTCCCCTAGGATACCAGAGAAGCCCCAGGCAATACGTATATTATTATGACAAGTATGAAAACCAAAGTAAACATCCACTCAGTCGCTGAAGCATATTGATACAACGGACACGTTCTGTCAAACAAACAACGGTAATTCATCAATTAAAAACAGGGTGGCGAAATGAAACATAACAATCGTCAATCAACAGCAGTCAACTCAATTATTGTGCATTATGGGTCTTCTATACAAGTGTAAACGGACCCTTCACGAAGCCGTCAACAAAGCATTCTGTGCAAACTAAGTAACTCTATGTAAAAATTATTGCTGGGAAACGACTTCTTCTTGGGGTGACAAATCACGTTTTACAGTAGGACTCAATGTAATGCACTCAAAACTTTATACTGATGGATGCATTGAATAGTAAAGGGGTCATAGAGGTATAATTAAAGTAAAGTTATTATAATATTAAAAACTTGTAATTTAAAAAAAAACTTGTAAATTTGAAACTTTGACCTCCAATATCTCCGTAACTAGAAGGTTCCCAGGTATGGTCTAAATAAAAAAAATATCGCAATGACGGGGAGAACAAGTACCTTTTGGCTTCGTTAAGATTACTTTTACACCTATTATTCATGAAGTCGTAAAAACCGCGCGAAGTAGGGGCGGTTGCCTGTACATAAATCAGTAAAAGATGTAGATACATGTATGTAACACAATATTGAATCATTTATTATTAAAATACCGACAGAAGCGTCTTACTGAAGGTATGTTACTCAGGAATTGGGTGTGTACGTTAGATAGGCAGTCACTCTATGTAAAATACTTATACAACATTATCTTTAGTATATGCGAAACCTGAATAGAGTGCGTTCAGAATAAGTAACTGAATCGATTCCAATATTTTTTAAACTACGAGTATGGTATATTTTGTCCCAAAAATATTAAAAAAAGGCTATAGTTGGATACCGAGCGACACTAAGTACCTATCGCAATCATTTAGGTACCTACTGCCAAATTATTATTATCAATGAGGTCAAGATGACGCTGGAGGCGCGCGGCGCTTGGTGACCACGTTTTTGTGCGGACAGCCAGGTAACAGAACAAGCTAATAACTTTGTGATTTTTCATGATACAGTTTTGAAATGTCGTACATAGCTTCTTTACACAAAAAATACTAGACTCGTGTTTCAGGTTTCGCATATACTAAAACTAATGTTGTATACAGCTGCATCCTGTTAAACTGAAACGTGACGCCAACAGGGAAAATATTAGCCAAATGACGATTTAATTTTATGCCTACCTCTCAAGTATCTTTCTTTCAGTGATAAAACTACTAAAATAAACTTAAAACAAACCAAATACATCCTCATCATTCCCCTGCCCTTATTCCAATTCATTTGGGGTCGTCACAGCATGTCTTCTTCTTCCATACTTCCCTATTACTCGTTATCTCAGCAGTCACCTCCTTTCTTGCCTATATCATCCTTCACACAGTCTATCCATCGTTTCTTTGGTCTTCCTCTACTCAGCCATCTAAGCTCAGTAAAGTAAAGTAAAGTAAAGTAAAGTAAAGTAAAGTAACAAAATATGTATTTTGTTAGTTACAAAATACATGCAGGCGACAAATTAAATGAAAAACCTTTTTCTACTATTTACACGATTTCATACGGAAATCAAACTCCAATATCACCCTGTACATGTACTCGATTTAGATGTTATGTACTGCAAAGCCTTGCCGCCGAGGATTCCTATTAC
Source organism: Noctua fimbriata (assembly GCA_905163415.1). Taxonomy (NCBI): domain Eukaryota; kingdom Metazoa; phylum Arthropoda; class Insecta; order Lepidoptera; family Noctuidae; genus Noctua; species Noctua fimbriata. The sequence goes on along the minus strand of LR990945.1, from coordinate 15,053,499 downwards.
ATAGGCACTTGGATTGCTTTCAAAGGTACGTTTCATGTGGCTACCCGTACTAATTGACTGGGCGGCCCAATCAAAGGCTACGGACGTACTGTCGGTGACAGAAGTCTTGACATCAAAATGTATTATCATTTTTTTTAACAGTCTTCAAAGCTTTTGAAGAGTTTTATGTTTTTAAACTTGTAAAAGGAAATTGTAGAGCATGTGTACAAAAAAAAGAAGAAAATAAATGAAGACTTAAACTAATTACCTATATTTATACAACGACTACAATAGGACACTTAGGTGTCAAAGAACTCCTCCACATTGCTGTCATCAGGAAACGTGCCCAGAAGATTGGCACGTTTGGTCTTAGATTTTCTTCAAATATTTTCCTTTAACAATATCAGCAATGTCCAAAAAAACTTTAAAAAATCTCATCGTCATCTGTAAAAAATGATATTAAAAACTGCGTTTTGTGCAAGACTGTACGTAGGGAGGCAGCCAATATTGATTCAATCTCTAGTATCGGATCACACTGACCCCTCTCCCCCTCCGGGTGTGCGGTTATTAAAACTCTTTGATGGATGAAAATGATGTAGTGATGTGGAAACCCGATGGTTACGAGAGTAATTGACATTTTGATGGAGTGCGTAAATATTATGTTACTTGTTTACCCTTATTTGTTAGAATTGAACATGTTTTTACGACTAAAGATGGGGAAATGATGAAAATAAACTAAAGATAAAAAAAAGATTAATAAAAAGAAAAAAAAAGAATAAAAAGAAAAAAAAAAGATTAATAAAAAGAAAAAAAAAAGAATAATAAAAAGTAAAAGATAAAAAAAAGATTAATCGGTTACACTTACACCCGTATCTGTAGACAAGTTAAAGTAATTACTTGAGTTTAAGTGATTACTTATTCTAACATTTTTATACAATAGACAAGAATTTAAACGAAGTAAGAACCGTCAAAGAAAGCAATGCAAAGAATTGTAACTTTTAGCAGTTCTAACTTCAAGAAATTACTAAACTACAAAATGAAAATCGTATCTTAAATAATTACTTTTACTCAAGAAATCAATTTGAACTTTTTACTCAATAAGAAGAAGAAGATCAAGTCACGTCAATCGGTACAATTTACGTTACGTTTTGGAGATTATCCGCAACAAACAGACAGACAGACAAAAATTAAAAATATTGTTTTTGTCGGTCTGTCCATCTGTCTGTTTGATCCAGCTAATCTCCGAAACGGCTGAACCGATTTTGACGGGACTTTCACTGGCTAGCTGATATTATAAGAAGGAGCTTAGGCTACTTTTATTTTAGAAAAAGACTTAGGGTTGCGTGTAAAAACAAAACGCTTGTAATTGTTTATAAAATCCGATTCAAATACAGAAGTAATATTTTTTTAATAATTTCACGCGGATTAAGGTCACGGGCAACTGCTAATGTAGAATATAATTATAATTCCTCAACATCCTTTTCAAATATATGAAGCCTCGTATTCAAAATCGCCGATACCCAAGTTTACCAACAACTAATTATGAATACCCAAATTCAAGCACACTGATGTTTTCTCAATACTAAGCTCACTAGCTCAGAGTTGAAAGTTGACATTAAAAAACTACTGCGCAAAACACTTCACCTGTATATAAAGGGTGTAAATAGACCCTTAACAAATCCGAAAGGTACTTGTTCTCCCCGTCTTTGCGATCATTTTTTTGTTCTAGACCATACCTGGGAACCTTCTAGTTTCGGAGATATTGGGGGTCAAAGTTCCAACTTTTTCACAAGTTTTTTTTTTAAATATATGTTTTTAATATAAGATTTTTACTTTACACACCTCCACGACCCCCGTACTATTCAAACCATCCATCAGCACAATGCTTTGAGTGCTTTCCATCGATTCCCACCGTAAAACGTGATGTTATACCCCAAAAAAAAAGTCGATTCCCAGCAATAATTTTTGCGTAAAGTTACTTAGTTTGATGTACAGAATGCTTGGTTGACGGCTATGTGAAGGGTCTGTTCACACCCTGTATACAGCTTGAAAGCGACATGACGCACAAACGATACCACGTAGTACATTCCAAATCGTCCAAGTTAAACGGAAGAAATGTTTAATCGGTAATTTAAAGTCAAAATGTATGGAAGGCTGATTTTTTTAATTATGTCCTGAACACGTGGTAGCCGTTTGTGCGTCGATCTCCCTTCCACCCTGTATATGTAGTAGCTCTATCTACGTTTCGACCGTACCTACATATATATAAGGTCTAACTATTCATACACAAAATATTTTAAGAGTAACTTCTATAAGTCGTAAAGTCGCCATAGCAACGAAAAAAAAATTATCTGAGTGTTTTTTTTACGAAATTATTATAATTCTAAAAATCTTTGAAACTTTTTGCATAAAATCTTTACTCCCATATTCTAACAATGACACTAGGTAAATACGACGTAGTAATCTAGCGTAATGAATGTTCAAAAATAAGGAGCTAGTATTTATATATTTTGTGGTTCAAGTAATTTTTAATTATTTATTTTTATAAAAATATATTCAGATAAAAAAAAAATAATCCCTTTCTTGCGGCTTCGTTATAGCCGTTAGATGATTCCCTGAAAATATTTCGTGTATGAATAGTTAGACCTTATATGGATACTGTGTACAACATTTTTTTTTTTTTTTTATGATGGGAAATCATCAAATGACCCCCCCCCCCCCCCGCTCTGGGCGGAGCGGAAGGGAGTGTCAGACTTGTACTGACTAAAACCCATCCATGTTCCTTCTTTGCCCTTTGTGTTCCAGGGCTGCGGTATCTCTTTCGCTCTTTCGAACAGTCTCGCAGCACAGTGCCGCACCTGCCGTACCGTTTCAGTCGGCGCGTTTCGCGTCACTCCGATGGAGTATAGGCGGCGAATGGACGCTCGCCCATATTCCATTTTGAGTCCCAAATCGTTTATCGTTTATCGTCAATCGTTATCTTTTATACCCGATTGCGCGACAGCAAAGGGTTATGTGTATCTTTGTAAGTGGGATACTTTATACCTTCGATACATCGCAACTACTGGATAGATTTTTAAATTACTTCAAAAAAAGGATCTCAATTCGGTATTTTTTTTTGTTTATTACCCCATAACTCCGTCATTCATGAACTGATTTTAAAAATTATTTTTTTTATGAAAAAGGATGTACTTTCCGATTGGTCCCATAGAAGTTTCATCAAAATCGGTTCAGTAGTTTGTTTTTTTTTCCTTTAATACGTTTTTTTTTTCTTGGGCTACGTTGATCACATGATGGTCCCTTAATAACTTCTAGTTACAATGTAAAAAATAATTCATGACAAGAATTTGTGTGGTATACTAGAATTAAAAATGGTAAAATAAAAAACTTCTGCAAAAAAAAAACCGACTTCTAAAAAATCACAGTCATCAATCTAAAATAACTTTACTTTCGGAAGTCGGTGGCAAAAAAGTCAAAACAAACAAAGTCATCGACATCCGAAATTAAACTTTTTTTTTTTTGTTTTTTGGAAGTCGGTTCTTAATAAATGTCGGTGGTGTGGTGGAAGGTGTCTTTCGATTTGTAGAGCTACAAAGAGATTTTGATTATTTATCCTAGTACAGGCATCTAGCTTTGTTATATTACATTATTTTTAAAATTTATGTTGTATTCTACCAATTTCAACTTTGAAAAAAAAAATATTGACATACGATTGTGAGGCGTGCCGCACTAGACAGACCGACTTCACTAATTCAGTATAATTCTATCTTAGCTCTTATAATGCGTTTCAAATGAGAATAGGAACGTCAATGACCTCTATCTGTCAACTCTCACTTGAAAAGTAATGATTAAGTCATAAAAACGACATATTTTTATTTTTTCCGTAGGTAAATTATATTGCAAATCATACTTTTCAAATGACAGTTGACAGATTGAAGTCATTGGCGTTCATATTTCAAACGCATTATAAATCATACCATGCAAATTGGAAGATCGAATTCGTTAACTAACTGACCAAAAACCCCCGTAGCCTGTTTTGTACTGTTGCATTTTCAATGCTATACTCACCGTCGAGAGTTAAAATTCGCACAGTGAAGAAATCATTTTACCTGTACTGGACATAGCTCATACTATGAATATACCCTGCCTATGCAAATGTAGCTACAGTATATGAACTGCAGGAACGATTCAGTTTTGCATCACACGGCTGGAGGAACAGCGGCGTACGGACGCGCGCTGAGCCTCGAACCGTGAAATTAATCACATTATATAACACTACGCCTGTAATCGAAGAAAGATTAGGCAGAGGTGTACCTAACTGTACACCCACATTTCGCCAGTTATGTTTCAAAATCAAATATTTTTATTTGTTGAACATAGGTAAACTAAAGGCCAGAGGTCAGTATTAATAAAATGAACGGTATGTCTGGCCGTCACCGGCGTATAAATATTCTAATTATAATTGTTTAAGGTCCATGTAATAGGGGGCGAGTCTATTGCCATCAACGGAGCACAAATCCATACTTCAGCCTGCTACTGAAAAATTCCTGATGGAAAAATCCAATAACACTGATCGTCCTGGGAATCGATCCCAGGACCTCATGCTCAGCAGTAGCATTTGCGACCACTAGACCAAAGAGGCAGTGAAATAAGAAAAAGGTTTAAATACACGAAAAAAAACAACAACATTAATAAGTCAGTTGCGGTCACTTAGTATAACGACATATGGTTATTTCATGTTTCACGCGTATCACCCCTCACTGGCAGGTAACGACGCGTGACGATACGAGGTGCATTTAAATCACTTGTAAATAGGCACAGCTGATTGTAATGTTAAGAGGAATAGGGGTCGGAGAAACTTTTGAAAATTAGGTATTTGAAGAAACTATCGCTGTCGCACTGTGAGCGCGATTTCAACATTGGTGCGATAAGGACAACTGCAGATCCGACTGAATAGCCTAAGTAAAAAGTCATAATTCGAGGTTTGGCTCTCGACTGTTTCCTCCTCCAATATTCGACCAATTTAAAAGATATTTCATAAACTGAACAAGAAGGGTATATCCTGTGTCCCTGTGTTATTCTTTTTTTATTAATAGTTGTCAAATTTGTACTCTAGGCCTCTGTTGACAGCGGTCTAAATAAGCAATTTTGAGCATTTTGTAAAGGTTCTAGTAATTATAAAGATTATTATGCATCAAAAAGGAAAACATAGGGACATAGAAGAAGTTGATATTTATTTTTCTGTAAAAAATCATTGCTTAAAGTCATAAACCAGAAAGAAATCCGGCGAGAACGTTTGTATGGAGAAAAGACCACCCGTATTTCCCCTTTAGGGGGAAGCGCCAGTGTAGCCCGCCAAATTCAAAGAACTGCAAAACTGCAATCTAAAAATCAAATACAAACATACACACGCATACACGCACGCACACACTCAAACACACACACACATGTACACTCGCAATCGTCACTCACACACTTTTACATTATTTTCTTGTTTTTGCTGTTACTATGTTTTTTTTTATTTAACTCTTATTTTTCCTTTTTAAAATAAAAATAAATAATAATAATAGAAATAAGTAATTAAGTATAAGTTTAATTACCCACATATTTGTTACTGCTGTAATTATTATGCTATGGAAGAGCGGGGTCTCTTAACACAGGCAAATATTGCTTAAAAAGAGTCCCCAAACACGACCACCCATTGATGTAAAAAAATTTATGAATAAAACTTTTTGTATTTTTTTTTTGTAAATTCAAAGAAGATGTTCCAGAAATGAATGGAGCCTGGGCCAGCACTATGTACACTATATGTAAATATCGCTATATAATACAGTAACCGTTTTTTATTGTTAATTTTCTTTAATTTCACTTCGTTTCAATGTAAATTCAAATTAACTTGGTAAGGAGAGCAACACAAGAAAATTAAACAAGATGGATCAGATCAGCAGTATGCTAAAAATGACATTTTGACAATGACATTTGATTGACGTGTATCGTAGATAATATCTGCGATAAAAAAAAACAGAAACCATAAAACAAAGCCAGGGTTAACAGAGAAGCAATCAATCATGTTTTTTTTTTGTACTTACAGAATTATAATCATTAAAATCATGAATACAACCCTCTAAGTTCATTTAACCTCATTGATTGACATTTTCATGAAATAGTTTTTTTTTTAGTTAGACCATTGCAAAAACATAAGAAAATTTGAATTTTGCGGTCTACCCTAGCGCTTCCACCTTAATGATAACGTTAGTGACCATGTCAGTTTAAAAACTTAAGTCATACTTACTTTCTAAACCCGTAACATAAGTAGTATTGATCCTCCAAGCCGCTGTACCAATTCAACAATCTTGAAAGAGTACCCCAGAGCAACATTACCAAAAGATAAGTCCTCAAAGCTACCGTAAAACCAAAACTTACTCACCCAAAAGCTACTAAATAATTTATTCTCCGTAAAAAACATTGTAGCTGACAGTCAAAACACCCCCTCACCACCGGACGAAGGGTGCCATGGACGCCGACAAAAATCCCTTTGGCGAAGTGGAATTTAATAAAGTTTCGCTTAATAAGCTGCCATCGGCATAACAGGCGGGGCATGAAGGTAGACTGGGAAACGAGATAGAATAGGTACTCGTTTGTTATGACTAGACTGGCTGCAAAAACACAACAAAGAACGTCAGACGTTTGAAGAGAGGGCAAAATAAATATGCTTTAACATAAAGATGTAGATACTTATAAGTCAGCATCTGTAATGGAAGTTTTACAGTGAAGACATATTAAAATGCGAACTTTTGCCTCCTAAACTAAGCCAGAAGCCTGTGTTTTAGGAGTCAATGTTCCTTCAAATGATTGGCACACTAATGGAATTGTCAGTCATGCAAGTTACACAAGAACAAGAAGACATGCTGCCCTGATTCCAAATAAATTGGAATAAGGGCAGGAGAATGATGATGAAGTCAGCATCTGTAATAAATTAATTGTAAATTATCTGTTACATACAATTGCTCTTCTGGGCACGTTTCCAGATGACAGCGATGCGGAGAAGTATTTTGACGCCTAAGTGTCCTGTTGTCGTCGTTGTTTATGTTTATATTTACTTACTTTTAGTCTTATTTATTTATTTTAGTACATGAAGGACTTACAGCTAATACAAACAAAAATGGAAACCATAGTCACCAGAAAGCCAATTACAAATCCTCACGTATAGAATTTGAATAAAAAATTTATGGTGTGAGCACAAAAACAGAAAATACACCGTTTTAATAAAAGTAATAATCATTACATCAGTTCTATTTGTAGTCTGTATAATGTACATATTATATTCCATCTTATCTATTACTGTTTAAAATTGAATACAAGTTTTGAAGTGAAAGTGATTGACCTCTGCAGTATTCTTGACTGAACGATAGTTGAAAAATAATTGCCAATTTTAAGTGGCAAAGTGAAATGTTTCTGCTAGAGATTCTACGTTACCTAACTACTACTTTACTATGGGAATAAAAATATACTTAATTTATCTGTAGGGTCCTATATAAACCTTTTCTTAATATGTCACAAGTCAAAATATATCAGACACAATTGCATTTCGTAATCAGTAAGTATAGAATAGAATATTCTTTATCAAATAACATTCTCAAAAGAAAACATTTCACATAAGGTGTCACAATGGGCTGTATTATCGCTAAAAGCGATCTTTTCAAGACAACCTTTGTATGAATTACAGGAAGAGAGTACTGTTGGTAATCTGTGATGTATCTATTACATATTAATATACATATGTACATAAAGCGTACATATACCTTTCAAGAACAAAGTTAATTCGAGTTTAGATGAGACACGGTGTATATTTTAATTTTAATTCGTCTTGCCAGATCTAAACTCCACCAAACTCATGCAATATATTCAAAACACCAGATCAAAGGCACCCACTAATAAACAGTCCATACATTCATATATCCGTTCAAATCATTAAAACTGAAACATCCCCTTTCGCAAATATTCAACAAAACCCTGCATTTGATAGTCGATCAATCAGAATATTCTCGTCAAAATTAATAATAGCCACACAAGGGGGGTTGCCATGGTCACAGACAGACAACCCCACCTTTAGGGGGGTGCTAGGGGATGTAAGGGGGTGTATTTGTATGACGTTATCCCCCTGTACCTGCCGCTCGGACGCTGATTTCAATTAGTGGTAGCTCTAATTGGAATTTGAGCGTGCATGAAGGATTATAGTTCGGGTGTGTGGGCAGTGTTGTGTGCGTGTGCGTGTGTTATGTGTTTTGGCTTTATTTACTTGGGTGCTGCATAAAGCTTCATGTTCGCTTCGCTTTGACTGATTTTCGTTTGGGTATCTGGACGAGTAGGTAAATGTAAGGGATGAAATGATAGTAGAATTTTGTTTCAACGGTTGTCATTGTAAGATACAAGGTCTAAACGGACCCTTCTCGAAGCCGTTAACCAAGCATTCTGTACATCAAACTAAGTAACTCTACGCAAAAATGATTGCTGGGAAACGACTTTTACGGTAGAACATTGTGCTGATGGATTCATTGTATAGTACGAGCGTCGTGGACGTATTTAAAGTAAAGTTACAACATTAAAAACATGTATTTTTTTAAAAAACTTGTGAAAAAACTTCTAGATCCCAAGTATGATCTAGAACAAAAAAAAATGATCGCAATGACGGGGAAAACAAGAGCCTCTCGGCTTAGTTAAGGGTAGTTTTACAGCCATAATATTTTAGCACAATTTTGTTCTAAAAGCTATTTTATTTAGGTAAAAGAAGACTATCATGACAAGTAAGTTTTATGGAGTGATCAAGAATTAAAGTGCGAGGCATTGATAATAAAAAGTAAATCCCTAAGCTCCCAAAGTAATATAGAATTCTTAGATGGATTGTGTAAAGAATGATATGAAAGAAAAAGGAGTGAATGATAGCGTGACGGGTTCACAGAGGAGAATGGAAGAAAACACTTGGCGTAATTAATTCTTTGATCCTTTAGTTATCCAATGGTGCAATAGAATTTAGGATGGAGATGATAGATATGAAGCTGCAACACCAAACTGTATCCCCCGATTTTGTTATCATTCGTTTTTTTTTTGACTTGCCTCCCAGTATGGAATCAATTTTAAAGACGTATTCACGTCAAAACGTGTTGCTGTTACCGTGTTGTCAATAGACTCACTCCAAATTACATGGAACTTAAACATAACTGGCAAAATGTGGTTGTACCATTAGTTACAACTCTGCCTAGCCCTCCGGGGATTACAGGCGTGATATAATGGTGGTAATTTAATTAATTGTTTCCTCTTCTTCCAGGTTACCGGGCAGGTGAATGGTACCTTTATCTACAAAACCGCTAAAAGCTCTTCAATGAATAGAAGAAGTCCAATTAGCTACGCATAAACTAAACTCAAATATAATAATCCTTGTTGAACAAGTGTGTTTTATTTGCCTACAGTTTTCTACAATCTGAGGAATAAAATGAAGGCCACGCTGGTCCATCTTTAAGGTTAAGCAACGCCGAGGACTATCCCTGGATGGGGTCACCCAATAACCATAGATTACGTACCCTCCCGTGCCTCGAAAAGCACGTTAAGTCGTTGGTCTCGGCTGTCATTTGAACATCTCTGACAGTCGTTACAGGTAGTCAGAAGTCTGTGAGTCTGACAACCAGTCTTACCAAGGGGAATCCTTTTACCCAATAACTGGGTTGTGGAGGTCAGATAGGCAGTTACTCCTTGTAAAATGTACATCAAATATTCAGCTAGATACGGGTAGGCTGGAAACCGACCCCAGCATAGTTTGAAAAAGGATAGGTATGCAGTTTTCCACAATTCTCTTCGTTTATTGGTAATGTGTCACAATTTTGTCGTGTTTCTCGGAAAATTGGATGGAGTCTGGTGACATGTGTCTTGTCAACTTGTCAGTCGCATCTTGGGTTCAAATGAAAAGGTTTTTCATGTTTTCTCGCAACAAGGAGCACGTGAAGGCACGGGGAGGGGATGCTGTGTAACTATTTCTCATATACTCACTCAATTTAAAAAATATTCTCTGCTACTGATTGGTATGCTTATGCTTAGCTTATGCCCGTGGCTTCGCCCGCGTGATGTTCGGTAACTGTCTCACGGGATCATATTACCAGGATTAAAAGTACATCCTATTTGTTAGTTAAACCAGGTTATAAACTATCTGTGTGAGTACCTAACGACTGTCAAAGATCTGCAAATGACAGCCCGACCAATGACAACGTGCTTTCCGAGGCACGAGGGAAACTCGGTATGTTATGGGTGGTCACCCATCCATAGACCAGCCTATGCAAGCGTGGCTTAACCTGAAGATCGAACCGAGCTATTATTTACCCAAGAGCTCCTCTGTTTTATTATACGTGGCTGCTATTTTGAACTGAACATAAAATGGTGTAAATTAGGCAGGTCAAGCGTCAAACAAGAATATTCAAACACCTTTTCACAAGAAGACAAGAACTCAGCTGAACTATTCGTAAGCTAGACCGCCAATTAATTATAACAAGCAAGCTTCGATAAACAGTATTCAATATGAAAACATCATTAAAATTTCTTCTGTACTTATATCCACCCCCCCACTGCCCCCCCTCCCCCATCTCTGAAGTAAGGGACACACCGAATGCAGTTCCAGTGACAGAGCGAGCCAACACGAGCACTTTTGTATAGTATATTCGAATAGTTCCAATTTGATGTTATTTCCTGTAAAACGAATATCAACTTTATGTTGCTGTAAAATTAAGTTGATTTGAGATTGACTAGTACATTTGAAAGTCGCTTGGATGTGGTCGTATAGAACCGAGAAGTGTGACAGAAGACAGGAGTGGCCTAAACCCAGCAGTGAGTGATTCCGGGCTGAAAAGATGATATAAAAAGTAATTTGTATTTTATCTCGAATTATTTTTATTATACAGGGTGTAAGGGACAGCCCTCCGCAAACTGACAGGATGCATTCAGCTGATATTTGAATTTTTGTCAGAAAAAATTAACTTACGATGCCAATACTTGCTACATTAGATGTTTTTAACTTATATTTCCAGCCCCCGTAGCATGACCATCGTAGACAAGGATTTCTTTGACGGAAGAATCGACAAAATGACAGATAGTGCAAAGAAATCTGTCATTGTGTCGACACAATCTGTCATTTTGTCGATTCTTCCGTCAAAGAAATCCTTGACTACGATGATCATGCTACGGGTGCTGAACAACCGCCACGACAGGGCCTGACTTCTGAACGACAAACCCCGCATATCTAATCTCAGTCGCAATCTGTACGACGTACCTCTATTATACGTACATTTTTGACCATCCATTACCTATCGCAAAAATTACCACTCAGTGGATACCAAACAGCAGGAAACGACAACGTGGCAGGCCCAGAAGGAGAGGGCGGGATGAGCTGGACTCTTTCGCAAAGGATTGGCCTACAATCGCACTAGACTGCGAAATGTGGAAGGAGGGAAGGGAGGCCTTTGGCCTGCAGTGGGACAATATAGGCTTATAATAATAATTACCTATCGCCAAATAATGCAAACTTACGTCTCCAATTAACCCCGTGGTTGGCGAAAAATTTCAAAAATCCTTCCTAAGTCATCTTCGTTCGCCGTGGTTTTGTAAGGAACTGTAAATTTTTAACACGCTTTTATTAGCTTCACCAGTTACTATGTAAAAAATTCTTAGAAGTTAAAGATCCACATCCCGGTTTCCGATTAAGCTGAAATTTTGCATATACATATGTTTAGTTTCAATAACAATGCATGGTTAGAAGTGACGCCTTTCTAAATCCAATATGGCGGACTCTCAAAGATGGCGGACTATTAATTTTTTATAGTATCAAATGAAAGTGTTTGCTGAGAAAAATACGAGCAATAAAATGATTATAGAGGGACGTCCCTCTAAAGCGTGTTTTTAACTATAATTTTTTATTATCCTTCTAGACCCAGCGGCGGGGGTACTGCTTTGTCTTTCAATAAATATATTTATTAAAGTAAATAGGAGAGCAGCGGTGGCCAAGTGGTGGCGGTCCCGACTTACGAGCAGTAAGTCGTGGGTTCGAACCCCGGCAGGCGCATTACTTTGTGTAATTTATTTCATCACCACTGCTCTCAAAACGGTGAAGGAAAACATCGTGAGGAAACCGGCATGTCCTAGAACCAAAAATTCGAAGACATGTGACATCTACCAACCCGCACTGGGCCCGCGTGGTGGATTATAGCCCATTCCCTCTCATAGAGAGGAGGCCTGTGTCCCAGCAGTGGGAACATTATAGGCTGATTATGAAAGTAAATAATTTCGCTTACAAGTAAGCGTCGAGTCGCCAACTCAGTAAGCAGGCAAACTATATCTTTATGCAAACACTCTTAACTCACAAATCGATCGATTCGAACGACGAGCCCTTCCTTAAATGACACATCAAAAATATAACGTTCAATAACCGAGATTCGAAACTCCAGTCGCAGTAAAAAGATAACCAGTGAATCAACTACGCCCGTTTTGTGAAACCAAACACGGGTGTTAAATAAATACTCTTTTGTATTGTTTATGTTTTGATAGCCAGTTACTTGTCACATCATTCTCATCAGCGTAATTATTTTTAATGTAATAAAACCATAATTAATTAAATAGTTTTCCTATTTATCGCGTCTTCGCTTGTAAGATTAGGGTTGTCAATTAAATTTGGTGTTATGTCGCACTAACAATTTGTCTCGAAGGGACATCTTCTACTTACTAACGAGACGGTAACCTATTAAATATCATAATAGGTCCTGTATTATGATACGCGTGAGATATGGATATTTAGCGACAATTAGTACGGGTAGCGATACATATCGTTTACAATTGCAAGTTTTTGGTACAAGTGCCCAATCAATTGTTTTACCAGCTTAAAACAATTCTACCAAGAAAATAAATTGGTATACTGTACCTGAATACTTATTTAATATCCTCCAAATGTCACAAAAATGTGATGCATCCCCTCTGTGACCCTCTGTAGCGAATCCTCTATTCAAAGTATTGTTCGATAGGGTGGCGAAGATATTCGCTTTGTCGATCCCTTTCATTTGTCCATCGAGTTGATATCGATACGATATGATCTCAATGATATGCAGTGATGTCAAAGGAATTTTTTGAGGGTGTGTTTTTGATGCCTACGTGAGTGTATCTATGTTATAGCAATGATTTTTATATTTATGTGAGATAGGTGGCAAGAAAGGAGGTGTCGGATGAGATGACGAGTAATAGAGAAGTATGGAAGAAGAAGACATGCTGCGCCGACCCCAAATGAATTGGGATAAGGGCAAGAGAATGATGATGATAGGTGCACCCACACTTAGCCAGTTATGTTTAAGTCTCGTGTAAAAGGGGGTGAGCCTATTGCCATCAACCGGGCACAAATCCAGACTCCGTGGCTGCTACTGAGAAATTTCTGAATTAAAAACCCAATAACAATTTTCCTGACCCGGAAATCGAAGCCAGGACCTCATGATAATCATAATATTTATTAGTATACCTATATATTCAGCTCTATTAGCCCTCATCTCAGTTTAAGGCTAAGACTGAGATGGGGGCAGACTCAAACCCCTTCAGCCGGCTCAACGTGCAATCGTGCATGCATAATGAGATCTTCGGAACTGTTCTTGGGTTACCGGGCCAAATACTTCGACACGTAGCTTAGAAATGATTGAGGACCTACTTTATCGTATTATTGCGGTTAACAGACAACGTTAATATGTTTCAGGTTCAACTAATTTCAATTCAATTTCCTTGTAGCTTATGTTGCTCTCCATCATCATCATTCTCCTGCTCTTATCCCAATTCATTTGGGGTTGGCGTAGCATGTCTGATTCAAATTCAAATTCAATTTTCTGTTCGTTCTTTATTGCGAACTAAGTGTAAAGTATTTTGACAATGGTAACAATAGGTAGGTTCTTAGAACTTAGTTGCCTGTTAAGGCATCGCAATTTAAATCGTTTTAAAAAATGTACATACTTAATATTACAATTAACATTATATTATATTAATTAACATTATTAAAAAAAAAAATATTAATCATACTCTTCTTATTTTAATATACATAATTATTTTTCTCCAAGGAATTCTTTTATAGAGTATTATGCCTTTTGAATCAAGAATTCTTTTAGCTTTCTTTTAGAGATACCAATTAAATGAATGTTCTTAATGTCTATCGGTAACTTATTATATATTTGTATGCCCATACAAAAATACTATTGCTATATATTATATTACTATTGCTGTATTTCTAAGCTACTGCTTTTTAATGTGTCATAGTTACTGATATTTGATTTAACTAAAATTGAGGCCTCGTAGATATATAAAGCAGGGAGGATTAATATCTTGAGGTTTATGAAATGGCGTTTACATGAATCTGTTTGGTGTATCCCACATATTGATCTAATACACTTTTTTTGTGCCTTGAACGCAATTTCTTTATCAGACGAGTATCTGCTTCTTCCATACTTCTCTATTACTCGTCATCTCATCAGACACCTCCTTTAACAAACTCTGTTGCCCTATAATGGCTTAATAATAGTCAAAGTTAAAGTCAAACTTTAGCTTTGACTATCTGCCACAAAAAAACAGATACTCAGCTATTTATTTAAATAAGTATTTAGTTTATTTGAGACCTTTTTATTTTGACTTCTATCTATCGGCGGTGGCAATCACGCCTGGAAACCCTGAAGGGTTAGATAGAGGTGTACTCATTAGTATACCCACTTTTCGCCAGTTATGGTTAGGTCCCATGTAATAGAGCCTAAGGCCACCAACCGGGCACAAATACTACGAGGTAAGAAATATCCTGAAGAACTCTGTTCTTCGCGATATTACCAAATATCCGAAAGAGCTCTCAATAAAAACGAGAATCTAACGTTTCCTGACAAAACTACCGACCCTCGAATTGGCACCCCAAAAAAACATTAGAAGGTGTGACGTAAGCGGGTTCATCGAACTTTCATCCCCCGTCACTCGTGGCGTAAACAAGAGTCAATGACCTTGCAACGAGGGTTAGATATTTTGTTAGAAAATTTGACAGAATGACGTCACGGGTCCTAAGATTTGGGACACAGTGTAAAGGTAATCAGTAGACCAAGTGGGCCTTTTTTTATTTAAAATCAAACGGTTGTTATATAGGGTTCGACTAAACTTTTTGTTAAGTTACATAGTATCACGCCTGTATTTTACCGAAGGGTTAGGCAGAGGTGTAAAAGTACACGGTTCTCATTTCGCCAGTAAGATATATTTAAATCCCATGTACCTAGTAGGGGGCCAGCCTATTGCCATCAAACGGGCATAAATCCAAACTCCAACCAAGCTCCTACTGAGAAATTCGTAATGGAAACACTCTATTAGACTTTGCCCGATCTGGGCATCGCACCCAGGACCTCATGCTGACTCCTGCTAAAAAGATGACTCCACACATCCATCTCTACATTGTCATCTCCGCTACATCCAATATTTTTTCATCCATCTTCTTCACAACCCAGCAGTTCAATTTGTTCCTAGTTGGATTACTGTATGTTAATGCTACTGTGAAGTAGGGGATGAACAGAATGCACCGGCCGCTCATCCTTAGGGACGAAGGGACGATGCAAGTTGTGAATCGACTGGGGTTCGATTGTGATAGTGTTTTTTTTTCTTTTCCATTCAATTTAAAATGGGCTGGCAATCTGTTGTTAATGTGCGGAAAGATTGGTTTTGTTAGCTTTGAAGTTTGACCCGCAGTTTTGTTATTGATGGATTTGGCAATTTTTGTTTGTAAATGATAAATAATGTTTATTTTGAAAATAGGTTTTCACAAACACTTTTACACGTAATTGTTTTTAAACTAGATGGGGCCAGAGTGTTTCTTTCCTGACTACTCAGAGAAGAAACAGCCGAAACAAACTCAGAGGTCACTGTCTCTTTTAAGGTCCAGACATAATCTCGGTCAACTCACATGAGGACTATGCAGATTAGTGCCTGAGATGGACTTTTGAAGAGATTGAGTGGATCACAGATTTGAGTGGATCTGTCCAGTCAGTGCAAGCATTTGTCAGTGATCGTGTAGCTCGACTTATAACTCAAGGAGCTCAAAGACACGAAAAAAAGCAACAATATGACGATTTAGTGGCGTTTGTGAGAGATTGGCCGAAGAAAACCGAGTGGAGAAGAGTGGAAGGCTATGGGCGAGGCCTTTTCCAGCAGTGGGACAATAGAGGCTATGGAAAAAAAAAAGCAACTTTTAAGGTTTGGTCAGCCTTTAACAGACAATTAACTGACCTTTTTATCTCTGGAATTCCTCATTGATTATTTTTGAGATTTCGCATAGCCTTAATTTGTTGACTATTTTTTGGAATTGAAACCAAATCGATACTCTCAGCCGTTTGCTTGCACTGAGGTGAAGATTGTGTGTAGAAGTTCACCCCACAATCCTCACCAACATGTAGCTATAACTTCGGAATCGTAATGCGTTTATTTTTTAAACCTTGGTGACTATTTATGACTATTTCTTGAATATTTTTTTGCGTACTCAAAATTGATTTTCATGAAGTTTTCAAAGGTGAGGATGGTGTGCTAAAGGACACATTTTTTGACAAAACTCAGAGGAAGTAGTCGTAGGGCGGCATAATCGGTATTGCACGCGGGTAACGAAACAGCTAGCGGCGGGCCTGACTGTAACGATACATTGCGTATGAGGAAATAAAACAAATCAAAATAATTGGATTCCCATAACGTTCCTGTAATAATTTGTTGTACCGGTCATCTTAGTATGACATACTGAATTCACCCCAACAGTCTGCGGAGGGCTGTCCCTTACAATATAGTATATACGAGTGTACCTAAGTCACAGGCATTTTACCGTCTATGTAGGTCTATTATGTTACTTAGAGTGCATACAGGTCCCAAGTAGAAGGAGTGAGCCCATTCCCAATAACCGGACACAAATCCAGACTCCATCGCTTATCCCAAAACTCATTTACAATACCAGACTGCTCTTACTTTAGACAAATTGTCTGTTTGGTAAATGGTCACAAAATTACATTTGACATAGGTAGGAGGGCCGGACATCAGTAGAGGGGTCCGGTAAAGCAATTAACTTCTGATATGCCGCTGATTAATCTGATTGATTAGCGCCTAGGGCTGGCTGTGGACCATGAAACGGATGGGGGGAGGGAGGGCTGAAAGAGTAAAATGATGTTAAAATGCTGGGTGTAAAAGTACCCATCACCTAGCCGTCATACGAGCGTTCTGTACATCAAACCAAGTAACATTGAGCGAAAATTATTGCTGGGAAACGACTTTTTCATTTGGTGTGCCCAATCACTTTTTAGGGTCCCGTACCCGAAGGGTAACCAACGGGACCCTATTACTAAGCCTCCGCTGTCCGTCCGTCCGTCCGTACGTGTGTCTGTCAGCGGGCTGTATCTCATGATCCGTAATAGGTACAGTTGAAATTTTCACAAAATGTGTATTTCGGTTGCCACTATAACAAATGATAAAAATTGCTGGTAAATGGTATGACACCCTTCATGCGCAAATCCGACTCGAACTTGGCCCGGTTTATAACTAACACACGAATCATTGCATTTATGGATACATGCAACGGTGGTTTTTAAAGTTAAGTAATACCATTCAATAGATAAAATACGTCACAGAAAAATAAGAGCTATTACAAAATCTAAAAAAGCCTTGACCTTTGCACAAAAGCTCAAGTGGAAATGGACAGGCCACCTTGCGAGGCTTTCAGACCAACGTTGGACACTAAGAGCAACCTTATGGAAGGGCCCGCAAGGGAAAAGAAGCAGAGGCTGACCACTAACAGGCTATAAATAGGCTCAAATTGCAAAAAACAGAGACACATGGGCAACTTTGGAGGAGGTTTTTAGCCAAACTGGGGTGCTTGCTAAAGAAGAAAACTAACAAAACTAACAACTAACCATTTTACTAGAAATTAAGTTAATATTGTATAACAAGCAAGGAATAAACAGGCTTTTTTATTTTAATAACATTCAAAACATATATTCGTTAAAAACGCGGCAAAAAGTAGCAACAAGGTTGAATATCTCCGTAACCAGAAGGTTCCCATGTTTGGTCCAACATTTTAACACATAACAAAACATCACGCCTGTAATCCTCGAAGGGGAAAACCCCAATAACACTTTGCCCGACCTGGCAATCGAACCCAGGACCTCATGCTGAACAGGCGCGCTTGCGACCACTAGATCAACGAGGTAGTCATAAAGGAAAAAGAATAACATAACAACAAAATCACGCCTGTGAATCCTAAAGACTCATCTCAGATCCTGGGTTGGATTCCCAGGTTGGGCTGTGTATTTGGGTTTTTCCATCAGACATTTATCAGCAGTCAGTCTGGATTTGTGCCCGGTTGATGGCAATAGGCTCGCCCCCTTCTACAAGGGACTTGAACATAACTGTCGTAATGTGGGTTTACTATTAGTTACACCTCTGCCTAACCATTCGAGTATGACAAGCGAGATATTATGATGCGCTATCACTACATAGTATAAAACAAAGTCGCTTTCTCTGTCCCTATGTCCCTTTGTATGTTTAAATCTTTGAAATTACGCAACGGATTTTGATGCGGTTTTTTTTAATAGATAGAGTGATTCAAGAGGAAGGTTTATATGTATATATTGCACCCGTGCGAAGCCGGGGCCGGTCGCTAGTTATAATCTAAAAAGCAAATAAAACGACGAATTTCGTATTATTAAATTTCATTTATTCATAACTATCTTATGCCTGCGGCTTCGCTCGCGTTAATTTAGATACAATTCGGGTTGTACTCTGCTTGTAATAATATAATTCAATCATGATTTGAAAGACACGTTGCGCCATCTCTTGTCATAAGAACGTCATTGTTGTATTCCTCGGGAACAGTATTTTTTTTTCGGGATGAAAAGTACCCTATGTCCGTTTCTGTACACCTGACAACGTATACGCAAAATTTAAGGATGATCGGTTCAGTGGTTTAGGCGTGAAAAGGTAACAAACAAACAAACTTACTTTCGCATTTAATTAAGTAAGGATAAGGATATCTATATTATTTCTTCAGAACGTTGCCTATCTCGACATATGGCTGCCAACTTCACACGTAAACACCTCGTTACCTGAAAAAAAAAAGCAATATTATCAGTATTTTAAATAACAGACTGTCTCGTAGGTTTAGTGGCCGCAATCACGACAGCTAAGTATGGTGATCCTGGGTTCATACCCCGGCTGATCCCAACATGGTTGGGAAGAATTGAATTAATTATTTTATTTTTGAATTGTTTTACAATGGACACTTTTAACGTAGGTACACATCTTGCTACATCGTTCTCACATAATGTACCATCTCAACATAAATGATGTAACCAAGGCTTTGTAAAAGTATTCTGATTTAAAAGAGTGTCCATGGAGTTTCTTGCCCGTTCTTCTCCATAGAGATCTA
This sequence comes from Noctua fimbriata, assembly GCA_905163415.1. Classification (NCBI taxonomy): domain Eukaryota; kingdom Metazoa; phylum Arthropoda; class Insecta; order Lepidoptera; family Noctuidae; genus Noctua; species Noctua fimbriata. The sequence goes on along the minus strand of LR990945.1, from coordinate 15,034,043 downwards.
CGTTAGGGAATGGGCAACCACAGTACTTTCACAATTTTTATGCCTTGTGATTGGGACTGTAGCTACTTTTCACTGTTGTTTGTTTCGACAATTCAAAAGTGCCTGTAACTGGCCTACTTGAAATAAATGATTTGATTTAAGAAGATAATAATTTCAGTAAAACTTCTGGGTGACCCAATTGAGGTCTAAATAATAGCGCAGTTGGATATTGAACTCAAGATTCAGCACCAAGACTTGAAATTCCAACAATGTACGAATTCAAATTCAAAATTTATTTCACTAGCTTCCGCCAGCAGCTTCAACCGTGATTACAAGATTAATTATAGCTTTTCGCCGAGGCATCGCTCGCGTTATTGTAAGAAAGTTTACTATAGCCTACGACACTCAAAGATACTATAGCTTCCCATTTTTATTTTTGAATCTGTTAATTTGCTCCTTAGATTATTCCATACATATCAACTTACAAACTTTACATCATTAGAATAGAATAGAATTTCTCTTTCTTTGAGTATCCATTACTCAAAAAAGTGTTAGTAAAACTTACGACAATGTTAGTAAGCACTTATAAAAACAACACAAGAAATAACGGTGGATCACGGCTGCGACAACCCATGAGTGACAGCACAACAGCGCCCCACACACACAGCGCAGGCCACTGGCTACCGTTGGTGCAGCCCCACACCCGGCGCACCAGGGAAGCGCACCCTGGTTGCGTAAATACAATACACGTGCGCATCCGCGAACATCCGCGAACATCCCCGAACATCCCCGAACATCCCCGAACATCCGCGAACATCCCCGAACATCCCCGAACATCCCCGAACATCCCCGAACATCCGCGAACATCCCCGAACATCCCCGAACATCCCCGAACATCCCCGAACATCCCCGAACATCCCCGAACATCCCCGAACATCCCCGAACATCCCCGAACATCCCCGAACATCCGCGAACATCCCCGAACATCCCCGAACATCCCCGAACATCCCCGAACATCCGCGAACATCCCCGAACATCCCCGAACATCCCCGAACATCCGCGAACATCCCCGAACATCCCCGAACATCCCCGAACATCCCCGAACATCCCCGAACCTCCGCGAACATCCCCGAACATCCCCGAACATCCCCGAACATCCCCGAACACCCCCGCCGCGCTACAGCGGGGCAGCCCCACCAGCATCCTAAACGCGTTATACTGAACGCCATTATAATTAGATTTAAACGAAATATCTTCTGTCCAGCCTTCTGCCCTAGGGCACCCTTAAATCACCCTTAGTAGCTTTGTGCCAGTGAATACGGGTTCGAATATATTTTCTTACCTTGATGCGTGGAAATGTGCTGCCTCAACTTCTTGATGCTTATAAATTGCTCGCGACAAACGCGGCACTTGTAATGGTAGTCCACGATCTGGATAACAACAAAATCAAGTTGGTAAAAATTAATACAACTAAAAAAAATATTTTGAATTTATTTAGTGCTAGTTTCTGCCCTTGACTTCAGCAGTGTCCACCCTGAATGTCCATTTTTTTTTTATAATTTCCCCCCACTAATAATTTTTACTATATCGTGGGCACAAGTATATAGACTCACATACACTAACAGCCACATTCAAAATATGTATGTATTTTTTAAATCGAAAAATCGTTTTCAATAAAGCTTTTTCCATCAAGAATTTCTCAGTAGCACCAGAGTCTAGATCTGTGCTCAGCTGATGGCAATAAGCTCATCCCCTATAACATCAGACTTAAACATAACTGACAAAATGTGAGTGTACTATGTACGTACATCTCTGCCACACTCTTCGTGGATTACAAGCACACAGTCAAACCAGAAAAGGAGCGGGCATCGGTATTTTTCGAGTTTCCAAATTACGCGGTATCATGAAAAAAAATTAATATGCGGAAAAATTCAGACACACAATCTAGCAACCCTAAGTCATTCCATGGTTGTAACAGCTCTAAATTAGATCTCATCCTCAAGCGTTCGTATTTCCGAAGACAGACGATGATTCCCGATGCACTTACTTTGTCCTTGAACACCTGTATTGTTCTGTTATTTGAATTTTAACTCACCTCAGCCAAAATTGAAGATATAATCTTCTTGTACTCCTGCATATCTTCTGACGAATGCGTCTTGAAATGCGCCAACAGATTGTACACAGTGACAAAGGAACGGCTGCAGATCGGGCAAGCAATGCTCTCTGGAAATAATGAATAGCATGGTTTGAGCACGTCATGAGGCTACACGTTCCCACGGCTGGGACTGGGAGAATTAAATAGAATAGAATATCATTTATTTCTGAGTATACGGTAGGTACATAAAGATTTAGAACTTAAAGTTCGAAGTTAACAGTTTAAATGGTTTAATATTACAGTGTTGCAGAATAAATGTTGTGCCTCGGCAAAGTTCGGAATCAATCGTACTGTGTCGGACAATCACATAGCGCCGGCCAGTGGGATCGCGTCATACGGTTCTATGTCCCATATGACGCTAGACCCTCGGCTATACCGAGGGACACTCGCTCGCCGTCACTTACCGTGCGCAATCATCGGCCATTTACTTTTACATTTGTTAACCACCCAGTCAGTAGTCTTTATTTCGAAAGCAGCAGTTTTTTTTAGTCGAGAATATGACAAGTGGAGCTTGACACTCAAACACGTACTGTACGTTACAAAAACGTTTGGTCTTATAAAGCACTCTCAATTTTAATTTATAAACCCATTGCATCGACATAAATTAAAAATATCATCATTTATCAGTGAATCTTTTGAAAATGACAGAGACAGAGATGTTTGACATACATATTGCAGAGTTACCTCTGCATTTTAGCCTTTTTGCTAAAACCTCAAAGCCATATTCTTCTTTTAAAATTGTCAATTCTAGATTCTAAATTATATTATATATTTTTATTTTTTATTATTTTTTTTTATTTTTTTATTATGTTATTATATTATATTATTTTTATTTATTTTTTGATTTGTTTTATTTGTTTTTTATATTTATTGTTTGATCTCATTTTTTTTCTCAGTGGTGCACTGGATTTTGATAGATGATCATCCTATTATTTTTACGAAAATTATGCCTAAATTTGTAAAGTAATATTGATAAGCATGTTTTATCAGTTTCATTGAGGCAAATAACCCATTTTTTTATATATGTTTTTAATATGTATGTTTAGTACTAAACGAATTTAGTCACAAGTGGTGCAAGCCTTAATGTAACTTACGATAAAGTTCAAATCCCAATGCAACTAAATTTTTTCAAGGACTCTTTTTATTACAATCACTCAAAAATCAACTTAAACTACATAACGCTAAAGTAGAAAGTTGAGTAAAAAGGATGAACTATTTTATCATCTAAGATTCTAAATTCAAATGTCAAACCTACCTGTTAATCCTATCTGTCTATTCAGACCTGTTGAAAGAATAAACGGTGAAATCGTACTTACATGCACGAATCAGAATTTTACTCGTATCTCTATCTCTTTCTGGCATTCGGAAAGTTCATTTGCTAGAGCGAGAATGAGTATCCGGACAGTCGAAAAGGTGAAAGGTGTATGTAAGGATCGTGGCGTGGCGCTCTATATTTTCTACCTACCCTTATGAGCAAAGGCATAAGATTATGTTTGTATGTAGTAGAGTTGTCTACTCGTTGGTCTAGCGGTGGTAAGTTCAACTATTGAGCATGGGGTCCTGAGATCAATTCCGCTATTCAACAGCAATTGGGTTTTTGGTGTTGGCAATATGCTCACGACCACAAGCTACTATATGGAACAAGTGGCAATTTTCATTAACAAGGTGACACTTATATTAATACCTAGGAAAACATCCAAAAAAATAAAGCAATAATCATTTATTTCTTCAACATAAGTACTATGTGCGACGTAAAGCTACGAAGCTGTATTTTATTCTCACTAGAGCTTTGTTTTTCTCTGCAATGAAAGATTTCTTCTTTTTACACGACTTCCCAAAAAAGGTGTTAACACACCTTTTTTTTTTATAATTTTTTTTTTCTTTTTTTTTTTAAAAACGTTGCCCCACACTAGGAATTTCTCCTGTATCGTGGGTGCGTTTACAAACATTTAAATTCACATACACTAACAGCCAGACCCGGAACAACTACCTGTAAGCCATACAAATAATGTTACTTACTTTTAGTATTCTTCTTGACGCCCCTCCACGAAGTCTGGAAGCATGGTGCACACATCTTACAGTAGACCATCTCTTTCATATACATCTTGTCTTCATCAAAATCTTCTTTATCTTCCACATCCTCTTTAGGGTCTGTTGATTTTCTGAAGAAGAAGTATATTATAGAATAGAATATTCCTTTTTATATGCACCATACAAATACAAGTCGACCCCAACATACATAGTTGGGAAGAGGGTAGACAGATGATGTTATACTCCTTATAAATAACATTTATTCCAAATAGCGTGACACAATATCTGTCTTATCGCTAAAAGCGAACTTTATAAGACAACTTTTGGATAGATTCCAGGAAGAGAGAGAGACGGTACTGCTGGTAGTCTGTGATGTACCATTTACATAATAATACAAGGTGCAAACAGACCCTTCACAAGACCAACAACCAAGCATTCTGTACAAAAAATTGTGTGAAAAGTCACGTTTTATGATAGGACTCAATATAATGCGCTCAAAACATTGTGCTGATGATGCATTCTTCTTCTTCTTCTTTAAAACTTTCCTCACAATGAAAGACCAAGAAAAGTAATTACCGATCGTTAGGTTCAACCAGCTTATACACTGCTGATGTTGCTTCCCTCGGCTTATAGACAACGAGAACCTCCCCATCTTTACTGTCTTCTTTACTCAATATCACTTCATCAGACACATGGTAAGGCTTAGGTTTTCTCGCAGCAAGGTGGAACGTAGTCAGAACTTTCTTCTCCTTGTAACGGGGGAGTACGCATTGGAAAATCTCAGACTTCTTGTCGCCTTCCTCGTTTTCCACACATGTCTTGCTCCAAATTGTGGTTTCTGGTTTTCCTGTAATGTTTAATTAAGATGGTCACATACGAGTAACAAAATATGATAGAAATTATCATGTGACATAATTACTAAATATAAATCAAACTATACAAAAAAAAAAAAAAAAAACGATTGGCACATGTACGACGGAGCAGGACTTGAGGACGCCTTAACCGACTACCCTGACTTTTAAAACTTAATTATTGTTGCTTTTAGGACCAGGTGTAACTGCACTGCTTATTATACTCATTTTTAGTTAATTGCACCCATGCGAAGCTGGGACAAGTCACTAGTATAAAATCAATTAGTTTATATCAGTGACTGCTGAGCAGTGGTGGCCCAGACCATGACTTAGCCAGGTTCCAACTCAGCCAGGCGCATTACTTTGTGTAATTTATTTCATCACCACTGCTCTCAAAGCAGCAAAAAGAAACATCATGAGGAAACCGAGCATGTCCAAGACGCAATTTGAAGATGTGACATCTACTAACCCCATTTTGGGACCACATGATGGATTGCCCATACACTCTCATACAGAGGAGGCCTGTGTCCCAGCAGTGGGAACATTATAGGCTGATTATGCTAAATGCTATGCTAAGGTCCATGAGTTTTTTTTCTTCAGCAAAAATTTACTGTTGCAAGCCCTATGTCCTAATGCCTTACTACACCAACACAAAATTTGACAAAATAGGATACAATAAAAAGTCTCAGATACACAGACCTGATTGTTTGTGAGCTACATTCCGGAATACCACAGTTCTTGAGGAACTATAAGTGTCCCCTCTCTCCGGTTTCAACAAGTTGTCACAATGTTTGAAATGCTCCAGACACACATTGTTCCAGTTGTTCATCCTTTTTATATCAGACTCCTCATACTGTATAGCTTTTACGGGCAAACACAATGGGTCATCATAATCTGGAATCCTTATGTTAAGCTGTTTTCGATCCAAAACGACTTCTTTGGGGGGAAAATACGTTGTTATTTTTGGTTTCCGGCCCAGACTATAACCAGTAGCTTTTAAAGTCGGACGAGGTTTTAAATTTTGAACAGGTTCTTTATGGTACGTTTTCAGTTTTTTAACAACATGCTGCCTCTTTCTTTTGCCTTTTGAACTTGGTGGACTTGGCGGCAGTAAGTCATCATTAGGATCATAGTCAGAATCGTCTTCGTCTTTCCTTCTTTTACGTTTCTTTTCAGCCGGTAAACGTTCGACTAGCAGTGGGGTTGGCTTCGCTTCGAGTCGGGGTACTAAATGTGGGACCGGGACTGGTACAGGGACTGCTTGCACGCATTGTTGGACAATATCAGCATCTTCATCCAGAAACTCTATGTCACCATCAGATTCGGCCATAATTCGATAAACAAAAAAGATTTAACAGAGACACAAGCCAAGGCAACGCATGTATTCAAAGCAACACCGTATTCGTTCCTGTCAAATTTTTGACACTAATGTTGTGACAGCAACAGAAACGACACGGGATGACGGAAAGGGTTTTTGTTTGACAGTATTGACTCCATTTTAAATTGTCTATTAAATGAACTTTCGTTTAGGAGCGTGTAAAGATAAAATATCTTTCTATTTTCACAAGCTGTGGTAAATAATGTTGATTATTCCAACTAACTCATGTGTCTCTACTATCACCAAGAAAATAAAAAACTCGTGTGAAGGAGGCCAAAGGATCAGTCAAACTAGTACAGAGAAATTGTCAGAATTTGATAATTTTTCGGTATCGGTTACACCTTTAATAGTGCACGGTGCACTGGACATTATCGTCAATCGCGAGGCTCTTACATCCATACCAAAATATTTAATACTTGAAAAACCTACTTGTAGAGACCTACATAGATAGTTGATCTTACTCAATCTAATGCAAATATCTCATGATAAAAACAAAATATGACGATTCACCTAGGAAATGAAATCACTTGAATTCCTTATCTACTAATTAATCATACACATGTGAAAAACCATCTTTATATCAAACACACACAACAACTTGTTAGGCGCGTCGCTCACTCGAACTAAAGTCGAGGCGGCGTCAAAGCGCGGGCGCACATGCGGCGCGGCGCGCTGCATCTACATTTTCTATAAGAATAAATGCCAGTGCGCTCATATACCAGGGTCGCGGCGAGGACGCTGTGCCCGTTCGCGTCACGACTCCACCGCCATTTTGTCATTTGGTTTCGTGCTTTGCTAAATAAAGAAATGGAAAGAAAGCATAGCCGCCCGCGCCTCGACTCCAAGTAGAGACCTATCCTCGGCCGTGCAGCGACGTCGCCACGACTTACCAGTGAGCGACGCGCCTTAGGAATATGAGTAATCAACATTTTAAGTACCTACCTACTTTAATTATGCATTTATACGTACTCAGGTACATAAGTACAGTCATGAGCACTAATATGTACCTACCTAAACATTTATCATTATATGTACTCAGGTACGTAAGTACAGTCATGAGCACTAATATGTACCTACCTTAAGGGCATTACATGGCTCAAATCCCAAAAACAGCGTATGTTCAAACAAATTTGTTGATGAATCCCTTCGTGCGTTTTCCGTGTAAAAAAAGTATGTTATAGTTAAGTTCATCACAAATAAATTGTATCGTTTAAAATTTTAATAAACCTTCTCAATTTTTTTTGGTTAATCGTAGAAAATACGTCCTTTTTCAACCTTAATTGTAAATTATCTCTGTAACGGCTGAATAGATCGGCATGAATTTTGTAACAACAAATACGTAATGATATACTTAACAATCCGTATAGTTTTTTTTCTGTTAATTCTTTTAATATTTTTAAATAATAAATAAAAACCGAAATTTTGCGAAATGTGCGGGTAAGTCAACAAAAACCAGTACAGGGATCAAATCATCGAGGTCATCGAGCAATGTAATGCCCTTATCATTTATCGAAATTCAAAAGTTTTTTTCTCGTAGAATAACGGTTTCTACTTTGAGATAAGGCCTATTTCGTAATACTATGGCTTCCAAAATACTATGTTTGTTAAAACGTAAAACGTTAATTTAAAATGTATGAAAAAATCACTATTAAAACTAGCTACGTGAAAACATAATTATTGGTGCTCGTGACTGTAGGTACTTAGTTTTTCCTCTAAGTTTTTACGTCACCCATACTTTAAGCCTATCTTTGTGCTATCACTAAGTTTATGCGGTCATGAAGCTTATCTTTATGAGTCTTTTTTATTATAATTATAAACAACGTGAGCTGATTGCAAAGGATACTGAAATACTCGTTAGAACGAATGTCGCAAGAGTTAGGGAAACCCCATAGTGTCTTCAACAGATTTGCTTATTTAAGTTATTAAACATTACGATCCATAGATTTATATCATAAATGAGGCCTACCCGTATTTGGCTCACGCTAACACATCCTATATAAAATGATAGATACGATGAACAAGTATGAGTGAGCGAGAAAATACAAAACAAATCTCATTGTCAACTAAATAAAAACCTGAACATTTTTTGGCGCGATAAGGGGAATTTATGATTAAAATCTAAAAAAAAAAGTGTGTTCATAAACGGCCTTAGTAAATCATTCAAGGGATTATAATCATGAGCTTAATTCATTTATTTATCGCGAAAGGTGTGTCATATGACAAAAAATTCCCGGAAGTAGACGGGTGACGTTTGATTTTGTTTTGATAGACCTTATCGTAAGTATTAACTTATTATCACTTTAAATATTATTCTTTCCTGTAATTTCCCGAATATCAGGCAAAGGCCACTTCGCATCCAGATCCCAGAGACGGAATGAGCTTGATCACCACGCTTGCTCAAGGCCCACCGCTGGTGCCCCGCGGGTAGCACGTCCAGGGGTCGGCAAGTCAAGCAATTATGCAATATAGTTCTGTTTAAACTTTATGGCGGGTCGGAAGTTACCTGCGAGTGACGATCTGCGCAGGTATAACGGTTCAAACTTTATAGCGGCTTGGAACGTCAAACGTAAAACTGCGCAGAACACAGTTTTAGCTATCAGCGGAGCGCAGAGGACGCATCGTCTTCACTGTATAATACGCAGACCATGAATACATGTCACTCGAAGCTAACTTCCAGCCTATACAAAGTTTGAACAGAACTATACCTTGTATAGAAACATTAGAAACAGCGGAGGAGTAGGGCGGGGCAGGGTAGCCATGGCCCAGGGAGGCAAACTTATTGCAACATCAGGTCATAGTCATCAGATCAGATTATTACTATTTTTATCGGAACTACGTAATAAAAACAAGGAAAACCAAGCAGTGGCGTACACCTTACTACACACCAACCGGCACGGAGTTGCAGATTATGACCCCCTAATTTTTAGACTAGGAGCACTGTATTCTTCTAGCCTGCGGCCTACCTTCTATCTTCCTCAATGCGAGTTGGCGATTTCAGATCGAAGACCAAGGTTTCCTCACGATGTTTCTCTTCACTGTTAGTAATGAGTGGCGCCTCAGTAAAAACTACTTAAAAAATACGTATGACTTTGAAAAAGCCAGCCAAATTCACAAATTAGAGCGTCAGAAGCGGATCAGATAAGTAACGGGTCAACAAGACAATACTGTTCACTCCTTGAGTAAAATATTTACGTCACATATTGCGTTCCTTTCGCCATTGCCAATCCCTTAGATGAAGAGTTGAATCTAGACGCCCACGCCCCACATTCAGCAGTCGCGTTTTCCACTAGACCAACAAAAAACAAAACAAAAATAATCATCAAAACATACGATATGACACGATATAAATAACAATTACCTAATCAATCATTATCAACATTAGATTTGAGTAAAGATTATCAGTATAACAATGCATTATAAAAGTAAATCGTGGTGTAAAACTGATATCATTGTGATTACGAGGAATCCTGAAACTGAAAAAGAACGTGTTGCTTGTAACTTGTAATCTATAGGGGACATGAGATATGTCATAAGTGGTAATAAATATACGCTGGTTAGTCCCGCCGTATCAGTCCACTTATAGATATAACACTTGATGCTTTTATGAATAGTTAAAAGCTTAGCAATGAAAATCCTGGTACACAGGCATGCAATTGTTTCTATTAGGTGTAGTGCAACCAAGTGTATAAAAACAGTTTGAAAAATGTGTCGGTGCCTTGTGAAGTTTGTTTTATTTTTCGTTAATTTCATATTTTTGGTTAGTATGCATTTTATTATTATTTTGTTGTATTTTTTTTTTATCTTTAAATTATCAGTCTATGGTTATGGATGGACTGTGTGAAGGATGATAATGCTAGAACAGCTGACAGCTGAGGTGACGAGTAATAGAGAAGTATGGAAGAAGAAAACATGCTGCGCCGACCATAGATAAATTGGGATAAGGGCAGGAGAATGATGATGATAATGATTGTTAGTCTGATCAGTTAACTCGTGTATATTAATAAAAGTATATCCAATGTCTCTGCTGCGTAAAAATATTGATCAACTTGAGTAGAAGTAATTACCTATCTAGGTCCGTAGTGCAAATAACTAAATTACTCACAAAATATACATACATATATGACAACCGTGGCATGGTAGGATTTTTTTTCAGGGAGTGCATTGTTATGTGCAAAAAAATGTCTATGTTTTTTTATATTTTATTTAAACGTAACAACATGGCAACACGGTGGCAATTATGGTACAGTTAAAAAAAGACAAAACATGGATAGGGAGCTCTCCAATAGGTGGACCAATGACCTAACATACCTAGGTCTCGGGAATCCCCTGGATGCAGGCAAAACCGGTTGCTGTGACGATCTTTAGGAAAAGCAAAAGCCTTTGTTCAGCAGTATTTCATTAAATAGGCAAAACCCAACCATGTCGCCTGTGTTGGAGTGTCCAAATACCTGTACTTCTGAGGGCCTGACAAACGCCCGGGGATGTAGGGGATAATCTTTGGAAGTACTGATCCGATTCCGAAAATTATTTCAGTAATGGGAAGCTACATTATCGCAGAGTGTCATAGGTTATAATTAAGATGTTACCGAGGGATAATTTGCGATCACAACGGGAGTGAAACCGTAGGCAAAAACTAGTTTAATATATTTTTTTTTTTGCCATCGATTCGTAAAGAAGATGCAGTAATTGTCAGATTCTTGAGCTAGTGATCATAATAAAGTCTTGTGGATAACTGGTTATATGTATACGTCGTTGGTCTAGTGGTCGTACGCGCTATTTCTGAGTATAAGTTCCCGAGTTCGATTCTCAGGTCGGTCAAAGTTCCATTGCAGTTTGGAGTCTGAATTAATGTACAGACGCACAACGCACATGAAGCTACCCGAAACTGCCGAAACTGTCAAATTTTCTGCTGTCAAATGCTTTAGCGATAAAGTAGAAAATCTATTAAAGAAATTTGACAGATTATAGGTACATAGCTTGATGTGCTGGCGTCTGAACAATCAAATCAAAGCATTTATTTCAAATAGGCCAGTTACAAGCACTTTTGAATTGTCGAAACAAAGACAACAATTAAAAGTAGCTATAGTCCCAGTGAAAGTATTATTATAGTTGCCCATTCCCTAACATAGATCTCTATGGAGAAGAATGGGCAAGAAACTCCATGGACACTCTTTTAAATCATAATACTTTACCTGGTACTTGTACCTGGTGGATGGTAATAAGCTCGGTCCCTATAACATGGGACTGACCAAAATGTGTTCTTCCAATTAATAATACTTCTTGTCTTATTCCAGATCATAGGCCTATTGGTGATCGGCGGCGGAGTTTTTGTGATCTACCAATTGGGGTCATATTTAACGGAAATAACAGATCAATTACCAGCTGAATTACCAACTGAAATAGTGCAAGAGTTTCAAGCAGATTTGGATTTCGTCCCTTACGTTATCATTACATTGGGATCTGTTATCTGCTTTATTGCGTTCTTTGGCTGTTGTGGAGCGATTACAGAAACAAAATGTCTGCTTGTAACAGTAAGTATTGCGTTTAATATGGATTTAGTTGACTTGACGCTTTCATTTAGTTTAGGGGAAATTAATATAATTATAATACGAATTTACCAACACCTTACGTCAATTAAGTATTTGCCGTGTTAAGGATGATTTCCACCAAACGGCTCGCATCACATCAGTTCGGTACGGATTTTAAAATCTTTAAACGATATTAAATCGTGTACAGTCACGAGCACCAATACGTAAGCACTTAACAACTTTTAAAAGTGTTTTTCTCCTACTGTTCTGATTAAAATTTCATGTTGTTACAAACACAGTATTTTGGAACTCATATTTCTATGAATAAGATCCTATGTCCAAGTTACAATCGTTTTTTTCGTGATTTTTTTTTAATTTTAGGAAAGTGTACACATATTGGTGCTCGTGACTGTACACAGTATTTAAAGTCTATATTACCAAGCCGCGCACAGCAGCTTGACCGCGGGCATCTTCCAAGACACGCGATCGTAGCTGAAAGTATGCTGCGACGCGCGATCGTCTCCGTTCGAATGTCGTCATATCCGACACGGCAGGAATGAAATTAATTGAAACGGATACGTTGGTATTGACGGTACGGAACCGATCGGCTGTCGCCGTATTTGTTCATGTCCTTTCCGATCTGATGCAAACGGCTCGCCGTTTGGTGAAAATCATCCTTTATAGCGTTCCATTAAAAAACTGTTAAAGAAAGGCGATTGTGATTTGAAAATACAATTTGAATTAATTTGCATAACAATATAATTCATTTAACTGACTTTACAATAGTCGTAAGTACATAGACGGACTAACGCGTATACCTTTTACACAGTATTTTTAGACAAAAAAAGAGTGAATGCAAGCGTGGCCATTTTGCGATCAGAGAATTTTACTATCATCGAGCTAGAGAGTAGAGCCTAGATAGGCTCTACTCTATAAAAGTCAACTTCATAAAAGCGATCTTAAAACTAGATAGTTTAAAGTCTGAAACCAATCAATATAAAAAAAACTTATTACCTATACCTACATAACTACCTACTTTGTATTGTACTATGTCGGGCTGCTATCCGCAATTCCACGTCCAAATCGTATATGTTGCGTAAATACTAGGTAATTATGGTACTTAGATATTGTGTGAGGAGTGAGGACTTGGTACATACATCTTACTAAAATGTATTTTATTTTTTCAGTATGCCACATTTATGGCTCTTCTAGCAGCCGCAAAAATAGTAATAACAATACTGCTGTTCGTCAAGCTAACTTTTCTCACAGAAAGAGCTGAAAACGCTGTAAACAATATGTTTCTGTCTGAAGACCCATATCAGAATGCGACCTTCCACGCTCTTGAATATCAAGTAAGAACTATTAGAATTTTGTTGTATCTCTATCCCTTTCTGACACTTAGAAACTTCATTTGCTAGAGCGAAAGTGAGTTTAAGTGAGTATTCTTACAGTTATTTCACAGTTATTTTATTTCACTTCTGGCTTTGCTTCACTGTCAAAATGACAGTGACATTTACGTGGCAATAAAGGTGCTGTCAGAACCAAAGTTTTCGACATAGCTCCACAGAACATCAATATAATACTCGGATCATAGCTCACAGAATAAGTAAGCTGAAGCGGCAATGAGCTCGCCATACTAGCCGTAGAGAATAATAATGAGAAACCGCCGCCGGCCCTTGGGGTAGACGTGTTCTTGAGTGGAGACCGCGAATCGGCAAGCGAAAGGTGGAACGACCTCAGGCTCGGTGGAGCGACGATCTTCGCAGGGAAGCTGGTAGCAACTGGATGAGAGTGGCCGAGAATCCGATTGAAGAGGCCTATGTCCAGCTGTGCGGTGGACTGCTTTAGGCGTATAATGAAGGATGCTGTCACTGACAAGTCTGACAAATAAAGGCGATCTTTATACCTGTAATTATAAGGTTTCTGTTAAATAGCTGTCAGAGGTAAAAAAACTGTGGGAGGACTTTTAAAACATTAGCTCTCTTATCGCTGTCGAATAAAAATGATTAATATTTCGACCGTGTCATTGTCCCCTTATCACTAAAGATTCGAGAGGATAAAATATTATAATGGGTATCAAATCAAGACAAGATTAGAATGAAACTGGTTCCGCTTGGTGACGCATACGAATTGAATTTAAGCGACACGGAACTGCGAAGAATGTTGTCTAGCTTAGGCCGAAACAATGCGATGAAACTATACTTTATGTACCCTCAGTATGTATGTTGTACCAAGAAAGTGTCAACTACCCAGTCTAAACATGACACACCATAAATCACTCAAAAGTTTCAGGAATCAATAATACTAATAGATTTTCTTCCGATTTCACAAGTCAACTTGTTAAAAAGTTTAATAAGATACATTTTTTTATTTTATATTATTTTTGACAGCTACAATGCTGCGGGACAACAGGACCAGAGTCTTATGTAAACGACTACAACCTCGCATCACCAACATGCTGCAGCCTCAATGGAAATGGAACAGTGACATTACCGATTGAGAACCTACCGATAGATGATCTTCCAATAGAAAATCTAACTACGAAGAATCAACAACGAGAGAATCTACCAATAGACACATCAAATCTTCCTGGAAATATAAGTATAGGGGATATTGATATAGGAGATATTGATTTAGGAGAACTGGGAAATCTAACAATATGTAAGAGAGAGGATGCATATCAAACTGGTTGTACGACAATGATTGGCGCTGCTGTCAGGACAATGGGGAGATATTTTGGAATTGGATTGATAGTCATTATCCTTTTCGAGGTAAATATACGAACAAAGTAATGTAGTTTTGGAAATTAATCGATATGCTAATTGGCACCCTACGCAAAGTCGTGTTGCAGTAAAGCAGTAGTGTCAAACAAACATAATTAAGTTTCTTCTAGTAGTTGCTCAACAATTAATTTTCCTAACTTTACCTAAAGAATCAATCTAGAAATTATTTGTCATAATTTCAAATTAGAATTAACTATAGTAAATCATCAAACAAATTAAGGTAGAACTCCATCTGGTGAGATCTGCGCAGGGTGACTCTTAGCAGCTGGTAGAGAGTGCTGAGGTTGCGATCGGAGATGCTTATGTCCAGCCGTGGACTGCTGTAGGCTGATGACGATGATGATTAATTGAAAAAAACCGAACAAGTACGAGTTCGACTCGCGTGGAGAGGGTTCCGTACGTTCATAGACTTCTTATAGGCAATAAATAAGCTACAGGCAAAGAACTACTTTTTTGTACTTTTTCAATTTTTTTGGTCTGTAGTTTCGGTGTTAAGGGGGGGAGGGGAATGGTCAATTTTCTCTTAAATGACTTCAAAAGTATCAGTCTAAAAAAATATATTTGAGATTCATTAGTTTACGTTACACATCTATCTTTGGGTCACCGACTGACATACGCGTACCACAACTCAATCGGTCCATTGACAACAACAACAAGACGGACAGGTGGATAGACAGATACGCGAGTGATCCCATAAGGGTATCGTTTTTTCGGTAGGTACGTAACCCTAAAAAGAAAAAGTCGGTAACGTACCTCAGATGCCAGTACATCAAGCTACCCGAAACTGTCAAATTTTCCCAATCAACCTTGAACCTGACGCTTTAGCGCTAAAGTTGAAAGTCTATTTAAGAAATTTGAATTTGTTTTTTTTTTTAAATTTGTAGCTTGATGTGTTGACGTCTTTACGAACTGCAACCCTCTTCGGAAAAACTCACACTTTGCCACTTGGAATCATTGTTTTCTCTTGCAGAACATCTTCTACACAATAAACTGTGACTGACGGTTTAGTTTATTTCAATAAATGCTAATATTTTTTTTTTTTTTTGTTTTCAGTTGTTCGCCTTGTTCTTCACAATTTATTTAATTAGAACGATGAAACTCAAACTCCCCAAAAGATATATTGAACCACCTAGGTATTATTATTAAGTTAAATCATAAATGAAATGACAAAAAAAAAAAATCTTCTATTGTTATGATAAGTAATTATCTGAATAAATAATTATTTTTACATTTTTTCTGTTTTTTACTCTTAGTATACCCATAGTATGTAGAGTCAAAGGAAACTGGTGATTTCAAAACTGAATATCAACCAGATTTGTCCGTGTGAGGTACATAAATGTAATGGACATGAAGGATCAGTCAAATTGGTGCGGACTGGTTTCGGACACCGAAATATCTGTCAGTGTCCAGAGTCGCGTTCGTAGTTTGACGCAAATTTAAACTATAACTGTCATTCATAGCTGGTCGCAATAAATGGCTAAAGCGGTGCATTGACTAAGGAACCTAGCACACTACGCGGCCACGACCATGACTTGTCGTATGACTGGCCGTTATCTTCAACAAAACTGAGAAAGTTTGGTCGCACGGCCGGTGTGTGACCAAACTTTCTTCCTGGTGGCCCAAGGAGTAATTCCAGTGTGGGAAAGAGATGACGACCTGTATAGATGTCTCTTTCCCACAATGGAATTACTCCTGCTTTAAGACGTCATAGTAACCCCCCCTAGTTAAAACTTCTGCAGCCAAAAGGCGTGCTTGTAGAATAAAAAATATTAACAATTTGGTTCCCTGACTTTACCTACACAACCATACAGTTTACTTCCTGTCCATAATGTCGGCGTTATAATTCCAACTGCACTCATTTTGGTATAGATCTTACAATTTTATTTTCACCTGACATGATTTTTTTTTTAAATAAACGTTGGACTGGTCTAGGAATTACTCCTGTATCGTGGATTCGTTTGCAAACATTTAAGTCACATACACAAAAAAACAAACAAATTGACACAGCTTACGGTACTAAGTAACGAAGTAACAACAGGACCAACCGAATTTTTTCTTAGGGGGACCTTAGACGAGGGACTAACGTGCGCAGTATACATTAATGTCTGAGCTGTAAGCTGAGTGATTTCTAAACGTGTGGCTTGCTGCTTGCCTGGCTGTGCCATAGACAAGATAAACGCTACTTATTATTGTCAACATGTCGGACAAGTTAGTAATTTTATCAAATATTTTGTTAATTTTTGTGTTTAAATGTAACAATTCAGTTACAACATCTTGTTTTATTATAAATAACAAACAATCTACCTATTGTCGTCGCAAAAAAAGCTTTAAACCGGTGTATTTGTGTCGTGTATTTTGCGTCGCCAATTCTTGACATGTGTTCCACTTTTATCGTGATCGATAAAATATCTATTTTTGTTGCAGTGAAGACTTGTTAGGTGACGATTTAGGAGACCAGAGCCTTGCGGACTATAACCTTGGCAATGAAGAGGAGGAACAGCTCTTGGCTGACGACTATGAAAATGCTGGTCCTCAAAACGTCCCGACGTCCATTGGGTCTAGTTACCGAGAAAGAGATTCTCTTGATTTGGGACCACCAGACTACCCCAGTCATGTTATGGAGTATAATCAGGTTGGTAGTTGTGCTGAAAACTCTGACCGAATTCTTTACTGTAGTGATTCTGCCTTTAAAAGTTTATAAAATATGGTTTAGGATTACAATAATATTGTGTAATAGTCTCAATGATCTGTATTCTTATGAAAGATACTAGACTTTTTTAAAGTTATGGTATTTATAAGAGACAAGTCTTAACCTGTCATTCTTTTCTCTTTTCTTTGCCATTCATAGCTAATATTTTGATAACGATCTTGGTATCTAATCAGAAGGTTGTGGTGCCAAGATCATCTCATTTAAAGTAGTTTCCGAGAACCTGACCAATCTGATCCTTCAGTTTGTCACTAGCTTATGCCCATGGCTTCGCCCGTGTGGAGTTCCGTAATTGTCTCGCGGAATTGTACTACCGGGATAAAAAGTATCCTATGTGTTAATCCAGGTTATAAATGAATTGGTGTTGGCACATTTCATCAGTCAAATCCGGTCAGTAGTTTGTGTGTGAAAGAGTAACAAACATCCATCCATCCTCACAAACTTCCGCATTTATAATATTAGTAGGATAGGATAGTCAAACCAATTTTTTTCAATAAGGCCTTTAAAAAGCACTTTTCGATGTCAAACTGTATGTAAAAATACTAGTTGCCCATGTTGTTGTTATTAAAATACTATTCACACACCCTATAAGGTGGAAGTGCCAAGGTAGCTTGCAAAATCAAATTTTCCTATGTTCTTTGGAATTTCAGTCAGAGTCAGGCTGTATGTTGAGCAAAATATGGTTCGGAACAGTAACAAATATATCTTTACAAAGTTATAATCATTAAAATCATCAATACAACTCTCCGAGTTCATTTAATACCATTGAATGACTTTTTCATGAAATAGGCTACCTTAGCGCATCCTGGTCAATTGTCTTTCCTTGTTTACAAATGGGAAGTATTTAAACAAGTGACTGTAAATTAAAGTTTTAAGTGACAAATATAATTTATTTACGTTATAGTATTACTAAGTGTGCGACTGACTGCGAGTGACGAGAAATCAACAGAACAGCAACTTACAAAATTTGTGTTATTTATAATACAAAATGAGACACTTCATAATATTTGTTTTGAGTGTCATCATTACGTCCTGCATTTTTTTTAATATTTGTCAAAGGGTAGCATTTAAACGAGCGAAAATAAATTCAAATTAAAGGTGTCTAAAATATTGAAAATGGGCTACTGAAAACTAAGTAAGCGACGAACAGTGGGCGAATACAAATGTTAAAAACTGCGACTTGAAAATACAAATTTGAGTTACTAGTTGTTCAATATGATCAGTGTGATAATTCAAGGATTCGAAAAAAAGTTAAAACAAGGTTATTAACCACTAGATTGTAGATAAGGCGTAGTTGACGTAGGCTCCTATTTCTGTTTGCAGGGTTTAACGTAACCTAAAACGAAGGGGTTTCCGGGGTTTTAGTTCGCTCACTAGATCCCGCCATCCCCTTCGAACCTAACCTGCCCGAGTCGGGGTACCACAAGTCTCTCTCAGACTTCACTCGCTCTTGCTTCCTATATTCTCGTTGCCACAATGACCGGATAAATAGTTACTTACTTGGTACAATAGTCGCCCATTCAGTATATTGGTCGCCAATTAAATTTTTATTCGCCCGATTAATAATTTCCCTTTGGCAGATGATTTATTTAGTTTGTTATGTAAAACCTCAATTGGAAAAATCGTCTCTGTCTTAATATTGAAGTTGCTCTCTCTGTACTTCTAGTCGTTCACTTAGTCATGTAGTTGCATGGCTAGAATTTTAATATCTGAAATAGATTAATCACAACCCACTTTTAGTAAGCTCGTTCGGGATTTTATTATTAATCAAAATTTGTTGTTTAGTTAATTTTTTGCTTACTCAAATTCATACCGCTCAAGTTATTAAAACAGTACTTGTCTCATCATCATTCGCTAAGATTTTTTTATTCATTCGTTTTATAATTCCCCTTTACAAATTACCTTTACAATTAATTTCCAGCCACCAATGGTGTACCAGGCTATGGCTGAAGCTGAATGTGTGGTGCCCAATATATCCGTAGAAGTTCCCATTGCACCAATACCAGAGCTCCCTACGTACGCACCTTATGAACCACCCGTATATGAGGAGCATGCGGTTCCACCTGCTATAGTAAGTTTTGTTTATGTCTGTAAAATAGTCCTTAACTACTAATGAGGTGTAGAGTAGTTCAAGAGAAGTTGTGTATTTGTATGTACCCCACACATTTTGCATGCACAATGCACTGAATGAGTCTTAACTTCGTCTTGATGTTTTGTCTTTTTTCACTATTTCAGTTCGTCCACTATATGTACCTGACATAAAATAGCTCTAGGTGAAATTTTTTTTCTTCCATAATATTATGAAACATCCTGTTAATGATGTTTACGTGTCAAACCGGAGAATACATACCTACCCAGCACTCGAGTCCAGTAGATCATCGCTTGCAACAGGGTGTTTTAACTACGTCATGCGTCATAATACTGAATATATTTTTATTATTAAATTATTAAAATCATTTTTTTTTGTGAATGTTTAGTATTCATTGGATACATGAAGTGGGCTGCCGTTGTAAGACGACTAAAAAGTCACGGTGTATACATATGTGATTGGAATTTTAATTTTTATAATTGTTTATTTAGTCATATTCATAATCATTTCAGAATTTTAATTTTAATTTATATTTAATTGATTATAATTGTAACTTTTTGTCTCAAATGTATACTTCATATGATCCTTAATGGATTGAAATAAATGATTTTGAATTTAACTATCTCTCTGTGATTGATAATCTGGTCTGTGCTTGAGTATTGTTCTATAATATGGAGCAAAGACCAAGCAGTCTAAAAAGACAGAATTGTAATAGAATAATAATATGAATCATGTTGCAATTCGTAAAATGGTTGCAGATGCAGTTAATATTAGGTTAGTGCCTAACCTGGTTTCAGTTTAAATGCCGCCCATGGGCCTCTGACTTGGCTTTACATGCTGTCGAGAAATATCTCTCAGGCATGCTGGTTACCTCACGTTTGCCTACTGAAGCAAGTGATAATTATACAACATTATTTTTAGTATATGCGAAACCTGAAACACCTGTCGAGTATTTTTATATAAAGAATCTACGTACAAAATTTCAAAACTGTATCATGAAAAATCACAAAGTTATAAGCTTATTCTGTTACCTGGTTGTCCGCACAAAAGCGTAGTCACCACGCAACGCGCCCGCGCCGGGCTTCCAGCGTTGTCTTGAGCTCATTGATAAACATTATTTGGCAGTAGATACCTAAATTATTGCGATAGGTACTTAATGTCGTTCGGTGTCCAACTTGTAACTTTTTTTAAATATTTTTGGGACAAAATATAACATGGTTTAAAATTGATTGGAATCGATTCAGTTACTTATTCTGAACAAACTATATTCAGGTTCCGCATATACTAAAAATAATGTTGTATAATAAGCACAAAAATCCGATAAATCAGAGGCAGGACCTATGACTTGTCAGTCTGACGGTCACACCAATAGGCTAAACATATTATTGTATATTTTAACTGATCGTCCCTTATGTTTCTGCTATAGCCGGGCCTGATACTTTACATTATTTTCGAAATATATAAGAATCTTTTATAAATTGTTTTTTTTTTTTCTTTTTGCAGCCAGCATCCCCTGTAGAATCACCGCAGATCGTCCCAACTGACATGAATGCACTACAAAGTAAGTTATCATGTTTTTTTTTTTAATAGTGTTTATTGGATTGATCATAATTTTAGGAAATCGGCAATACCCAAAAGCAACAGATATGTTGCCGGCCCAGAAATCAAGCTGAAATGATTGCTGACATATGATTAAAGTTCCATGGACACAAACAAAGTGCTATGCTTTCACATTTACTGTGCGAAACGCCAGTCTGGAATTCACTGCCGGCTTCTCCGTTTGCCGATAATTATAATCTGGAACTCTTCTAAGTTTGAGTGAATCGGTTTCTTCTAGAAAAGTGTAACTGCTAGGCGGGTGAAGACCAAACACAAGCCTATTTAGTATTGTTCCTTATCCAGTCTGACCCAGCCACTTTTTTTAATGTTTTAGAGTAAGCTGGGCTTCAGTCAATACCTATATTTTTGTGGTAATATGTTACTTATTTGTCAACAGATGGTGATCTAGAGGGTCCTCGCGAACGTTTCGTGTCTGAGAGACCCCCAGGGGCGCAGAGGTTGCCGCAAGTCAGGGATATACCAGACAGTTTAGGTAAATATTACTCACATCATCATATCTCATCACAATGATACTTAGTCTAGTTACAGGTAGTGGTCAGTAGCCCGAAAGTTTGACAACCAGTCTTACCCAGCACGCGTAGCATGACCAGTAATGACCACCGTAGAAACGGGTTTTGTCGACGGTAGAATAACAAAAGAAATCTGTCATTTTGTCGATTCTTACGTCGACAATACCCGTTTCTACGGTAGTCATGCTAAGCGTGTTGGGGGATCATATTAACCAGTACTAACTGGGTTGTGAAGGTTTGATAGGCTCGTGTAAAATATTCAGCTGCATCCAGTTATACTGTAAGCCGACCCTAAAATAGTTGGGAAAAGGCTAGGCAGATGATGATGATGTGCAATATTAACCTGCCTGCTATGGCTCGCAAGTAATTTATGTTATTTGAATGTTGGTACAGACAAGGTGGTGATACCGCGCGGCGGGTTCGGTCGCGGGCGCACGTCGTGGCGGAACCCGCAGTTCGTGCAGCGGTTCTCGCACCAGCCGCATCCCTACAGAAGGAATAATGTACATCGGGTATGTGTGATCTTACTATTCTGTTTATACAAGATTAAGATAAGAAGTTCTGTATGGTGTCCGGACGTAAAGAATAGCACCATCCCATATCTTCCCGTGGGTGTCGTAAGAGGCGACTAAGGGACTTACCAGAGAATGGGCAGCAGCGTTCTCTGATTCTACAACAACCATACTGCGATCGCCAACCCGCCTGCCAAGCGTGGCGATTATGGCAAAACCCCCCTTCTTGGGGGAGGCTTATGTCCAGCAGTGGACTTTTCGGCTGAAATGATGAAGATAAGAATAGTCGATTTTCATGTAATTTTTTTTTCAATATCGTCAGCGTACAGACATCGGCCTGTTACAATTTTATTATATCATGTTGAATTCTAGCAGTCTCAATGTTGAAGTTCGAATTGAATCACAAATTTTAAGGCGGGTGTTTAAAAAACAAGTCGTAACAATGATATTTGAACTTTATCGTGTTTTTATGCCTTGTGACTGGGACTGTAGCTATTTTTCATTGTTGTCTTTGTTTCGACAATTCAAAAGTGCCTGTAACTGGCCTATTTGAAATAAATGCTTTGATTTTGATTGATTTTGATTTTTTGTATTTCCAAGGCTTGATAACTTTCGCATACTTAACGAGTATATTTCTACGTGTTTCCAGGGCAATTTCAACCAGCAACAGCGTCCGTCATTTCCCCCCCAACAACTCCGACCGAGCCCACCTCAAACCCGGCCCGAGTTCCCACCAGACATGCGGCCCGACATGCGACACGAGCCCCTCAACCTCCCTCAAATGGGCCCCGAAATCTCCCCGGAACGCCCCATTTTACCCCAAGACATGCAAATGTTCCGCCCACCCATGGAACGCCCCCCATTCATCTCCCCCCGTTTCCAATACCGACCTCACATGGAAGAGCGTCCCCAATTCGGGCAAATAAGGCAGAATTTCGAGCCTAGGCCTGTGTTTTTCCGGCCTAATTTCCCGCCTAGGCAGTTTGCTCCTCCTATGAGGGAGATAGTGCCTAACTCTAGTCATATGCCTCAAGTTACGATAAGGCAAGCCTTACCTATGCCGGGTCCGAGTATGGAGAAAGGGGCTAAGGACCCTGGAAGGGAGCCTGAAGTCAGAATGTTACCGGTGCCGCTACCAGCGAACTTGCCTCCTGGAGGATTGGCTGGGAAGAAAGTCTTGATCAATCCGCATTTTAAAGGGAACTTCCAGCCGCCAGTTGAAGGTAAATATTGCTTTTTTATTCTGTTGTGTAGTTTTTAGATTATCTCCTTTATTGTGTGTTTCCGCCGATTGCTTGTAGCGGAGATGAGAATGTTGAGGTGGATGTGTGGTGTGACAAGAATGGATAAAATAAGGAATGAGTATATTAGAGGAAGTTTGAAAGTTGCGTCTGTTACAGAAAAGTTGAAAGGGAATCGACTGTCTTGGTGATGAGGAGGGACGAATCGCATGTGACTAAAAGAGTGATGAATATAGACGTTGATGGATGGAGAGGGAGAGGAAGACTAAGGAAACGATGGATGGATTGTGTGTGGAATGATATGAAAGAAAAAGGTGTAAATGATAGCGTGACGGTTGACAGGGGAGAATGGAAGGAAAAAACGTTTTGCGCCGACACCAAGTAACATGGGACAAGGGCAGGAAGATGATGTGTGTTTAAATAAATTATGTTGTCTGATGAGATAAAAAAAAACACTAAGAGTGTTTCGGAATGTTCCACCAGTGGAAATGTACAGTTGCCAGCGCATCCAGTTACCACAAACTGTCAAATTTTCTCATTTGATTTTGAACTTAACCATCAACATTTTATGGCTTAAAATCATTTCTAGAAATTTGACAGTTTGTGGTAACTTGATGCGCTGGCGACTGTACAATTATACTGCAGTCAATTTTATGTCAAATGTTATGTATGTAGAGGTTGGCATTCAATTTTACAAATTAAATAGTTGTCCTCCAAAAAACAAAATAAAAACTTTCTTGTATGGTCTGTCACAAGTCAAAGAAGTATGGAAGAAGAAGACATGCTGCACCACCCCCAAATGAATTGGTATAAGGGTAAGAGAATGAGACAAGCCACTATCTTCTGGAATATAATAAAAATGTTCTAAATGAATTTGTGAACTGCATTAAACTCAATGTCAATAAGGTTGCCAGCTTACAAAATAATTAAATTTCCAATCATAAATGCCAATTAGAACTACATAGTGTATGACCGTCTGTGTGTCAAAGCGTACTGTCTCAGAAAATATATTTTAATAATTGTGACTGTGTTAAAAATAAGTAATGTCGGTAGGGTTACCAGCCTACATACCGACGCGAATACAAAAGTCGCCGCCGCTCAGTCCGACCCTAGAGAACAAATTCGGTAATTCTAGCTTATTTGTAGTGTATTGCATGGTTTTGTAGCACCCCTAGATATTAGTGCCGATATTGATATGATTTCGAATTAGTTTATTTCTATCGTAATTAAAATCGTTTGTAATGTAGTTCATTTTAGTTTTTTTACTGTTTATTAGCTAACTTAAATTAATAATGTCAAACAAAAAAATGCTTCCTAATGTCGTACAATTTGCCTACGGAATAAAAAAAATATAAGTCGAAAAAAACAACAATTTCTTGCTGTTATTTTTAATTTTAAAAACATAACTGGCGAAATTTGCGTGTCCTATTCTGCCGTCGTAAGAAAAAAGGGCACAACTAACATTTTTGTCAAAATTGAGTTATATACATATTTAGAATCAGAAAAAAAAGGCACATCTACTCAATTTATTATAGAATTTTATCTTCAAGGGATTCGGAGATACAGTAGGCTCAAAAGGCACAAATGAGACTAATATTCATGTTTTATAGAATGAAAAGGCACATTTATTTACAATTATATTGAAAAGGCACAAATACGTAGATGTGACTATTACTTAATACAGATTTTTACTAAAAACTACTTTGAAAAGGCACACTTACAACATAACATAAAGAAAACCAATAAAAACTTTAAAGTCGATTTTCTCCATATTTATAAAATGTTAGTTGTGCCTTTTTTCATTATGACGGCAGTATTAGGTACACCTATGCCTAACCCTTCGTAGATTACAAGCGAGATGTTATGCTACTTTTTAAAATGCAGCTTTATCTTAATTATCACATATAGATATGTTTTAAGTTAGTAAGAGTAGATCGAAAACAGTATCGGCGCTATATTACATGTTTTCACTTGTATTGCACAATATTCATACACCCTGCTTGTTTTGATGTTAGATTATATTTTATTAGTCAAAACTACACACAAACTTTCTTAGTCTGCTTGTGAATGTATCTCTTACACCTACTTATATTCCTTACAATATTTTGTTTTGGATAGCAACTTATACTTAATGTCTGTCTAAATGCAGTGGGGATTGTCTATTATTCAAAAATTGTTCTAATTACAAAACCATTTCGAGGAATAAGGTCTCTAAGTATTAATTTCTCGTTGATCTCAAAAAAGACTCGTGAAATACGCTTTTTGCGGTACCAAACCGAACGATTTGCAATCGGGCGGTTCTCGCGTGTTTGAACGAGACCTTAGCTTCATTTAAATTCCATTAAAAAACAAACTGTCATTAGAGTGTCATTCACGCATTAAATCGTTGAATGAGCAAAGGATTTTTTTACACGGATGACGTCATCAGCCTTAAAACTTTAAAATTAAAATAAACTAGCCTTTGAATTTCATAAATATTCAAATTATAATACTATATTTAAAAAAAAACTTATTAGTTAAATATTTTGGACTATGCCCATTGTGTTCCTACAATAAATTTGTACCTAAATGCAATAAGTGCAATTGTATTTAAGCAGAACAAAATACAAAAAAAAAACAAAAATATTATTTCATCTCCAAAACATTGTGTCGTACATAGTAGCAGTAGTACTTCATTTAAGTTTCTCGAAATAATGACAGCCGCTGGGTATCGATCTTCAGGTTAAGCGGCGCTTGCCTAGGTTGATCCGTGGATGGGTAACCAGTAACCACCCATTACTTCCCGAGTTCCCTCCCCGCTTCGGAAAGCACGTTAAGCCATTCATCCTGGCTGTCATTTGTTGATCTTTGACAGTCGTTACAGGTAGTCAGTGGCCCGAAAGTCTGACAACCAGAGTTACCAAGGGGTGTCCCAGGTTGGGCAAAGTGTTATTGGGTTTTTCCATCAGGAATTTTTCAGTAGTAGCTATGGAGTCTGAATTTTTGCCTGGTTGATGGCAATAGGCTTCGCCCTATTACATGGGACTTATATGTATAAGGTCTAACTATTCATACACGAAACATTTTCAGAGAATCATCTAACGCCTATAACGAAGCCATTTCAAGGACTTTTTTTAAATATCTAAGAATATTTTTATAAAAAATAAATAATTTAAAATTAGGTACTTGACCCACAGAATAAATACTGGCTCCTTATTTTTGAACATTCATTACGCTAGTTACTACGTCGTAATTGCCTACTATCATTGGTAGAATCGGGAGTAAAGGTTTTAAGCAAAAAGTCTCAAAAAAAATTAGAATAATAATAATTTCGTAAAAACAAAAACACTCAGATAATTTTTTTTTTCGTTGCTATGGCGACTTTACGACTTAAAGAATTTACTCTTAAAATATTTCGTGTATGAAAAGATAGACCTTATATGTAACCTGCGAAATGTGGGTGTACTATTAGGTACACCACTGCCTGTCACTTCGGGGTTTACAGGCGTGATGTTATTTATGTAATAATCAAATATGAGTCTATTTTATTAATTTTTTTTTGGATCTCCAATAGTTCTTTGATTAATTGATAACTCTGCCCTGGCATGAGTTCCACAAACGAGGACACTTAATATCGTGTCCTGTTGTTTGTTCATTCGAAGAACTGATGTACGCAACTGAAGGCGCCAAACTCGTAGCACACAGTCCTGGGGTCAATTAATATCCTAAGTAAAAGAAGAAAAGGTGTTTACCCTGTGTTTATCATGCAGGTCCAGTAAAGGATATCGATGATGCAGCAGAGCGGTTTATAGCGGAACAGCGCAGTGCTTTGGCACGGGCTGCTGTCCGGAAGTATGCCAGACGATCTCCACAGAGGTAAGTGTTTAATAAGGTCGTATTCACTTGAGTGTGTCACCGTATTCTAGTCACTATAGACTGACCGCTTTAATGAGTCCGTCGCCTTGCCCCATCAAGGGCACATTAAGCGTCCACAAAGTCCTAACAATATCCCACAGGTAATTTGCTTTAAAATAACCATAATCCACGTAGGTATCACGATACTAATTGAACCAATACGTGATGAACCTTCAGAATATTAAAGCGGTTGGTCTATAGAATATATAGGGTGGGAGGGATATGGACGCAAAAACTAATATCTAGTATTCAGTACATCATTTCGAACTCCCATATAGAAATTTATCGGCTGTTTAAAAAAAAAAACCAGTTGTTCCGAACGTTTTGAACATAATTACTTAGACAGGAAACGGGATATTTACCATGTTTACACAAAAACGAACAAGAAAGAGGGTAGACCAATTTGTCTGCTCATAAACACCCGCAATAACTTCAGTTTATCCGTGATCATAGTGCTTGCAACAGCGCCGAAATATCGGGAACTCGACAAAAACAGTAAACATGGTAAATATCCCGTTTCCTGTCTAAGTAATAATGTTAGTTTTGAACATATTTGCACATAAATTATAAAATCAAATAAATACTTACTTAATTTAATATTCACATTGTTCCAGATACATAGAAAACACAACGATAGAGATAGAGAATGATTTGGCACATCCTCCGCGAAGGAGTAACGACGACGACGATCTGCTGAGACGGCAGGAGGAGTTCATCAATGCCAACAGAGCGGGGCTTAGGAGGAGGTGAGTGATCACTCTCTCTGTCTCTCTCTCTCAAAGATAGTGACTTGATATAGAAGACAAAGAATTTTCTTTCCCTGTTTTTCATACCTCGATAAGTGTTACTGACCCTTTTGTGTAGGACAATGTTCAAAACCATCAATTACTTAGTCTTAACCTTCCCCCCCCCCCCAGGATGCGCTCCCCGTCCCCCGCGCGCCGCTCGCCGTCCCCGCGCCGCAGCCCCGAGCGGCGCGCGCGCACGGACGCGCCCAGGCACACGGACGAGGTAACTATATCATCATAGCTATCTTTAATGTCTAAAGTTATCTATTCCGAAAAAGATCAGAAAGGTCATTGTGTTTATAATACTCATCAAATGTCAAAGGGTGTAAAAATAAATCGAATTAAAATTTGCATTGTCAACATTCGTTCAATAAATTGAATGAATATCGTTTTTGAGCTTACCAAGTGGCGCCACTGTCGACTAAGGTCCTGTCATTAATTCAATTTTATATTTTAAAGTACCAATAACTTCATAAAAAGTTTATTTTATTTCGTATAACAACATAGTGTAAACTTCAGATACATATTTACAAATATTCTCCCTAACATTAACAAGCATGAAACATTTAAAAATCATTCTACCTTCAAATACTAACAAATAAGATTCTAAGTTGCTGCTTAAAATCTTCAAGTCATAATTAATCAGGAATGGTTCAATCTAGACCACAATCGTGAATATTAGTAAAAATATGTGATAAAAAAACACGCAACGCGCGAACACTATGACATCTGACATTTGGGTAGACCTTACTCAACACGAACGCCTCTAGCGGGTATTTCATGCGCGATAGCCCCCATTTGAGCAGCTCAATCCCAAGCCTTTTTGTTCTCAAAATAGTTTATTGACATTAGTGGCTTTATGACTTAGTTTTCGGTTCATAAATATTATTTGTTTTAAAAGTTTGTATACATTGGTATCTGACATGTCGGTAATATGTCGTCCTGTCAACTAATGTCACGGATTTGAAAATATAAACAATGCTTAGTTTTACGCAATTTTTGTGCGAACGTGGCGACATCTTTAATTCTGCTCTTTTTTGTAAACACAATAATAACAAAGCTCACAGTCCAACTCTTCATTTTTTTTTCATGCTGGCTACTGCACTCCCCTTCCATCGCCCTCTGTTTGTCTATGGTCACACCAATATTTCACCATTGAACATTATTGTAACAGGACAGTGAATACAAGCGCAGACTGCGTGAACAAGAGAGCCTACGCGAGAGAGTGCTGCGAGCCAAAGAAGTGCGTCGCAGGAAGAACGCCGTCGCCCTGCACAAGCAGTTACAGGACAAGTAAGTTATAGTCTGTACGAGAAGCACAAATGATGGGACACTATATAAGGTTCAACTATTCATACACGAAATATTTTCAGGGAATCATCTAACGGCTATAACGAAGCCATTTCAAGGGATTTTTTTTTATCTGAGTATATTTTATAAAAAATAAATAATTTAAAATTACTTGACCCATCATCATCATCATCATTTCAGCCGAAAGACGTCCACTGCTGGACATAGGCCTCCCCCAAGTGTCGCCACATTGACCCACAGAATAAATACTAGCTCCTTATTTTTGAACATCCATTACGCTAGTTTACTACGTCGTATTTACCTACTGTCATTGTTAGAATATGGGAGTAAAGGTTTATGTAAAACTAGCGACCCGCCCCGGTTTTGCACGGGTGCAAAATATATATATATATATAAACCTTCCTCTTGAATCACTCTATCTATTACTGAAAACCGCATCAAAATCCGTTGCGTAGTTTTAAGGATCTAAGCATACATAGGGACAGACAGACAGCGGGAAGCGACTTTGATTTATACTATGTAGTGAAGTCTCAAAAATTTTTAGAATTATAATAATTTCGTAAAAAAAAAACACTCACGACAATTTTTTTTTTCGTTGTTATGGCTACTTTACGACTTATAGAAGTTACTCTTAAAATATTTCGTGTATGAATAGTTAGACCTTATATATTGTGTCCTGCATGTTCTTCTGTTTGAAATGATGGACGCTATGAAGGCTCTAAGCTCATAGTTAAGTTTAGATTGCCATCGAGACAGTCAATAATAACAGCCAGTCGGATCAATCTTCAGGTTAAGCCGCGTTTGGCTAGGTTGGTCTGTGGATGGGTGAGCATCATTACATACCAAGTTTCCCCCGTGCCTCGGAGAACACATTAAGCCGTTGATCCCAGCTGTCATTTGTAGATCTCTGTCAGTCGTTACAGGTAGTCAGTGGCCTGAAAGTCTGACAACCAGTCTTACCTAGGGACAACTAGTTTCCGACTGGGTTGTGGAGGTCAGATAGGCAGTCGTTCCATATATAATACTGGTATTCAGCTACATCCGATTGTACTGGAAGCCGACACCGACATAGTTGGAAAAAGGCTAGGCAGTTGATGATGATCTACACACGAAGATAAGATCTTGAGTTTCTCAGCCCGAAGTCAGGATTTGTATCCAGTTATTGACTGGCAAAATGTGGGTGTACTAAGTCCTGGTACTTCTGCCTACCCATCATGGAAAAACAGGCATTCTTTTTATAACTAACCCCATTTAAAACCCATTTTTACAGAGAACGTGAAGCTCATGAGAAAGAGGCTCTACTGAAGCCTCCCTCCGAGCCCACACCAGCCCCGCCCCCGCCCCCGCCACCCGCGCCGCTCCCCACAGAGCTGCAGCACACTAAACCCGACACAACGCGGACTTCTCCGGACAAACTGGACAAGTTGGAGAAACTGGACAAATTGGAGAAGTTGGAGAAAGTTCGGGTAGATGTGAAGGTTGTGAAGGAAGTGAGGGATCGCTCGCCGGTTAAGGAAGAGAAGGTGGAAGTTAATTCTACTTGTGGTGAGTTTTTGTTTTTATACAGCGTTTTATTTTATACTAGCTGTTCCCCGCTGCTCAGCCCTTAAGGGTCATAGCGTGATGTTATATAGCCTACAGCCTTCCTCGATAAATGGACTATCCAACACAAAAAGAATTTTTCAATTCGAACCAGTAGTTCATGAAATTAGCGCGTTCAAACAAACAAACAAACTCTTCAGCTTTATAATATTATATAGTATAGACTAGCACTTCGCCCGCAAAAATTGTGATAGCTCGATTAATATGCATGATATAAATATAATTTATAGCCTATAGCACTCACGAATAATGTTGCTTTCTGTCAGTGAAAGATTTTTAGAATTGGATAATTAGTGATTACTCCCTACATACAAACTTACAAACAAATTTTACCTCTTTATAATATTAGTATTGACAAAGCAACTGCTTACTGGCTATGTAAAAAAAATCTTAATAGTTGAATTTTACTGGTTCCGTTTCCCGGTACTTTGAGCTGAAGTTTTGCATACTTGTTTAGTTTGGCTGACAATTTTGCTAACACGCAAGTAATGTAGTGTAAAAATTTTGATGTCTTGAAGCGTGGCCTGTTTATACTTCACAGAATATAACAAAGAAAATAAGTTTATTTGGCACATAGCACAAGTGCACACAAATCAAATCAAATCAAAATCATATATTTCAAGTAGGCCAATTACAAGCACTTTTGAATTGTCGAAACAAAGACAACAATGAAAAGTAGCTACAGTCCCAGTCACAAGGCATAAAAACTGTGAAAGTACTGTAGTTGCCCATTCCCTAACGTAGTTCTCTATGGAGAAGGACGGGCAAGAAACTCAATATTAACCAAATAAAAAAAAATTGAACATAAAATAAGAGATAATTTTATTGTGATTCTCATGGCTGCACCAAATCAAATCAGCAAACTGCCGAGCAGCTAGGCTGCCCGACGCTGGGCAATATTTCTCTACCTCTCTTATAGGCCAGTAAAGACAAAAAATACAGGGTGTAAACAGCACCTTCACATAGCCGTCAACCAAGCATTCTGTACATCAAACTAACTAACTTTACGCAAAAATTATTGATGGGAATCGACTTTTTATTTTTGGGGTGAAAAATCACGTTTTAAGGTAGGACTTGACGGAAAGCACTCAAAGCATTGTGCTGGATTGAATAGTACGGGGGTCGTGGAGGTGTGAAAGTGTGTAAAAATCTTACATTAAAAACATGTATTTAAAAAAAAAACTTGTGAATAAGTTGGAACTTTGACCCCCAATATCTCCGTAACTAGAAGGTTTGGGCGCAGAACGTCAGAAACGCAAAATGACAGATTAGCGAATTGTCAGGTGTTAGTATTTTGTCTCAAATGGTCAGAATCGCAAAAAGACAGATTAGCAAAATGACAGGTTCACAAAAAGACAGATTAGCAAAATGACAGGTTCGCAATATGTCAGAAGCGAAAAACGTCAGAAACGAAACAAAAATAAACAAAACCAAATAAAATCAAAAATTAAAAAGTGCATATTGCTCAGCAGTTTTGGACAAAAGTTTTAAAGGCTTAGGCTGGAATTCCTCATACGCTGACGTCGGTCGCGTGTACGAGTATACATTGCGTTCTATATAGCACCATACTGCGACGCTGACGTGCGCGTGCGCGACGCGTACGTTGCTACTGTATTTCTCGCTGACGTACGCGACCGACATCAACGTAGCAGGAATCGTAGTTGTTTTTGTTACTACGGCTAAAGTATTTTATCGATATTGTAGTGTATATATATAAATATATTTAAGCATTTAAAAAACACTGTTTATTGCTGCACCATCGCCTTGGCGTCAAATTTCCTAAGAAGCCCCAAGTATGTCATTTTGTACAAAAATTAATAAAAGAATGTAAGCATTATAACTACATAATAAGAAATAGTTTCTTTTATTCTGCAAAAAAAAATCGACGTAATTCTGACATTGCTTTTAATAAAAAACTCAGAAAGTACACTGAAATGTTAAAACAAGATAAAATTACTCCGAAACAATTTATTAAAAAAACTATTTTTGCAAGATTAATTAAGTCATAATGTATGGACGATTATGATTTTTTTAAAGGGAGAGGTAACCCCCACCCCCAGCTGTTAATGTTGATTTGATTATTTGAAAAATGATGATTTAAACCATACTTATAATAAAGAATTTTGTTAATATTCATTATTTGATGATTTTTATTTAATCCGAGATCGATCTCATTCTGCGAATCTGTCATTACGCAAATCTGTCATTCTGCGAATCTGTCATTACGCGAATCTGTCATTCTGCGAATCTGTCACTACGCGAATCTGTCATTTTGCGAATCTGTCATTATCAGATCTTGTCATTTTGCGACACCTGGCATTATGCGTTTCTGACAATTCGCTAATCTGTCATTTTGCGTTTCTGACGTTCTGCGCCCAAACCATATATTTAAGCATTTAAAAAACACTGTTTATTGCTGCACCATCGCCTTGGCGTCAAATTTCCTAAGAAGCCCCAAGTATGTCATTTTGTACAAAAATTAATAAAAGAATGTAAGCATTATAACTACATAATAAGAAATAGTTTCTTTTATTCTGCAAAAAAAAATCGACGTAATTCTGACATTGCTTTTAATAAAAAACTCAGAAAGTACACTGAAATGTTAAAACAAGATAAAATTACTCCGAAACAATTTATTAAAAAAACTATTTTTGCAAGATTAATTAAGTCATAATGTATGGACGATTATGATTTTTTTAAAGGGAGAGGTAACCCCCACCCCCAGCTGTTAATGTTGATTTGATTATTTGAAAAATGATGATTTAAACCATACTTATAATAAAGAATTTTGTTAATATTCATTATTTGATGATTTTTATTTAATCCGAGATCGATCTCATTCTGCGAATCTGTCATTACGCAAATCTGTCATTCTGCGAATCTGTCATTACGCGAATCTGTCATTCTGCGAATCTGTCACTACGCGAATCTGTCATTTTGCGAATCTGTCATTATCAGATCTTGTCATTTTGCGACACCTGGCATTATGCGTTTCTGACAATTCGCTAATCTGTCATTTTGCGTTTCTGACGTTCTGCGCCCAAACCGGTTTGGGCGCAGAACGTCAGAAACGCAAAATGACAGATTAGCGAATTGTCAGGTGTTAGTATTTTGTCTCAAATGGTCAGAATCGCAAAAAGACAGATTAGCAAAATGACAGGTTCACAAAAAGACAGATTAGCAAAATGACAGGTTCGCAATATGTCAGAAGCGAAAAACGTCAGAAACGAAACAAAAATAAACAAAACCAAATAAAATCAAAAATTAAAAAGTGCATATTGCTCAGCAGTTTTGGACAAAAGTTTTAAAGGCTTAGGCTGGAATTCCTCATACGCTGACGTCGGTCGCGTGTACGAGTATACATTGCGTTCTATATAGCACCATACTGCGACGCTGACGTGCGCGTGCGCGACGCGTACGTTGCTACTGTATTTCTCGCTGACGTACGCGACCGACATCAACGTAGCAGGAATCGTAGTTGTTTTTGTTACTACGGCTAAAGTATTTTATCGATATTGTAGTGTATATATATAAATATATTTAAGCATTTAAAAAACACTGTTTATTGCTGCACCATCGCCTTGGCGTCAAATTTCCTAAGAAGCCCCAAGTATGTCATTTTGTACAAAAATTAATAAAAGAATGTAAGCATTATAACTACATAATAAGAAATAGTTTCTTTTATTCTGCAAAAAAAAATCGACGTAATTCTGACATTGCTTTTAATAAAAAACTCAGAAAGTACACTGAAATGTTAAAACAAGATAAAATTACTCCGAAACAATTTATTAAAAAAACTATTTTTGCAAGATTAATTAAGTCATAATGTATGGACGATTATGATTTTTTTAAAGGGAGAGGTAACCCCCACCCCCAGCTGTTAATGTTGATTTGATTATTTGAAAAATGATGATTTAAACCATACTTATAATAAAGAATTTTGTTAATATTCATTATTTGATGATTTTTATTTAATCCGAGATCGATCTCATTCTGCGAATCTGTCATTACGCAAATCTGTCATTCTGCGAATCTGTCATTACGCGAATCTGTCATTCTGCGAATCTGTCACTACGCGAATCTGTCATTTTGCGAATCTGTCATTATCAGATCTTGTCATTTTGCGACACCTGGCATTATGCGTTTCTGACAATTCGCTAATCTGTCATTTTGCGTTTCTGACGTTCTGCGCCCAAACCACGGTTTGGGCGCAGAACGTCAGAAACGCAAAATGACAGATTAGCGAATTGTCAGGTGTTAGTATTTTGTCTCAAATGGTCAGAATCGCAAAAAGACAGATTAGCAAAATGACAGGTTCACAAAAAGACAGATTAGCAAAATGACAGGTTCGCAATATGTCAGAAGCGAAAAACGTCAGAAACGAAACAAAAATAAACAAAACCAAATAAAATCAAAAATTAAAAAGTGCATATTGCTCAGCAGTTTTGGACAAAAGTTTTAAAGGCTTAGGCTGGAATTCCTCATACGCTGACGTCGGTCGCGTGTACGAGTATACATTGCGTTCTATATAGCACCATACTGCGACGCTGACGTGCGCGTGCGCGACGCGTACGTTGCTACTGTATTTCTCGCTGACGTACGCGACCGACATCAACGTAGCAGGAATCGTAGTTGTTTTTGTTACTACGGCTAAAGTATTTTATCGATATTGTAGTGTATATATATAAATATATTTAAGCATTTAAAAAACACTGTTTATTGCTGCACCATCGCCTTGGCGTCAAATTTCCTAAGAAGCCCCAAGTATGTCATTTTGTACAAAAATTAATAAAAGAATGTAAGCATTATAACTACATAATAAGAAATAGTTTCTTTTATTCTGCAAAAAAAAATCGACGTAATTCTGACATTGCTTTTAATAAAAAACTCAGAAAGTACACTGAAATGTTAAAACAAGATAAAATTACTCCGAAACAATTTATTAAAAAAACTATTTTTGCAAGATTAATTAAGTCATAATGTATGGACGATTATGATTTTTTTAAAGGGAGAGGTAACCCCCACCCCCAGCTGTTAATGTTGATTTGATTATTTGAAAAATGATGATTTAAACCATACTTATAATAAAGAATTTTGTTAATATTCATTATTTGATGATTTTTATTTAATCCGAGATCGATCTCATTCTGCGAATCTGTCATTACGCAAATCTGTCATTCTGCGAATCTGTCATTACGCGAATCTGTCATTCTGCGAATCTGTCACTACGCGAATCTGTCATTTTGCGAATCTGTCATTATCAGATCTTGTCATTTTGCGACACCTGGCATTATGCGTTTCTGACAATTCGCTAATCTGTCATTTTGCGTTTCTGACGTTCTGCGCCCAAACCTTCCCAGGTATGGTCTAGAACAAAAAAATATCGCAAAGACCGGGAGAACAAGTGCCTTTCGGTTATATTAAGGGTCTATTTACACCCTTTATAAGAAAAACTAGTTTTAGTCAAACAAAACTCTTAGTGGGCGAGTCCAAATAGCAGTTTGGTCAGCTCAAGTTTACCAATAACATTTGTCTCCCGCAGAGAACCTGACCCCCCCTCACAAGCTGGGCACGCTGACGCCGCCGCTGCCGGACAAGCGCACCGACAGCGACGACGACCTGGACCTCATCCTGGGAGACATCGACGGGATCCTGTCCGACGACGAGGACTCGGGCCGGTTCAAGGAGAAGACTACTAAGAAGTAAGTACATCATCTGCCTAGCCATGTCTCAGCTGTGTTGGGGTCGACTACCAGTCTAAGTGGATTTTATAAATTTATTCTTTCCTTAAATTTGCCGTTTGTCAATATTCAGGATCCTAAATAGCGACGCTATCGAATGGTGTAATAATAGTGTCTTTTTTTTTTAAAAGTATCTGATTTCTGGCTAGGGATATTGAAAAATAATGATGCAGTTTTAGTTCTCATCAAGTCGGGTATTTTTCTCTATTCCTTAAAGTTTATTAGTAAACGATTTATCCATCCACGATCACTTGAAAAATTCACCCTGTATACACCGTGTTCCGGACGATATACATAAACTTCGACCAGATGTTCAGACCACGGAAATAAACCTTTTCATTATGGACACATTCATGAATTCTTATTTCTTTTTCTTTATTTGCTCTCGGATGCCTCTCGTACGTGCAAATGAAATGCAAATAGCATTTGATAATTTAATTGCACTAAGCGGCAACATAGGCCAAATTAAGACCCTTTCTTACTGCATAGCTCAATTAAATTTTATGAAATGAAATTATAAATATCTTTGTAACGAAGCCTTTTTAAGTATTACTTCCTTTGTAAGATTTGATTTGTAAAAGCTATAGAAGCGCTTGCCAAAGTTTATGGATAACGTGAAGAACACGGTGTATAACACCAGCCCTTCTCTACTTTCTAGTGTTTTAGCCTGTAACGATTATAATACCTAATACAGACATAATCAGTTAACTAACCCAATAACGCCATTCCATTCCAGACCAGACCCGCCCAAGTCGAAGCCTCAAGTGGACTTGCGCTCGAAGCTGCCACCCAAAGTCTCCAGCGAACACAAGAAGCAACAGAGACAGAAGATCGTGTTCACTGAGGAGAGAGAAGAGGGGAAGATTAAGAAGAAAGGTTTGTACAAGATGAATTTTACCTACTTACAGTGATTTCTTCAGTGTACTGATACTGTTAGCCCGAGTCATCCCACTGCTGGGAAAAGGCTCTCCCCATGACTTCCAGTTGTGTCGATCCAAGGTTAATGTGAACCACTGGTCGTTAGTTTTATCCAGCTCGTCACGCCATCTTCTCCTCGGTCTGCCGCGACGCCTTCTGGCTGTGTGCTGCCACAGCTCGTTGGGCATGCGGCTGATGAGACCAGTCCAGTCCTACTTCAGCCTAGCAGCTTTTTTGCCTTCAATGTAGCCCGCCAAAAAGTAGTCTTAGGTTTTTTTTGCAAAAATGGGCGCAGTTTTAATTTGTTTTCAAATTTTTTTACGCGGCTATAATGATAAAATAATTATTAAATTCGACCATCAATAAACCTTTTCGGTCATATTTTTACGAAATGGCCTTATTTACTTACGTTGTCGGATCTTCCATAATATACAGTTTATTTTAATTAGGGAGCTAACTTCAGACACTTTAAAAGTCACAACACTTGATTTTAGAAAATCCAAAGCTATATCTCAAATTTGTGAAGTTTCGCCAAATTATAACAATGTCCCTTATACTTTAATAAGTTTGGGATAGGCTTATGTCCAGCAGTGGACTGTTCAAGAGTTGATTGATTGATATTACCTCACTTCAATATCATACCATATTTAAATTTTATCACATAAGTTATCATCATTCTCTTGCCCTTATCCCAATTCATTTGGGGTCGGCGCAGCATGTTAATACTTCTCTATTACTCGTCATCTCATCAGACACTTTCTTTCTTGCCATATCATCCTTCACACAGTCCATCCATCGTTTCTTTGGTCTTCCTCTACTCATATACCCATCAACATTCATACTCAAAACTTTCCTCACAACATTTTCCTCATTCCTCCGCATCACATGCCCATACCACGACAACCGATTACCACACAACTTTTCAGTCACCGGCGCCACTTTCAGACTTCCTCTTATATACTCATTTCTTATTTTATCCATTCGCGTAACACCACACATTCCCCTTAGCATTCTCATCTCCGCCATATGCAAATGCCTTTCATTCATCCCTTTTGTGGCCCAACATTCTGATCCATACAAGACAGCAGGTCTAACCATTGTCCTATAAATCTTCCCCTTAAGTTTAAGGGGAATGCGGGAGTCGCAGATTGTTCCCGTGACCTGCCGCCATTTCATCCATCCCGTGTTAATTCTGTGCTTTACACTACGATCTATTTCGCCATCGCTTTGCACGAGTGAACCGAGATACCGAAAGTCGGAGCAGACAGGAAGAAACGTGTCACATAAGTAATAAGATAATGTTTTGTTACAGAGAAGTCCCCCCCGCGTCGAGCAGTCGTCACGAGCTCGACGGTAGCGGAAGACACAGAGCCACCCGTCGAAGTTAAAAAGCCAAAGGTAGCTATGGAAACGTATTTATTAAACCTTTCTAGATCCGCTGACTCTTGAGAGCCAGTTTCCACAGACAGATTAAATCCTTGCGCACTTTTTTTGTTGTCACTGTAAAGGACTGTATCAGTATTGCCTTAAAGTATAAAATTCGACGCAGACTTTGAGCCCGTCCTTGCGCGCGCTTGTGGTTCGTGCAGCTCGGCCGCAGGCTGTACACGCTGTGCAGCGGGCAAGCTGAGGCCCGAGCATGCGCGACTATTTTTAGGCTTGAAACTGACCCATAGAAAACCACAAACATTGCATTTTCGCCTGTAATTAACTTTGGCGTGGGAAAATCCTGCAATGCGATATTAGAGTTCTCCGCGAATAAGGAAAATATTGAGAAACCCGACAACAACCGTCGGGCACTGTCGGCGGATCCTCCCTTTTCTATGCGGGATGAGGAGCTTTACACCCTGTTCCTTTTGAAATGATAAAATAATCAATTCTATTATTCTTTCTACAAATAAATGTTTTTATTTTCAGGTAAAATCAAAGCTGGACATGACTGTTAAATCCAGGCAGAGGATAACATATGAGAAACAGGTATTTAAACCTTATGATTTAACTATCTTTCATATTCATAACAATCTTATAGAATAATATAGAAAAACGGCATTCTTCCTTTTTACCTGTTGATGGCAATCTAAATTTTGACGGCCCAGAACTGAGCCACTAGTTTGACGCTTTCAGAAGCGTCCACCAGTTCCTGTAATGAACAAACAAGAAGACATACAGGACACAATATTAAGTGTCCCATCATTTGTGGAACCGCACCACAATACTACTGCAGGGCAGAGTCATCTATTTATGTAGTGATTCCGAATCAAAACTGGCGCGTTGCTTTGTGTCATTTATTTTGTCACCACTATTCTCGATACGGTGAAGGAAAACAGCGTTAGGTACCCGGCATGTCCTTGAATCAAAAAATACTAAGACATGTGACATCTACCAACCTGCGCTGGGCCGAGAGAGGAGGCCCGTGTCCCAACAATGGGAACATTATAGGCTTATTGTGCTACAAGCCTGATATTGTATCGTATTTCCTAGTACTAACCAGGTTGTGGAGGTGAGATAGGCCGTCACTCCATGTAAAATACTGGTATTCAGCTGCATTCGGTTGGACTA
Source organism: Noctua fimbriata (assembly GCA_905163415.1). Lineage (NCBI taxonomy): Eukaryota > Metazoa > Arthropoda > Insecta > Lepidoptera > Noctuidae > Noctua > Noctua fimbriata. Next base: position 14,993,847 of record LR990945.1, on the reverse strand, counting down.
GAAGCCGACCTCGACATAGTTTGGAAAAGGCTTGGCAGATGATAATGTGCTACAAGCACTACTGCTAACAGGAAGTCCTGGGTTCGATTCACAGGTCGGGCAGTGTTATTGGGTTTTTCGATCAGGAATTTTTCAGTACCTGCCATGGAGTCTAGATATGTGCCCGGTTGATGGCAATGGGTTCCCTTCCTATTACTTGGGACTTAAAAGTAACTGGCGAAATGGTTTAAGAACTTTATTATTCCTCATCAAGAATTAACAATAATTCACTTACTGAGAAACTAAATTTCAATAAATGTTTATGAGCGTACAGAATCTACGTTCATAGCAAAAAATAACAAATATGAGGAACAAATATTAGATACACCTCTGCCTAACCCCTCAGGGATTACAAGCGTGATGTAATGTTATGTTATTTGTCTACAGCAAGCCGAAAAAGCAAAAGAGGACGAGAAAAAAGCAGCATTCACAAATAGACGAGTTATCCTCCAACGGAAATCGCCCAAAGAGAAATCATCATCATCATCCGTATTCTCCAGAATCGAGGTTAAAACGGACCCATCAAAGCCCAACCCGGGCATATTCAGCCGGGCCGTCAGAACCGCTATCGGTCCAGAGAATAACAGAATTGTCATCAAGAAAGACGAACCACAAATACAGTTTGAAAGTGACTCGGAAATAGACGAGGACACGTTACTAGAAGACTCGGGTAGTATCGCCACTGTGGCCAACTTACCCCACGGGATGACGGACACGAGGTTGAAGACTTTGGCCGGCAATGATGTACAGGTAATTAGTATTTTAGGGTTATTTTCTTTGGATTGTTTCTTTCTTTCTTTGAGGGCGGTGGTTCGAATGGTTGTTTAATATAAAATATGGAGTCTTGTTCAGCTAAAAGCAGTCGACAGTCCTCTCAAACAGCAAAATTATTATTAGAAGAGAATCAAAACTAAATAAGTTATAATTTTTAACAAAAAACTATAAAACACGCTTTAGCAAACCCTTTCATTGATACCTATATCATGGAAATGCATAAAAATCTAGTTCGCCATATTGGATTTTGAATTATGTCACTTAGCTAACCATGCATTGTCATCCAAACTAAATATGTATGCAAAATTTCAGCTCAATCGAAAATCGGGGAGTGAATCAAAAGGGTTATATAAACATAGTCTTACAACTTGCTAAGTTTTTTATACATAGTTATAGATGTAGCTAATAATAGCGTGTTAAAATATTGTTTTATAATTGCGAGAAATACCGCAATTGGTGTGCGTGTATGACCAGATGTATGAACGTAGTAAAAGTGTATGTAAGGATCGTGGCAGGTGGCGGTCTATGACAAAAAAAAGTTTATCTAGTCAATAGTTATGATTTATTATAGACCAAAGATTCAAAAGAGTAAGCTAAAGGCTCTTTGTCTTTTTTATGGTTTAAAACTTCAGTTTGCAGTATCAAAGACTAAATATTAGAAGCAGCGTATCTGTATTTCGTTTCCGATGAAGGATATGGGTACTGGTGTAACAAAGGGCTCCTAAGAGATTTCACCTTTAACTCGGTTTGCAGCTTTCCATCACGAGAGTTGTTGGCGTGTGTTAGTGGCGGTGCTTTCATAGAAGCCTAACAGCTTGGCTTGCCCTTATAACCTCTTCATGATGTTAGGGTTTCTGAAAAGTCTGCTTGCCTTATAGGCTTGCCGTATTTAGTGCCCCCTAGGCACGCCACTGGTGTTTGTCTTCGAAAAATATAAAACAAGCGATTTTCGCTACTTTTAGCACACCGTCATGAAATGGACGACGATATGTTAAAACTTTTATTCAGTGCCGAAGTGCTGCCAAAAAGATTCAGTTACACATTGGATAAACATGAGATCAATATGAGAAAAATATTAAATAGAAACTCCGGTCAACTTTTTATCTCAAAAGGTTATACCTAAACTAAAATTATACAACATTAGTTTTAGTATATGCGAAACCTGAAACACGTGTCTAGTATTTTTATGTAAAGAATCTATGTGCAAAATTTTAAAACTGTATCATGAAAAATCACAAAGTTATAAGCTTGTTCTGTTACTGGGTTGTCCGCATAAAATCGTGGTCACCACGCGGCGCCAAAGCGCGCGCGCCTCCAGCGTCGTCTTGAGCTAATTAATAATAATAATTTGGCAGTAGGTACCTAAATGATTGCGATAGGTACTTAGTGACGCTCGGTGTCCAACTTTTAACCTTTTTTAAATATTTTTGAGACAAAATATAACATGGTTTAAAAATGATTGGAATCGATTCAGTTACTTATTCTGAACAAACTATATTCAGGTTTCGCATATACTAAAAATAATGTTGTATAGATAAGTGTTATTGGTATTTTTTATCTCGTGGCAAAATAATGTCAGCCGCACGGGTCGATCTTCAAGGTTAAGCAGTGCTTGCATAGGTTGGTCCGTGGATGGGTGACTGTCCATTACATACCGAGTTCCCTCCGTGCCTTGGAAAACACGCGAAGCCAGTGGTCTTGGCTGTCAATTGTAGTCCTTACGGGTATTCAGAAAGTCTGACAACCAATCTTGCCTAAGACTTGTCTTTCCGGTTAGACTGGAAGCCAACCCCAACATAGTTGGGAAAAGGCTAGGTTGATGGTATTTTTTATCAGGATAAAATAGGAAAGACAAATTGTTTAGTGCATTTTTGTACCATCATTATATGGAATGAACGACACATACATTGCATTGTGTTAACAAGAATATTGTTTTTACAAAAATAAGGATGTGTAGTTAAAAAGTTTTAGACAAGTCATTTTTTTACAACTGTTGTCTTTCTGCCATAAACTAAAAATGTAATTGAGATGAAATGACAACTAATAGAAAAGTATGGAAGAACAACATATGCTGCGCCGACCCCAATTAAATTGGGATGGAGGCAGGACAATGGATGGATGGGTATATTTAAATTTAACATAAGCAGCGAAATGTGTCTGTACTATATGTACACCTCTATCTAACGCTCGCAACAATCACGATTATAGTTTAAAAAATTCAAAGAAATGCCGTTGTTTCAAAGTTATACATTCGAACCACTCAACCCATGATGTTTATTAAATACTCGCTGTGATAGTAATGTGTGATATTTATTTATATGTACATATTTACTTATTCCTTAGATATACACTGTAGTATACAGATTTTAATATAATAATATTATTTTACTGAAATATTTCGTATACAGGTTTATTAATTAGAATTGATTAATTTGATCGATTATTGTAATATTCAAGAAATAAATGAAGTATTTTGTTTCCCAAGGACTATTTTTTCAAACACCAGATGGTATTTCAAAAATCAAAAATAATATCAGCAATCAAAATGATTAATCCGTTGTTGCACGATCAAAAATTTGCATTTTGTCATTTTTAATTTTTTTTTTTTTGCAAATTCGCCAAATATGAAATAAAAGATGACAATATTTTTAAACTATTACAAATTAATAAGCCTGTATATTCTTTCTCGAAGCTAATACTATTTTTGTGACATGCTAGTTTATAAACCTTAAATTATGAATTAATCAAAATCTTAATACCTATACAAATCTGTGATAATTGATTTATTTTGTGACAAATACAGTTTTAGCTTTGTTATATTTTTTTTAGCAATAAGATATATTGATCGTAATGTTTTCAATGCGAGGGCTATTAATATGTTTCATAAAATATATGTCATATATTGGTAAAAAGGCATATCAATAAAAATATGTTAATGACAAAAATGACCCTTGTATTCAATAATCGATTTTAGCTAAACTTTACTACTATTTAATATAGCTAAGGTTGTTCGAACCGCCCTAAAGATAGGCCAAAAGGCGACAAATACTTATGATGTGATATTAATCTCAGAATGGAAATGCATACGTGTGTATTTGTAATAAAATGGGTGTAAAAATACCTTTAACGAAGCCGAAAAGCACTTGTTCTCCCCGTCATTGCTATCATTTTTTTTGTACTGGACCGTACCTGGGAACCTTCTAGTTACGGAGATATTGGGGGTCAAAGTTCCAACTTTTTTACAAGTTTTTTTTTTGTTAAAAAAATAAGTTTTTAATGTTGATAAAAATACCTCAATGACCCCCGTACTATCCAATGCATCCACCAGCATCATGTTTTGAGTGGTTTACATTGAATTCTACCGCAAAACATGATTTACCACCCCAAAAAAACAAATTTTGTTTTCAAGCAATAATTTTTGCGTAGAGGGTTACTTAAGTTGATGTACAGGATGCTTGGTTGACGGCTTCGTGAAGGGTCCCTTTACACCCTGTATTTTTATTAGGTAAAGTGTAAAGTTTAGCATGTGTAAGTGATTTTTTACAAGGGACATTCTCTCATGATCTAAAATATATGTTAAGAAAAAGATCATGAAAATAGGACATTTAATTTTTAACAAGAGGTTGACTATGGTCCATATTACAATTTTAAAAAACTTGCATGTTCTTTATTACAATTATGTAATATTTTATATGAATAATACAATTTTAATATTGTATTTACATATCAGTCTTATATGTATTACAGTAGCTATACATTGGCTTGGCTCCGGCCGTGTGTATACTTCTTTTTGGTTCACCAGAGCTTAAAAATCTTTCCGTTTAATTGTATTAAAATTGTTTTGTGAACAGGAATTTAATATATTTTTTAAATTATTTTCTTATATTATAAATAGTAAAGATAGATAAAGTAAATATATTAAAATTGTGTTATAGTTAAAATAGGAAAAGTGTTAAGTGATTGTGTTAACCTAAGATTGTATTAGACTGATAATTTAATAGTCAATAAGTTAACTATTTTTTATACATTTCAGCAATGTTTTTGTACTTATCACATATGCTCATTTTATATTCTGCACTTCGTCTGTATTGTGTATTGCCATGTATAAATTACTTAACATTTTTCATATTTTTTTGACAGCTTTGTACCTGACATTAGTTTTAAATAACTATTTAAGACCGTAGATTTTAAGCAAAAAAAGTTTTTGAAACAAAAAAAAAACACCCACGGATTCATGTTCCAGAATTTAATACTGGACAAAGAAGAGCGATCAGCGAAGATTACATTCAAAACGACGGTCGCAGCTGAGAATTTCAAGAAGAAATTTAACAACAAGATGGTTGCCGCTAGCCGATTATCCGTCACATTGCGCTGAATAAATAATACAAGTTAAAACACCCACAACCCTAAACCACAGTTAAAAAATAACATAGTTGAAATACTGTATGGTAATACTAATATTCTACTGTGTTTAAACGCTAAGTCGTGACAGCTGTGGTCATAAAATGTGCGAGCAGGACAGTGATTATTTAATATGGCCGAGTCTCGTGCCATCTCGCTCTCTAGTTTTATGACCGCGGGTATCACAATCGTTGGCCTATTCTGTAAACAAGCAATAACATGCAAAATTCCTAGATTATCAATAAATGATCGAACCACATTTAAAATGTAACTTTAACATGTACGAATGTTACTTTAAAATTAGTTGTTTTTGTATTTTAATACATTAAGTTACAAATTCAACAGTGTTTTGACAGCGTTTAGGTTGAAAATTTAATAGTTTTGGTTTAAATAATATATTATGTTTTACTGTCTTAAGCGCGCGAACGGCATCGTCAGAAGATGTTGTATTTTTCAATGCATTCTAACGCTTTTTTAATCGATATAAAGTCTACATTTGCACGAACACCGCAGGGAATCTAGGGGAATTTTAACCGTGCATATGCATTCTATTTCTATTGCCCGATCGTCGGCTCTTATGTTCTATATCATTATTTAAGTTTAGTCCTAAGATGGTGCCCTAAAATGTTTACAAATTGTACATTAGTAGTTTTATAGTTGTTATACACGTAATGTGTAGAAAAATAGCAAATAGTCGCTAAAGTTCTAGCACCACATAAGTCAAAAATACCTACTTCAGAGGATAGTGAAAAAACTACATGAACCTACCTAGGCAAAGAAGTACAAATCCATTTTTTATTTTGTATTCTATTAAAATTAGATAAAGACGTTGCTCGTTTCTGATTAGCGGAAATAACGCCTCTTCTGATTCTCTAGCAAACGGCATCAAAACTTCAAACTGCCAAAAATTTACTTACGTGGTGTTAGAACGAAATGATATCTCGAAAGTTTGATAGATAGATTCTGCTTCTTGTAAGTAGAACACACCTTTCACTGACAATGACGTCAGAACAGAACAGAACAGACGACAGGCTAAAACACACAACTGCTGTGTACACACGTCAAAATAAATGTACTTTAGCCAAAAATTTAAATCGTTAGATCCCTTCTCGCCAAAACGTGGCCACGTTTCTGTTTTGTCGAAAATGTCATTTGAATAGAATTTTCTCGAATCATATTGGAAATCCTATCCAAGCAGAATTTGTGAGCTCACTTTTCTTAGTGTAGACATTGTTTCGCGTGACCTATTAAGGGTGTATCTTGCGAATTAAATCTTTGGGCGAAGATAGGATATCTAGTTAAATATATGTTTTTTTTTTTGCATAGTTTGCCATTAAAAACTAAAGTGTGTTATGGTTTAGGTCGATTTTATTGACTTTTAAAGATATTTACTGTTTAAATTAGCTAGCATTAATTGTTCTATACATTGTATTTCTAAATGCGCATCACATACGGTCAAAAAATGTCGGCATTATTTTGAACTATTGTAGCTGTTGCAAATGCTACAAATTAAAGTATGCTTTTGTTTAGAACATTTGGTTTAGTTTTCTTTAAAGCGTTTATGTTCTGTCATTGAAAAGCATTTATTGATACTTACCATAACTATTCTATATTTGCTTGTCATTTTTTTTTTTTTTCAATATTTTGATTGATTGTAACAAAAATCTAACCACATTTACGGATTATAATATTTAGTTGTGTAGTTTACAAATAATCTTTAAGTTTAAAATAAACCTGTATGTTACAACTTCATATATGTACCGTCTTTTTGTTATATATCCTACATTACATACAATAGATTGTAACAAATATATAGAATAAGATATTTACATGTTTTAACCCTGCCATCGCCATTGACGTCTATGGGAGTCAACTTCAAAAGACGTAATAAGAAATTGTAAATTAGTAATATTTTATTTATTTATTATTCACAAAATCCAGTCCAATCCATTTTTTTCAGTAAAGTAATTGTGTTAGTATTTGTTATTTTCATGCCTTCTGTTGAGTTACAATATAAATGTTTATTTGTTCTTTGTGGTATATGGGTTATAAATAACGTATCGGCTTTGTTCAATAACGTGTAACTATAACACTAAATTTTTTGTTCACTCGTCGCCAGTTTTTACCAAAACATTATGTATTCATTCAACCTGATTTTCATAGCATATAATATTGTAATGGAAAATGATCGATAAGTTTTACATATATATCTGTATGTGTATAGAAGGTTCCCAGGTATGGTCTAGAACAAAAAATGAGCGCAATGCCGGGAAAAACCAGTTACGTTTGGCTTCGTTAAGGGTCTTGTTTCACCCTTTGTAGCGAAATAGGTCCGATCTCAACGTTTCATTAAAATATATGTCCCGAGAAAACCACTTTAGAATGTATGGCATTCTATACTAAATGCCACTGAAATTTATTTCTTAGTTTTAATACAATAGGAATAGCATTATGTAGTTCATTTATGTTTTGATTTTTAAATGTGTTGACAGTATTTTGAAAATTTTGTATTACAATTTCGTTGTGTACTACCGTTTTTGAAATAGAAATTGTGTACTTATAAAAACGGAAGTTTTTTTAATTGTAACTCAAATATTCATTTTTTAAAGCAGTGCATTACTTAATGTTGTCATACATTTGAGGTAATGTGCTTTTGAAATTCAACTTGTATTCAGAAATGTATCTGACTTAATACGTGATACATATTATTATGTATTTTTTGAGAAATTGTCTATGACTTCCATAGTCTGGCTGTCAAAATTATGTAAAACTTTTTCAATATAATATAAAGTATCTCATTGATTATAACTAGACTTTTAAAATTAATATACCGTTGTAAAATTTAGGCGAAAGATAACGCAAAGTTTTTGCTTGGCATTTACTGTCTACATGACCTGAAAATAATTTGGTTTCAACCAAAATATTAGCATTTTTTCATGAAATATCGAGAGCAAAGATTCTTTTATTTTGTACTGTAACGGAGCCGGTACAGTTAGTTCAAGAAGAGGGCTTGATTAATTTGAGGGACAAAATTAAAATATTTTAATTTTCTTAGGATAATAAGTACTAGTGAATAATAATATTTCAGCCTGCAGGCTTTCACAAATAATTAAGATATGCGTCTGATTTTATAACCAGGCAAATTTTTGGAAGGAATTGCTTTTGTAAGCATTTAGACTAAAGTCGCTACATTCTGTAGAACTTAAAAAATATCCTACTTGTCATTTGTTTTCAGGGTTCCGTACCCGTAAGCCTCCGCTGTCCGTCTGTCTGTCAGCGGGCTGTATCACATGATCCGTAATGTGTAGACAATTGAAATTTTCACAGAATGTGCATTTCTGTTGCCGCTATAACAACGAATAATAAAAAAAAGATTAAAAATTAAAGGGGCTCACATACTATGATGGTACGGGACCCTTCATGCGCGTGTCCGACGCGCACTTGGCCAGTTTTTTTTTTAATTTAAAGAAGGTTTTGAATCAGGAGTTATGGTAGTAGGTGCTTAAAATGCAAACAATAAATGAATTTGAATTTTAAACTTTCATTGCATTTAATTTGAAAAGATGTTGATATTACACCCAGTGGTTAGTTTTTCAAACGAGTCATTCGAATTTTGATGAGATCTAGTGGATCTAGAAATATTAAGATTCAATGATAAGAACAAAAAAACGTAGTTTTTTTTTCTACCCAAAAATTTTTTCTTATGATTTTAGTAATTTTGCTGGAGTAGGCTCTTTTGTAATCATTATCCAGTTTGATCTAAATGTAATTTTCTCTTATATATTATGTAAAACGAATGTCACTAAGTTTTGTCATATAGTGTTTAGGTGTGACAACATATATTTTTAATAGTAATCTGTAAGAGGTTAAGAACTTATTGCTTTATTCGAGGCTGCCTCGTAGTTAGTGATTTTAAAACGTCAAACACCTTATTTTTTTAATCGCCTGGTAAATTAGTTGCCAAAAGGCAATTTATTTGAAGGAACGAAGTTTATTGCTATTTTAAGTATCTGCATTTAATTAATCATTTGGTTACATATATACGGAAAACTGATTATGGTTTTATTTTTTAATGCCTCGATTAAAGTTACTGATTTCGAGGCAGCCTCGTCGAAAGCAATTTTTTTCGCAATGCGACACTTAATGTTATTATAATAAAACAAATAAAATACGCAAGATGTGAATCGTTGTTTAATTATTTAAAAAAAATACCAGTTTTTCTTAATAATGTGATAATCTTTTATACCGATCTCAGGAAATAAATATTGGAGGAGAATAGTTGAAAGTCTTTTAATTTCTTTTTTGTATAATTGTTTTACCCTATACTTAGACTTAAGATGAATAATATATCTTATTTACACTGATTTTAAAATAATGACTTGTGAAAAAACTTTTTGTATGTGAATATTATAGAATCGGTAAAATTCACTCACTGAATGATACAATTATGAAAAATGAGTGAATGAATGTAGAGATCTGTGCACACGGCACAATAATATTGTAAATAAAGTAATCTAGATAAAAAAATCTCTTATTGAATGGCAAGTAAAGTATTTTTTTTTTCAAGTGAAACATTGCTTTTTATTTAAATCTTGCCAAAATTGTATTTTTTTACAATACATACACACGGCGGCACATGAAGCTGTACATTTCCAGTATAACTTGGCCTCGCTTTGTATAGATTTCCTACACAATGAGAGATCCGCATAAACTGGTTTTGTATAGCTTGGTTGGCCGTCGTACAATACATGAACGTAATAAATTACGAAAACTTTCTTGTTATAATTGAATTTATTTTGTGATGCGGACAAATGAAATCGTATTTTTTGGAACATATTTCAAACATCAAAAGACTGATTTTTAAATAAATGACGTTATTTTTTACATTTTGTATTTTATTTTATACTGACCCTTAATCATGTATAGTGTGTATAAATAAGTAAACTTATAAAGTTACCATTGCGAGGATTGTGAAATAAAAGTCGTTATACAAAAAATATATTTTATTCACTGGTCAATTGTTATAAATAAACATAACATAACATCACGCCTTGTAATCCCCGAAGGGTTATTATCTAACACATACATTTCGCCAGTAATGTTTAAGTGCAATAGGGGGCGAGCCTGGTGCCATCAACCGGGCACAAATCCAGACTCCCTGACTGGTACTGAGAATTCCTCATGGAAAAATCTAATAACACTCTTATAGATAACTTAACAAATATAACCTGATTATAACACTACTCATGCAGTTACACTCAAAAACGCACGTCAATATACTATACTAATTATTGAGTATAACTTTTTTACAACCTGAAGTTGGACTATCCCTGTGTTTATAAAAACGATGTCAGTGTATACATATCGCAAATTGATACAAATTGACAACCTACCTCAATTATTATATAGACTAGAAACGGGATATTTACCATGTTTACTGTTTTTATTGAGTTCCCAGAAGACCGATTTGTCTGCTCATAAACACCCACCCGCCATAACTTCAGTTTATCCGTGATCATGGTGCTTGCAACAGCGCCGAAATATCGGGAACTCAAAGAAAACAGTAAACATGGTAAATATCCCGTTTCTAGTCTATTTTAGCCGTGTTAGCTATGCGTATTAATCATTTCATACAATTTTGGAAGAATGATAGATGTAATTTTAATATACGGAGAATGTATCGTGTCTTTTTAGTAGTCTTACAAAGGTGGTCCACTCAATGTATCCAACATAAAATATCTCTAGATTTTTTTTTTTACTTTTAATTAAAATGCCTGGAGGAGCTACTGGTCCATGAAGGCATTTATGAAGGGCGACCTTCCTATCTCACTGAAGCGCAAGCTCGTCGACATGTGTATCCTGCCTATCCTAACCTATGGCGCTCAGACTTGGTCTTTGACTGAAGCTCAGAAGTCCAAACTCAAGGTTTGCCAAAGAGCGATGGAACGTAGCATTCTAAAAATAAAACTCTCCGATCGAATGCGCAACACCTTAATACGGTCTAAAACAGGCATCGCCGATGTTGGCGACAAATCTGCAAAGCTGAAATGGGACTGGGCGGGTCACGTTTTAAGGATGAACCCGGACGAGATAAGATGGGCGAAGATAGTCACACAGTGGGTACCTGAAGACGGCCGTCGTAACCGAGGCAGGCCCAAGAAACGCTGGCGTGACGATCTGGACTCATTCTTAACGGATTGGTCAGAGAGGGCAAATTGTAAGCAGGATTGGAAAGCCATGGGGGAGGCCTTTGCCCAGCAGTGGGACAGAACAGGCTGATTAAAAAAAAAAAAAATTAAGATAAAATGTACAAAGGAAAATAAATAATACATTAGAATTATGAAACATCCTGTTAATAATGTTTACGTGTCAAACGGTAGAACATACCTACCCAGCGCACGAGTCGAGTACAGTGTTTCAATTTTCAACTACGTCATGCGTCTTAATATGTTTTTTTCTGAAATTTATTTTGGCTATCATTGTGCCGATCGTCGTGAGCCAATGGCCTTATAGCCAAGAGCCGCGACGATCATCTTTCGAGGCTCTACTTAGGCGGTTGGATCAAGGGCCTTATTCAGAAGGCAGTACTTCTCGATACGGCTCGTATTGTGAGGAGGTTCCTGTCTCTGGAGCCCTAACCACCGGTAGCTTGGACCCTGCTCCCGCTACCGGCGGACTACTATTTTTTATATGGTCTTTTTTTTAAAGAAATATTTAAAAATGTAAATAATGTGTTAGAAAAACGAATTAAGGAAATTTTGAATTTATTAGTTATTCAAATCTCAGAAATAACTATATTTTTATGAACTTTTAGTAGTCCTTGGATACAATGAAGTGGGCTGCCGTTGTAAGACGACTAAAAAGTCACGGTGTATAATGGTCCGTTTCTACCAAGCGAAAATATCCTCACGTACTTTTTTGATGTCACTGAATAAAGGACTCTATCAGTATTGCCTTAAAGTATAAAATTCGTTACAGACAAAGCGTCTTCTAGCGCGTGATCGAGGTGGCGCGAGCGCCCAATTTTACACTTACAGGCAATACTGATACAGTTCTTTATTCAGAGACATCACAAAAGTATGCGAGGATTCTTCCGCTTGGTGGAAACGGAGCCTAAGTGAGCTGTCCATTTGCTTGAAAATTGGTTCCAATGGCTTTACAGCACATCCTTGTATAATTATCACTTGCTTCGGTAAAGGAAAACATCGTGAGGAAACCAGCATGCCCGAGAGATATTTCTCGACGGCATGTAAAGCCAAGTCAGAGGCCCATGGGCGGCATAAAAACTCTGACACCAGGTGAGGCACTAACCACACGATAAAGAAGAAGATGTACATCCTTGCTGCAGAAATAGAGCAGAAACACATGGTTGCGAGCAGAAACTACCCCAACTACTACCATCATAACATACATCTTTGCCTCCATCCACGTCCATACATCTGACCTTGTATTACCCATATTTGCCTTACAATATACCACAAAAGCTAGGCCCGTATCCCAGCAGTGGGAACCGTAGAAAAGTTGAAGGCTGATTTTATGATGTACACACATCGACACATAAAACTATAATATCCAGTATAACCTGACCACACTTTGCACGAGCTTCCCGTACAATGAGAGATCAGCTTAATTTGGTTCAGCATACCTTGATTGGTTGTCGTGGGTACTAGAACACATAGTCATGTCTAAAGCTAAGGAAGCTCGCCACGTTGAAGTATGACGGCATCGCGTTTAGAATCGTGCTGTATTGGGGGGTGAAGTCTTCAGGGTGATAAATCTTGTGCGAGTGGTGGGAGAGTTCCAGTATTGGTTCAGATTGGAGAGACGGCGGGACCTGGAAAATAAAGGTTTTATGTAATAGTTGTTTGGCTCTTTTGAAACTGATGCCAACTCAGAAGTAGCTTAGGACAACTCAAAGTTGTTCATGTGCCTTTTCTCAAACTATGTTGGGGTTGGCTTCCAGTCTAACCGGATGCAGCTGAATACCAGTATTTTAAATGAAGCGAATGTATATCTATCTTATGATTACTTACTTTTAAATCAACATCCAAAGTAAACTGGACGCCCTTCTCGTTGTAGGTAGCTAACGAGTGGTAAATCACATAGACGGGCCGGTCGAGCTGCTCGAAGCAGACCCGCGCCGCACTGTCCAGCGACCAGCTCGACACCGTGATGTTGGCGCGAGGCCACAGGGTGATCATGTTATGGTGGGCCCCTAGAAGAGAAGAGAAGATTATTTAAAACAATATATTACATCACGCCTGTAATCTGAGGCTGAGGTGACTAGTAGTAAACCCACATTTCACCCGTTATTGTCCAGCCTATTGTCATCAAACTGGAATAAATCCAGACTCTGTGACTGTTACTAAGAAATTCTTGACGAAAAAACCGAATATCATTTTTCCCGGCCTGGGAATGGAACCCAGGACCTCAAACTCAGCAGGAGCGCTTGCGACCAAAAGACCAACAAAAATAACATAACTGACGAAATGTGCTTCACATTTCGTCAGTTATGTTATTTTATTAGTGCCTAACCTGGTGTCAGAGTTTTTATGCCTCCCATGGGCCTCTGACTTGGATTTACATGCCGTCGAGAAATCTCAGGCACTATCTATATATAATCTAATAGGGGGCGAGCCTATTGCCATCAACCAGCCACAAATCCAGACTCCATGACTGTTGGAGTAATTCCTGATGAAAAAACCCAAGAACACTTCAACCGGCCTCCTTGAAGGAGTCGAGGGCTATGCTAAGGAGCTGAAAAATTCTAAATTATATTAAGTAATCTATAGTAACTACTTGCTCAAAAAGCCGCTAAGCTGAAGTGGGACTGGACTGGTCACGTCTGCCGCATGCCCAATGAGCTGTGGGCCAAAATAACCACTTTCTGGAGCCCTGACACAGCCAGAAGGCGTCGCGGCAGACCTCGCAGAAGATGGCGGGACGAACTTGACAGGACAAACGACAAGTGGCCCACATTAGCCCTGGATCGTAGCAACTGGAAGTCATGGGGAGAGGCCTTTGCCCAGCAGTGGGATGACGCAGGCTAGCAGTATCAGTATCAGTATCTATAGTAACTTACCAGTAAAAACGATCCGGTATTTGCACTCCTCCTCAATACACTTCCGTGTTTCCACTCTCGCGGACACGGCCGGGACGAAGGGGGCCGGCGGGTCTGTGTATAGGAATATTGCGCTGCTCCTGGAATTTACAAATTGAGAATATATGTTAGGAGTGACATAGCAGGAAGATTAAATAAACATTCAAACTCAGTTTGAAAGACAATATTTATTCATAGTAAATATTATATACATTAATAAATTAAAATAACCTATATTAACTAACTAACTTAAAAATAAACTTAAAAAATGGCGTCAAAAAACTCCTCCTCAACGTAGTCAACTGGTAATGTACCCAAAAGACTGGCGGCGTTGCCACGTTGTATGGCAACGCTAAGACTTTGGCCAAGGTAAAAGCCAGCCCTTGGGTCACGGGAAGAGTCAACTAAACGTTTAGAAATGTCCTTGAAAAAGCTGTGAGCACTCGGACCCCACGGACCTAGAGTTTCAACCCCAAACGGCTCGAAAATATAGTTACCAATAAGGTTACTATATTTACGCCGCTTGAGGTTCTCTGCAGCCGCAGCCGCAGCCGCAGCCCCAGCACAGCACGATGAGCTAGGAAGATGTGATGGCGCAAGAGTATCGACACAAGTTGCATCCCACACTAAAGGCCTACCCATCTTCCATGGAAACAAAGACATGCCGTCCGGTCTCTTGCCATCGTCGCGTGCCAAGCCATTTGGTTCTAATAAAGCTGGAACGCCGACGGTGACAAGAGCTCGACGGATGATATCATTTAAGTTCGCGTGCCGTGCAAAGCGGCCCGCACTTCGGCTGCATGAAAGGCCGTGGTGTCCAAGGCTGTTGACAGCTTCACCACAGTGACAGCGATGAGGAGAAAAACAAGGGGCGCCTAGGCGTAGAGCAGCAGCAAGGCGGAAAGTAGTGTCGTCGAGCATAGGCACTTTGCGCAAAGTACCTATGCTCGACGACGGTAGTGCGTGAAGCCAAAGACCCGACTCCCACTCACCCACAGCCAGCAGACGCGCACGCTCAGCAGTAGTAGCAGACGTGAGCAGTAAATTGTTCTGAACTACTCTGCAGAGCGGCTCTTCCCAACGTCTCTGGGAAAATGGATGGTCGGGTTCTTCAGAATTCGGGCAAGCGAGTTTCCAGGCATTAATAGCCTCGGAGAAGCACGGCACATCAAAATCAATCAGTGTGGAAGCCAGGATATTCCTGATTAATTTCTCAGTGCCGTGGACCGAAGATATAAACGCCGGTAAACTAATACTAGAAATTTTGCGGATTAAATTAATATCTGTTTTCTAATCTAACTTTGCCGAACTGTGCCGAAATGACTCTTGAGAACAACTTGTAGACATGGCTTAGAAGTGAGATGGGCCTATAGTTCTTCAGCCGGGCATTGTCGCCCTTTTTGAAGAAGAGTACCACCACACCCCTGCTACCACACACCATGCCTGCGGCGTTTTCCCCTCGAGTATGACGGAATCAAACAGCTTCTGAAGGGCCTTAAGTACCGGTTTTCCACCCGCCTTCAGGAGTTCGGCCGTAATTCCGTCATCACCCGGTGCCTTGTTGTTTTTAAGCTGTTTAAGAGCCATCCTAATCTCGTACAGGCTGACATCCGGAATGTCTTCGGTATAATGTCGGGTCAGTCTAGCTCTTGGGTCGTTAGCTAGAGTTGCAACGGGATTACTGATTGAAGTGTACAACTGCCCATAAAAACTCTCGATCTCCCTCAGCAGATCTGGTTTGGCGGATACGATCCTGCCATCGTCGGTTTTCAGTTTCGTGAGCTGGCTCTGCCCAATAGCCAGATCTCTTGAAAATACCTTGGAGCCTTTATTCCGCTCAATAGCGTCTTTAATACGCTCGGTATTAAAGCGGCGGAGGTCGCACTTCAAGGATTTAGAGATCCGTCTATTGAGCTGCCGGTACTTCCACGTCTCGTCTGAAGACTGCAGGATCATCTCACGCCGCTCCTTCATGAGCTCGAGAGTATGATCAGAGAGATTTTTGTTGTGTGCACGACGTGTCTTGAAAAACTTAGACCCAGTCGTATGGACAGTTTCCACGAACCCATCGTTGTATTCGTCCACTGAGCTTCCTAGGCACTCGAAACGATTCTGGAGTTCAAGCTGAAAGCTCTCGGGGTTTTGGATCTGGATCTGTGCTGGACGGAGTGTAGACTTCATCAGTCGAGACCTTTCAAGCTTTATATTGATGTTCAATGTGCCTCTTACCATGCGGTGATCGCTCCCGGTTTTCACCGAATTGATCACAGAGACATCATTGAACATTTGGTTCTTGGTTGACATGATGAAGTCAATCTCATTTTTAGTTGCACCATCGGGACTCTGCCAGGTCCACTTCCTGTGCTCGCGCTTTTTGAAGAAGGAGTTCATCATATAGAGGCCCTCCTTCTCCATAAAGCTAGCCAGTTGGTGACCCCGGCGGTTCCGACGTCCACACCCAAATTGCCCCACCTGCAGCTCATCCCCGTCTCGTTTGCCCAGTTTCGCGTTGAAGTCCCCCATGACAACGGTGAAGTGAGTTTTGAAACCATGCAGGGCTTTAGAAATATCCTCATACATGGTCTCCACTTCGTCGTCGGGGTGTGCCGAGGTCGGGGCGTCGGAGTCATCACGAACCGTCTTGCGCGCAGGTTTGACGATTTTCAGCCTCCTGAACAAGCCGGATTCCGAAAAGGCTTTAGCACCGTGGACCACATACATACGCTGCGGCAAGTTATACAGAAGACCGAAGAGTATAACCTGCCTCTCTGCTTAGCGTTTGTGGACTACGAGAAAGCCTTCGATTCGATCGAGACTTGGGCTGTACTGCAGTCTCTCCAACGGTGCCAAATCGACTATCGGTACATCGAGGTGCTGAAGTGTTTGTACAAAAACGCCACCATGTCAGTCCGACTTCAGGACCAGACCTCGGAACCTATTCTTCTGCAGCGAGGTGTGAGACAGGGAGACGTCATATCTCCGAAACTGTTCACCGCTGCACTGGAGGATATCTTCAAGGTTCTGGACTGGAGAGGGCTAGGCATCAACGTCAATGGCGAGTACATATCTCACCTTCGATTTGCCGACGATATAGTGGTCATGGCTGAGACCATGGAGGACCTCAGTACAATGCTCGATGACCTTAGTAGAGCTTCCGAAAGAGTGGGTCTTAAAATGAACATGGACAAAACCAAAATCATGTTGAATAACCATGTAACACCCACTCCTATCAAGATCGGAGACTCTACACTCGAAGTTGTAGACGATTATGTCTACCTTGGACAAACGATCCAGTTAGGTAGGTCTAACTTCGAGAAAGAGGTCAATCGTCGAATCCGACTCGGCTGGGCAGCGTTCGGGAAGTTGCGTGGTATCTTCTCGTCCAACTTACCGCAGTGTCTCAAGACGAAAGTCTATGACCAGTGTGTGTTGCCAGTGATTACTTATCAGAAGGCTTAAAGTCACCCAAAGGGCAATGGAGAGGGCTATGCTCGGAGTTTCTTTGCGTGATAAAATCAGAAATGAGGACATCCGCAAGAGAACCAAGGTAACCGACGTAGCCCGAAGAATAGCCAAACTGAAGTGGCAGTGGGCAGGGCACATTGCTCGCAGAACGGATGGCCGATGGGGCCGAAAAGTTTTGGAGTGGCGACCGCGAACCGGAAGACGCTGCGTTGGAAGGCCTCCCACTAGGTGGACCGATGACCTGGTGAAGGCTGCAGGGATCCGCTGGATGCCAGTCGCACGGGACTGGTCAATGTGGCGACACTTGGGGGAGGCCTATGTCCAGCAGTGGACGTCTTTCGGCTGAAATGATGATGATGAATCTAACTTAGACACACTTTGGCTAGTAGGTATGAATATGCAAAAAGTCTTTATGATCTGTGTTTTCATAGATCGAGACAATCTAGTTTGTAGTGTTATAATACAGGGTGTAAGGGACAGCCCTCCTTTAGCTCTACAACATTATTTTTAGTATATGCGAAACCTGAATATAGTTACTTCAGAATAAGTAACTGAATCGATTCCAATATTTTTTTTCAGTTTGCGTCTCGCGCTTGCTTCGCGTGCACGCTCGCACATACTACTTCTCGTTTTTACTCAACTCAAAATAGTGATACAAAGTTTCGATAATCGTTGTCGATAAAATGTGTTTCGACGGTAGCCCCTGGTAATAATGGAAAAATACCTGCAAAGATCGGACTCAAGCGGTAGTCTCAACTCCAAGAGACCAGCGACCGAAAATGTGGATGACTGGCGTACGCCAAAGCGACCAGCTGTCGCAAAACACGCTAAGTTCGATAGCACCCGAGACATTCCAACACACAACCATTTTCAAGACCTTCCCGTAGATGGAGTCGCCAAGATCGCTGGGAATGAATTCTACCTCAAAGCGACTGCCAAAGTTAAGAAGACCGGTCACATTCCTCCTATTATTCTAGATATGAAGACTGACTGGACCCATGAAAACTTAAGGGATAAAATTTCTGAGTTTTCGAACCAATATCACCTGCAATACAGAAATGGAGGCAAGGTTGCCATTTTATGCCACACTGCTGACGGCCACCGGGCAGTTAAGGATGGTCTTCGACGTCAAGATGCTTCCTTTGTTACCTTCACCCGGAAGGATGAAAAAGTGCCAAAATCAGTGATTCGTGGACTTCCAGCCTATGTCGAACAAGAACTACCTGAAGAGCTGGAAAAAATTGGCTTCACCGGTGCTTCAGTAAAACCCCTTAAGTCTCGCAGTGGATTGGATAATTCCTGTCCTCCCTTTCTAGTACAGCTACCAGCAGGAGCTGATATTTCAAAATTTCGGCAAATTAGGTACCTGTGTCATTGTGTGGTGTCTGTCAGCAAGTTCAAGCCAAACCGAGCCTATGGCACCCAATGCTTTCGATGCCAAGAGTTTGGTCACGCATCCCACAACTGCAACAAGCCTCCTCGCTGCGTGAAGTGTGTTGCTCCTCATGCAACTGCCTCGTGTACCAAGTCCGACCGCACTGAGCCTGCGCAATGCTGTAATTGCAATGAAGATCATCCGGCGAATTATAGCAAGTGCAGTGTCCGAATAGCATATCTGGACAGCATCGAGAAAAAGAAGGCTTTAGGACGCAAGGCCGTACTACCTTCAATGATGCCTGCGAAATCTACGCTGGATCTGTCAAATCTGATGCATCCGACGTTGCAACCGACATTAACCTCAAATCCGAGATCTTGGCCTACGGTAGGAACGCGCGACATGGCAACAATGAAAATTCAGATTCCCATAGACCACCCTACGACTGACACAAATGATGACACTACGAAGGAGATGTTTGAAATCTTTTTAACATTAAAAAACATAAAATCCCAATTTGCTGCTTGCACGTCCTGGTTAGACAAGGTGATGCTGGTTCTCTCCCATCTTGGTAAATATGTCTGATTCTGCAGAACTCCGACTACTATCCTGGAACTCCGATGGAGTACGGTTAAAGATACATGAGCTACTCGATTTGGCGGTAAGCGTTTTGTCTGTTGATATAATTGGTATTTGTGAAACTAGACTAACCCCAAATTCAACATTAGTTACTCCTGGCTTTACCTGTTATCGTCAAGATAAACATCTTACTGGCCGTGGGCAAGGAGTTGCTATTCTTGTAAGAAATAATCTCAATCATTCGGTCTTAACTCTTCCAAACACTAAAAATATTGAAGTTGTTGGTATTACTGTCAAAATCTCAGGAATTGATCACATTGTGTTATCCATTTACCAGTCACCCAATCTGCCATTGCTTCGTAGTGACCTTGAGTTATTGTTCGGCTTGGGCTCCCATGTTATTGTTATGGGAGACTTTAATGCTAACCACTCACACTGGCTCAGTAGCTACACTAACACGCGAGGCAGAACTCTTTTCAAACACATGCTTGAATCCGACTACGTTATACACAGTCCTAGTCTACCTACACAAGTGAACTATTGCCCCAATCGCAAACCAACGCGCCCAGACCTGGTGTTGTCTCTAAATGTAGGCTGCATTAGTGATATCGAAACGATTATAGCACTGTCATCGAACCATTACCCCATATTCTTTACCATTGGAGGCTTCCCGAGTCGCAAGGTAAAAACCCGGTTCTTTAAATTTCACTGTGCCAATTGGAGTGAATATCGTTCTCACCTCAACAAAAACATAACACTTAGTTCTAAGACGTTTAACACTAATGAAGAGATTGACACTGCCATAGGTCATTTGCAACAAACTATCATTGATGCTAGAGACTCCTCCATACCGTCCACGACTGCTGTGTTTAGCGAGACCCCTACCAAACTACCTCGGTTTGTTAAAAAATTAATTCGCTACAAAAACTACTTGCGTCGTATTGAACAGAAACTGCCCAGTGGTTACCTTAGAAGGCTTAACCGTAGTAATATAAACACTCTACAAGCTCACATAAACACAAATATCCGAAACCACCTTGATCACATCTGGAATGCTAAACTGGCTAAAGTTGATAACCCCAGTCAAGATATCTGGCGTGTGACTAAATCCCTTAAACCTAGATCTGCGAACATACCTCCTCTTAAACTTTCCGATGGGTCTCTGACGACTACCACGGCTGATCAATGTAATGCGTTGGCTGAAGCCTTTTATGACAATATGACCCTTACCACTAACTGGGTTTGTGACTCTGAACTCGAGGCTGAGGTATCGAAATCCATGTCGGTTATTGATAAATATAATTTTGCTTCTGGTTTAATAAAGCCGGTTAGGCCATTTGAGATCCGTAAAACGCTGACTAGGCTTAAATCCCGTAAGTCTGCTAGTCATGACGCGATCCATAATGTACTGTTAAAAAACCTGCCACAGAAAGCGATAGTTTACATTACAAAAATTTTTAATGGCTGCTTTGGCCTGGGCTATTTCCCTAAGATCTGGAAAAAAGCAAAAATAATACCACTTAATAAACCTGGAAAAGACAGTACTTCACCTACAAATTACCGCCCTATAAGTCTGCTACCTTCTATTGGTAAAATGTTTGAGTCTGTAATTTATACAAGACTACTACGTGCCACTGGGCAGTTGCTGATCCAAGAGCAGTTTGGGTTTCGTGCTACTCATTCAACTACCCAACAACTGGCTAGGGTGTGCGAACATATTTCCCATCACCTAAATCTCAAGCAGTCCACAGGTATGTTTCTGCTGGATATCGAAAAAGCTTTCGACACTGTCTGGCACGAAGGCCTGCTACACAAGTTGCTCACTCTTGACGTGCCTATGCCCCTCATCAAGCTTATACAGTCGTACCTTGCGGATCGGATATTCCAGGTACACATCGGAAATACAATTTCATCACCACACACGATACCAGCTGGCGTTCCGCAGGGCTCGATCGTAGGACCCTATTTGTTTCTCATTTTTGTTAACGATGTCCCTATTCAACCTCGGACGAAATTGGCTTGTTTCGCTGACGATACTGCGTCTTATACCTCTTCTTACGATGCCGATTTGATTATAAGTCGCCTACAATATTCTATTGATTTACTTCAGGCTTATTTCAAGAAATGGAAACTAAAAATAAATGAGGGTAAGACTGAAGCAATATTTTTCACTCGTGCTAGGCAACCCCCCACAAGAACTTTAAAAATAGCAGGCCATAAAGTACCTTGGAAAGCAAGTGTGCGTTATCTTGGGGTCAGAATGGACAACCGCCTAAACTGGTCCAAACATATTGCCGACTTACGTTTGAAGGGCGCCCAAGCCCTTGGTGCTTTAAACCCTGTAATGAACCGTAAAAGCAAATTAAGTAGCAGTACTAAATTGAGGATTTATACTACACTTGTCCGTCCGTGTATAACGTATGCATGTCCTGTTTGGAGTGGCACATGTCTTTCCAACCATCACTTACTGCAAGTAATACAAAATAAAGCTGTAAAAATAGCGTACAAAACAAAGTTCAAAACAAATCTTCAGAGGTTACATAAAACCATTAAACTTCCTTTGCTATTTAATTATATAATTAAGGTTTCATTTAAATTTTATAATAAAAACAAAATTAATACTATTAACCCCTTGATTACAAATATATGTTCATCAACTGTAGACAAATTACCGTATATCGATAGATACGGCACTTATCGCCTACCACATCACTACCTTTTGTTTCCACCAACCGACGTGCGGGCGACCAGCGACTTGACCCCCGAGTCGCTCGCTACCGACCCGGCCTCGGTCACTAATACTCTGGAGCGCGGGCGGCAGGGAAGCTCTGTCCGCTGATGGTTGACTGGTCGCGCCTTTGCTTGTGTTTAAATTCGTAGACTGCGTGATCAGTTAACTATTAAAATATTTTCGACTTACCTACATGCAAGCAGTAGATTATAATTTAACTAAATAATTTACATTTTTGTCATTATGTACCCATATATTGTGTGTTAAGATTATGTTATTACCAGTTTAAACTACCTGTCCTTTAAAAGCTTTGAAAGGCGAATTGCTAGCCTAATAAAGTGTCTTAATTTTAGTGTGTTAATGTAGCTTTGGGTAAGTGCATTTTGTTATTGTTTATGATAAATAAAGATATTTGAAATTGAATTGAATATTTTTTTTCCAAAAATATTTAAAAAAAATAAAAGTGGGATACCGAGTGACTTTGCGTACCTATCGCAATAATTTGGGTATCAATGAGCTCAAGACGAAGCTGGAGGCGTGCGCTGCGTGGTGACCGCGTTTTTGTGCGGACAACTAGGTAACAGAACAAGCTTATAGCTTTGTGATTTTTCATGATACAGTTTTGAAATTTTGTGCATAGATTCTTTACATTAAAATACTAGACACGTGTATCAGGTTTCGCATATACTAAAACTAATGTTGTATAAAGCTATATTTGTTATAGTCGCGAATCATATTGTAATCAACACACAGCCTGACACACCTGCAAATTGAAAAAAAACGTAAGAAACGCGGGCTACCTTACAGCATCCCAGTGTCCATCATTCAGTGTAATCAATACTGTAGATTACACTCAAGGAGGATGCGCTATCTCCTGATAATTTCAAATGTGTCAAGAATTTTCTACAGCTGATACATGACTATAGATAACTAAAACTAAATAAAAATATGTTTGTGTATATACTCACAAATAGCGACTAAATCCGGTCCTAAACAGCGGCAACCCACAGTACACCTTGTGCTCGCAGTCCGCACTGACGTCCGGGCGCACGTTGAGCTGCAGGCCGGCGCTGACGAGCTCGGACTGCACGCGCGACGCCGAGTACGGGTCCAGCTTGGTGACCACGATGCCCGAGTTCCGGGAGATAGTGTTGTTGTTTATGTCGTAGGATATTATTTCTGAATGCTGTAAGATAATAAGTAGCAATGATCAGATTAGAATTAGTAAATATTTTCTGGCAAGGTTGTATGTAAGGTCTAACTATTCATACACGAAATATTTTCAGGATATCATGTAACGGCTATAACGAGGCCATTTCAAGGGATTTTTTTTTTATCTGAGTATATTTTTATAAAAAAAATAATTAAAAAAAATAATTATAAAAATTACTTGACCCATAAAATAAATACTAGCTCCTTATTTTTGAACATCCATTACGCTAGATTACTACGTCGTATTTACCTAGTGTCATTGTTAGAATATGGGAGTAAAGAATTATAATAATTTGACTTTACGACTTATAGAAGTTACTCTTAAAATAGTTCGTGTATGAATAGTTAGACCTTATATATGGGCGCAATACCTTTTGATTGTAATTTCATGTTATTTTATAATTGAAGGGTAGTTACGTTTTTATTTTGACGTATGTGGGTTAATTGAAATAATAGTTTTATTTTAGGGTAGTTATTTTTGTATTTGACATATTGTGTTGATTTACTGAACTAAATTTGTATTTCCGTTTATTTAATTTAAAAGTAACTGTGATTTCCGTTTGTTTCATAATAAGGATTTATGTTTGATTTATGTAAAATATGCTTACTTCTGTTTGCTTTATTAGTAGGAATTTATTGTGATATGTCATAGAACTATTTAAAAGTCTAGTCTAAAGCTATGATAATTCAGTAGTTATTTTGATCTCTCCCGCCTTGCAAAATAAAAAATTGTTACTTTTATTTTACCTGTTGCTACCAACCTGTTTGAATTTCTGCCTATAAAAGTCGTTGTACTGTTAAAAAAGAGAGATTCTTGGTTCGCTTATCATGGAATAAACACCTGAACTGGAGTAAGGTATTTTCTTTAAACTTGTGCTGACATTTCCTGCTGTTTCCTATTTGCTGAGTATTTGTGTAACTGTGCATATATATTGGTGCAAACCAATATGTTGTGTGACTCTGACGATGACGGCCATGAGCCGTCGACATATACGAATATGGACATTAAATTATCCGGATAAAATACTTTTTTGTGTGTAACATCTCAAGAAACCTCGCTTAATAAAGTAAAAATAAGATATTATATACTCACAAACCAATAATGCCTCTGCAGCGAGATTCCCTCTCCATCATATGGACTGAATGGTACAAACATGAGCACCAGGCAGATGGCTCCGAGGAACGATAGCACCATCCATAAGCGTTTGCGGGAGAATAGCAGTTCCATGCCAGACTAGAACAAAATGACGAATATTTTACCACAAAGGAAGGCAACGATGGAAGCCTTCCAAGGCTTAACGAGGTTCAGATGGGCTAACCTGTTTATAAAACCCCTTCCTCTTCGAAAATAACACTAAACTTGATAGGGATGTTTTAACTTAAAGTAATGAATTTTATAAGTAAAAAGTAGATAAGTAATTAGAGTTAATGCAGAACTAATCGCCTATCTAGATTTTGCTTTTTTAAAGTGCGTAATTTAAAAGTACATCGGCGGCTAACTGTTATAGCAGAAGTCATTTAAAATAAAAACTAAAACGGAACAAATTGCGTATTATGCATATTTCGATAAAAACAAATATAGATCTCATTATTTAATGTATTCGTTAAAACTCAAGGCATGGTCAATCCTGCCAGGGCTGCGGGACTGTTCGAAAGAGATACCGCGGCCCTGGAACACAAAGGGCAAAGAAGGAACATGGATGGGTTTTAGTTAGTACAAGTCTGACACTCCCTTCCGCTCCGCGCAGGGTACAGAGACATGAATCATACTTATCATTAAGAACAACTTTAACTATGGTCTACCATAAGTTATGGTATGGTAAGGTCTGCCTCGTTAGTCGAGTGGTCGCACGTGATTGCTGAGCACGACGTCCTGGGCTCGATTCTCGGGTCGGGAAATGATATTGGGTTATTCCAACAGGATTTTTCTCAGTAGCGGCCACGGTGTCTAGATTTGTGCCCGGTTGATGGCAATAGGGTTGCTCCCTATTATATGGGACTTAAACAAAGCTGGTGAAATGTGTGTGTAATATAATTGGATACAGCTCTGCCTAACCCTTTGGGGATAACAGACGTTATGTTATGTTTTACTATGGTACAAACAGGAAAAAAATGCTATATCGGGGACCACGATTTCGGGCTTGGTCCTATAGTAAAAGATGATCATAATGACTGAGTACAATTGTACTCATTAATTAGGAGCATATTTTTTGCTTTAAAAACCTTGAACAGGGTGATTACCCTGTTCAAACTTTTCAGTTTATTTTGATTGTATCTTGCGTACCGAATTCTGTTCCATAGATAGATTCGCATTTCAATTATGGAGCCACAGTAAAGTCAGGCAAGTCAGGAAACTTTCACAACCCAGTAGCTGGGTCCCTCCATGTTACTACTGATATGCAGCTACAAACGTCAGACTGGAAGCCGACCCTAACATAGTTGGGAAAAGGCTAGGCAGATCGTCTGCAGCAATTTGAAACGCCTTAAGGGGCCATCCTTTAATCACGTGAGATTTTTTAGGCCACTTTTTAAGCCAGCCTTCCCTTGGTGATACGTCGTGAGGATTTAGGCTACCCCTCCTACCCCCTCCCAGCATCATCATAATCATAATTAGCCTATAATGATCCCACTGCTGGGACACAGGCCTCCTCTATATGAGAGGGAATGGGCTATAATCCACCACGCGGGCCCAGTACGGGTTGGTAGATGTCACATGTCTTCGAATTTTTGCATCACGAGAAATTTTATTATTGAAAAAATCACACACTTTTAGAATTTGTTTTAATAAAAAAAAAACTATTTTTATCGGTGTTCTAGGCACACACTAGCTTGCTTGGGTTTTATTTCATTATTGGTAAATAAAAATGTGCACGTGCCACATTTTTTTTTTTTTTTAATGTGATTAAAGGACCACCTCTAAGGAACATTTAGCGTGCTATCGCATTTTCAACATTCGATTCAGCGCCTAAAGTTCACATTTCCACCGTCGAAGTAATAACAATATATACTCACTACAGTACTGGAAACGATAATAGCAAGCCCCGCATTCAGTATCGCCACGGTGTAGTCGGGAGTGTCTCCGGAGGAACGACTCATGATGGGCAGGATCTGTGAGTTCAGGCGGAGAACGAGCGAGAACATGAACATCACTGATGGGATGGAGAGGGAGATTTCTAGGAGGAGGTGTTGCCAGGCTAGAAAAAAGAAAGAAAATATTGATTTAGATTGAACTTGATGAATGAGTACCTACGACGATTTTTTTGAAAAAATAATAATATAATTATGGTAATAATATTTGTTGATGGCAATATGCTTGCTTCCTATTACATGGGACTCAAAAATAACTGTTGAAATCTGGGTGTACTATAAGGTACACCTTTGCCTAATCCTTGTGGGAGTACAGGCGTGATGTTATAGAATCAGGCCTTATTTTGCGGAAATTCATGACATTAATTGTTATGTATGGTATTAAATGTATGGTGTTGACTCGGCCGCTCGGGCTCGCTCCGCGCCGCGTGCGCAGCTCACACGTGTGTAGGTGTGTGTGCGTGTGTGCGTGTGTGGGCGCACGCTAATTATTATTGCTTTTCCTGCATGTGCATGTTTTTGCGGGCGGGAGGGCCGCGGTGCTGCGTCTTGCATCCAGTCTAGAATCCTTTTTCGCTGAATTAAAACTAAATATTTTGCTAACATTTAATATCAGGCCTGTTGTTATGTTATCTTACCTCTCAAAGGGACAAATCTGACTGTCGTGAGCGATATGAAAGACACAACACTCATTATACACAGCGGCGCGCTGAACACATATCTGAGAGAAGTGAGCCCCGGTATACACACTAGTATGACCAGTATGAGCGAGAATATGAGACGCGTTGCTGACATCGCTTGCAGGCAGCGGAGGGAGCGGCTGAGGCCGTTCTGTGGACAAGGAAATAAAAATATGAATACAACAATTCAATTAATTTATTTACATCGGACTCAACGAATAACTTTGTTAGTAATTCAGTCATAATGGTAATGGTACATACATTTAAAAATAATGTTAGTAGGTATTTAAATAATCAGAGACACACTCACAATACTATTATTACAAAAAAAAATACAGAAAATCTATTTATATAAAGTAAGAATCTGACTGGCTGACTGACTGATCGGTCAACGCACAGCTGAAACCGCTGGGTAGCAAAATGTTTATAGCGTAAGTGTGTACTAAGAAGGGATTTTTAAAATGGGATGATTTTTCTGTTTTTTTTTTAATTTTCGAAGGGTTTAAAACGAGGGTTGAAAGTTTGAATGAAACTTTGTCAATTTTGCTAACGAAGTCGAGGGCAACATACAAGGCTAACAAAAAAATATAAAAAATATTAATCACGTTCTCGAAAAATGATCTAACGATTTCGATGAAAGTTGCAATATACGGGTTTCCAAGGCCGAAAAATCCATCTCATCATCATCATCATCATTTCAGCCGAAAGACGTCCACTGCTGGACATAGGCCTCCCCCAAGTGTCGCCACATTGACCGGCCCCTTGCGACTCGCATCCATCGGATAAAAAAATATCCATCTAGTTGGGTCTTATATCTGGGAAAATTAATTTTCTCTATTTTCTAAAATGGGCAGCACCAGGAGGTTTCCAGCTTCTTGTAGGTATGTCTACTTCAGTTTGACATTTCTTCACACTTTCCTATTTATACAAAAATCAAATAGCAAGATTATATTCTTACCGTTTTCAAAGTCAACGAATCAAAAGCGTGTGCAGTCCCCACGGCCGCTAGGAGGTACGGTATCCAGTAAAATGGCACCGCTAGCCATGGTAGACTTAGATACCTGGAACGTAAGATAATCTTGTTATGCTAAAAGTAACGTTTGCGGTCATAAAATGGGGGAGCGACCTGACACTTCTATTTAGTATTCACTGTCCTACTCGCACATTTTATGACCTACATAACATCACGCCTGTGATCCCCGAGGGGTTAGGCAGAGGTGTACCTATTAGCGTGTGGTGTGTTGTTTTGTGACCTATTTACTTATATTCTCATTTTTTAAGTAGAAATTGCAATTATAATATTATAGTCCCACCAAAAACGTTATCATGGAAATGTTGCCAAGACGAGACGACACGACGCCATATGGCTCGCACTGTCAAAAAGTTATCAGATATCATTTTTCAATTCTTTATTGCGTACTGTATGCATATAGTAGAAACGGCCAAGCCACATATATTTTGACCAAGGTGTAGAGTTTGTGAAGTTAGGGCTTGTAGAGTTAGAAGCTTGGCTCTACATGAGATCTGATAACTAACTGAGTGACCCTTTAATAGAAACTAGAAAACGAAGTACAGCTATGAGATCTCAATACCAGAATCTATTGTGCATGGGCGTATTTAAAACTAGCTTATTAAAAAAAAATGTGATTTGTATGGCTCCTGTAATCTTTAATAAAATACCGGCCCAAATTAAAAACTTATCATTACAAAAATTTAAAAAACGTTTCACAGACTTACTTGTACACAAATGTTATTATTCTGTGCAGGATTTCTTAAATGATAATTTTTTGTAATATCCTTTGCTATGTACTACATTTGCATGCTATATTAAGGCAGAATGTACATGGATCCTATTATATAATTTAACAACCTATTTTTATGTACCTACATTCTAAGCAAATAAAGACCTATTCTATTCTATTCTGCAAATTGCAAAGAAAGTTTGAATTTCGCGAGCAACCCTATCACCTTAAACGGAACAGAAACTCAATTTAATAAAATTGTATACTAACCTCATCTGTATAGTGGTAGCGACCATGAGCAGTGTGCACGCTGCGACCACTGCCGAGCCAACCACTACAGCGGCCAGTCGACCTAGAAGCGTAAACAGTAGGTGCTTGACTGTAGACCATCCTGGAAATAATATGATTTGTTAGAATATACATTCTTATGTATTTCCTTTTGGAGACTGTCATAGTTAGCGCCGAAGGGGCCATGGGGGGAGGGAGGACTAAGAGAGTAATCGATCCAGGGATCGAAACCGACCCCCACGTTGAATAGTTGAATAATACAAAAAAAAATGCTCGTGGTAATTTAAAAAAGTGAGTAAAACTGCATTCAAAGCCAAACCAGCTTGTTCCTGCCCGAAATTGAATCGACGAAAATACGACAAAAGCTATAGAAATAATGACTAAAACATCTTCACCACTTAAACCCAAAGATTTCCACTGGTGGACATCGTCATCTCCAGCAATCACTAGCATCATATCACCATCATAGCTGTGCTATGAATACATCTACAATATATGACATGGCGAACGAATATGTCACTATTATATGACTAATATAAATACTCACTAGGCCCAACCAACCACACATAGTCGGCAACGCTAGCCAACCCCAGCAGTGCTATGAATACATCTACAATATATGACATAGCGAACGAATATGTCACTATTATATGTCTAGTATAAATACTCACTAGGCCCAACCAACCACACGTAGTACGCAACGCTAGCCAACCCCAGCAGTGCTATGAATACATCTACAATATATGACATAGCGAACGAATATGTCACTATTATATGTCTAGTATAAATACTCACTAGGCCCAACCAACCACACGTAGTACGCAACGCTAGCCAACCCCACCAGTGCTATGACCACATCTACAATATATGACATGGCGAACGAATATGTCACTATTGTATGACTAGTATAAATACTCACTAGGTCCAACCAACCACACGTAGTACGCAACGCTAGCCAACCCCACCAGTGCTATGACCATATCTACAATATATGACATGGCGAACGAATATGTCACTATTATATGACTACTATAAATACTCACTAGGCCCAACCAACCACACGTAGTACGCAACGCTAGCCAACCCCACCAGTGCTATGACCACATCTACAATATATGACATGGCGAACGAATATGTCACTATTGTATGACTAGTATAAATACTCACTAGGTCCAACCAACCACACGTAGTACGCAACGCTAGCCAACCCCACTAGTGCTATGACCATTTCTACAATATATGACATGGCGAACGAATATGTCACTATTATATGACTACTATAAATACTCACTAGGCCCAACCAACCACACGTAGTACGCAACGCTAGTCAACCCCACCAGTGCTATGACCACATCTACAATATATGACATGGCGAACGAATATGTCACTATTATATGACTAGTATAAATACTCACTAGGTCCAACCAACCACACGTAGTACGCAACGCTAGCCAACCCCAGCAGTGCTATGAATACATCTACAATATATGACATGGCGAACGAATATGTCACTATTATATGACTAATATATACTCACTAGGCCCAACCAACCACACGTAGTAGGCAACTATAGCCAACCCCAGCTGTGCTATGAATACATCTACAATATATGACATGGTGAACGAATATGTCACTATTATATGACTAGTATAAATACTCACTAGGTCCAACCAACCACACGTAGTACGCAACGCTAGCCAACCCCACCAGTGCTATGACCACATCTACAATATATGACATGGCGAACAAATATGTCACTATTATATGACTAGTATAAATACTCACTAGGCCCAACCAACCACACGTAGTAGGCAACGCTAGCCAACCACAACAGTGCTATCAATACATCTACAATATTATGACATGGCGAACGAATATGTCACTATTATATGACTAATATAAATACTCACTAGGCCCAACCAACCACACGTAGTACGCAACGCTAGCCAACCCCACCAGTGCTATGACCACATCTACAATATATGACATGGCGAACGAATATGTCACTATTATATGACTAGTATAAATACTCACTAGGTCCAACCAACCACACGTAGTACGCAACGCTAGCCAACCCCACCAGTGCTATGACCACATCTACAATATATGACATGGTGAACGAATATGTCACTAGGAATAAGTTTAGGTAATCGTAGTAAACTGCTGCTGAGGGCTCGATCTGTGGACAATGGACGTATGTTAGCACATAAATCATAGAGACCATTGCCTATCAGACTCACGATAAGGCATCGGATATACGGATGTATATTAACCGAAAGTATTTTTTTTCTCGGCAAAGGGTACAAAAGTGTGAAAGCGGCTTTTTATAATATATTTTTTTCCCGATTTCGCGGGATTTCATAAAAAAATATTCAGGGTGGAATGTTTCAGCGGGGCAGTAAGGGGAACTACCTTAACCGTTGTAGCTACACGAATATGGTTTTAAGAGACTATTTGTAATTTTTCGTGTAATTTTGATCCCCATTCACATTCAGTTATGATTTACTTATTCATGCCAATCGATCCTATTTCTAAAACTTAATTATCAAAAACATCTATGGGCATGAGAACTCATTTTTTTTATCCGAAAGTACCCCATGTAATTATGTCCCGCGATTATTAATAGTTTTCGAGTTACAGTTTCTTGAAAAAAATTATATCAAAATTCTATCTTTATTTTCATCCGGTTTTTTTTTAATTCTTGATGCTACAGAAATTATAAAATGCCTCTTCTTAACGTTAAAGAATGTGTAAAAGCAGCAGGAGACCAAAAATAAACATTGAACTAAAACAATATTGCTTACCGGCTTATCCAAATCCTCAATATTGGCGGTTTCCCTCAGGAACGCGAGCATCATATCCCCGGCGCCCTGCAGTACTCCGGGCAGCAGTAGCTGCGGCTTGTCGTTGCGCGTGTGGTACACGTTGGCCCATTTTATAAAGGCCATGTCAATACCTGCCAAGGAACAAATGTTACTATTATTTTTAACCTGGGTTACCCCACTGCTGGGCAAAGGCCAGCTTCTCCTTCCCGTACCCATGACTTCCCATGAGACAATGCGAGTGTGGAGCCCCAACACAGGATTTGCCACACCTCTCTTGCCCGTCGTGCAAAACGAAAGACAGACTGTGTCGACACAATGACAGATTTCTTTGCACTATCTGTCATTTTGTCGATTCTTCCGTCAAAGAAATCCTTGTCTACGGTGGTCATGCTACGGGGGCAGGACTTGATTGAGGCAAACGACAGAGCTGTCCTAGTTGCTGCGTACTGGTCTCACAAAATCCGAGTCATCGATTCAAGAAGAAGAAGAATTTCGATCCGGGGCACACGTGGACCACAACTTTTTGTCCAGCTCGTTCCGCCATGTCACTAAGATATCTTACCATGTATATCCCCGAAGTCCCTCCATATCCTGAAGTCTGTGTCAGAAGGTATCATTCCTGAAGAGAACAGGAACTCGCCCAGACCTTGTGCCATAGGCTTCGGGGCTGAGCGGCGATAGGCAGCTAGTACTCTTGGGTCTGTCACCTGTTAAAAAGATTATACAGGGTGTAAACAGACCTTTCACATATCCGTCAACCAAGCATTCTGTACATCAAACTAAGTAACTTTACGCAAAAAATATTGCTGGGAATCGACTTTTTTTTTGGGGTGAAAAATCACGTTTTACGGTAGGACTCGATGGAAAGCACTCAAAGCATTGAGCTGATGGATGGATTGAATAGTACGGGGGTCGTGGAGGTGTGTAAAGTAAAAATCTTACATTAAAAACATATATTTAAAAAAAAACTTGTGAAAAACTTGTAAAAATTTTGACCCTCTCCGTAACTAGAAGGTTCCCAGGTATGGTATGGTATGGTATCATTTTTTTTTGTTCTAGAAACAAAAAACATGATCGGAAAGACGGGGAGAACAAGTGCCTTTCGGATATGTTAAGGGTCTATTTACACCCTCTAGATAAGTGTGTGTTTTAAGGATTTAGAAAAAGCGTCTTTTATAAAACACACAACTACAAGAAAAGTAGTTGATTTGCGGGCAGCACTATGACACTATATAGCCGATAATGGACAGACCGTGTAGGTCAAGTAATAAGGAACCATTTGGGTACTATAGGGTACTAAGAACAGGGTGTAAAGTTCTGCGTCCTCCACAGAAAAGGGAAGATCACTGTACAAAAAGTACTACAGTGCCATCTATGACACAAATTAAGAACTAACATCGAAATTCTAAATTGTTCTATTAAAGTTATCCGCGACGTAAGACTATATAAGGTCTATCTTTTCATACACGGAATATTTTAAGGGTAACTTCTATAAGTCGTAAAGTCGCAATAGCAAGGAAAAAAAAAAATCTGAGTGTATTTTTTTACGAAATTATTATAATTCTACAATTTTTTCCCATATCTTCCCGTGGGTGTCGTAAGAGGCGACTAAGGGAGTTACCAGAGAATGGGCAGCAGCGTTCTCTGTGCTTTTTTTTTAACAACCGTACTGCGATCGCCAACCCGCCTGCCAAGCGTGGCGATTATGGCAAAACCCCCCCTTTGGGGGAGGCCTATGTCCAGCAGTGGACGTCTTTCGGCTGAAATGATGATGATGAATTTTTTGAGACTTTGCATAATATTCTAACAATGACAGTAGGTAAATACGACGTCGTAAACTAGCGTAATGGATGTTCAAAAATAAGGAGCTGGTATGTATTTTGTGGGTCAAGTAATATTAAATTATATATATTTTTTTTAATACACTTTTAAAAAAAATATCCCTTGAAATGGCTTCGTTATAGCCGTTAGATGATTCTCTGAAAATATTTCGTGTATGAATAGTTAGACCTTATTTAGAAAAACCCGACAACAACTGTCGGCCAGTAGCCCACCAGACACAACGCCCGTTTGGTCGGAGGAGGATAACTTTAATAGAACAATTTAGAATTGTGATGTTAGTTCTTAATTTGTGTCATAGATGGCACTGTAGTACTTTTTGTACAATGTTGCTATAGTACTTTTTGTAGTGTCGCTACAATCGATCAGCATGATTGGATGCATTATATAGAACTTCTTCCTAGTTGTGAACAATATGTTTCAGGTTGCGTGTTTTAGGAATCTGTGAACATTGTAGGCTTTGTAGATTCCCAGCTGCTTGTTAACTTTTTATTTTGTTCTACATTTTTTGTGTAGTAAGCAACGACTATCTGCCAACCCGCACTGGGCCCGCGTGGTGGATTATAGCCCATTCCCTCTCATAGAGAGGAGGCCTGTGTCCCAGCAGTGGGAACATTATAGGCTGATTATGGTTATGGTTATGGTAAGCAACGACTTATTGTCGGGCCTACGCTGTCCCCCCATACTTAAGTACAAATGCTGTATCCATGAAAGGTAACCATGGAATTTCTTGCCGGTTCTTCTCCTTAGGAAACGACCAACCCGAACCGTGCACCTTTTTTTCGACGTTTTATAAGTGCCCATCTAGACCTATAAAATATTTTGATTTTGATCAAAATAAAATATTTTGATTTTGATTTTGTGTAAAGGAGTCAATCACATCACTAAGGTCCCACTGTCCACAACACTACTCAAAAGTAAAGTGTTACAATCTCAAATCGTCAGCGAGTAGCCATAATGTGACATCATCATCATCTGCCTAGCCTTTTCCCAATTATGTTGGAGTCAGCTTCCAGTCTAACTGGATGCAGCTGAATATCAGTATTTTACATGGAGCGACTGCATATCCTGACCTCCACAACCCAGTTAGTACTGGGTAATTTGATACCCCTTGGTAAGACTGGTTGTCAGACTTTCGGGCCACTGACTGTCAAAGATCTACCATTGACAGCCTGGACCAACGTCTTAACGTGCTTTCCGAGGCACGGAGGAAACTTGGTATGTAATGGGTGCATGGTCATCCAATAACGGACTAATTCAGGCAAGCGCGGTTTAACCTGTAGATCGACCCGAGCGGCTGTTATGCGGCTGGCAAAGGCCAGAATGTTCCATCGCTATAGACCGACCGCTTTAATGAGTCCTCCGCCTTGCCCCATCAAAGGCACATTAAGCGTCCACAAAGTCCTAACAATATCCCACAAGTTGTATTTGCTTTAAAATAAGCATAATCCACGTAGGTATTACGATACTAATTGAACCAATACGTGATCAACCTTCAGAATATTCCATTTAAATTGATACCTTCGCGGAGGACTCATTAAAGCGGTCGGTCTATAGTATTTTAATGGCAGTCCGTACACTACTCACTGGTGATTTGATTTTGTAACAAGTAAGTTCTGAATAGCGTCGGAGACGACGGCACTAAACTACCAGCAACCAGTTACAAACAGTTCTTTATACCTCTTTATCAACGAAAGAACGTAAGTTTTAAAAGAAAGAATGACCACTTTTGAACCTTATTACTAAGGGCAGAACTGCGTGTCCACCAGAGATGAGCGAGCATGCGTAGCGAGGGATGTGTGTGGAACTAACCAATCACACAGCTAGAATAGTTTAAGCTATGGAAAAGAAACGATATTATTGGTTATGACTGGTGGAAACGCAGCCTTAGAGTGAAAAGTGGTAGACCGTCAGTGAACTCAGCAGTACCTGAAATATAGTAGGTTTCCCGTTCATCCCCGCTGCGTCTAAGTTGATGACGACTGTGGCGCCCTTAGCCCAGGGATGCTGCAGGAAAGCGTGACTGGCCTATAAACAAATAAAAATATATTTATGAACGAAAGCAAAATATAGATGCAACTCATGATCTATCCTAGGGCCCAACGGTTAATATCCTTAACAATTAAAAAAAAAAATATTACAAAATTAGTTTTCAGCCATTCCGACTACACTACGACTAAAACCTATTTACTTAAATTATTTTTATCATAGAAATCGCTTATGAGGTTACTAACAAAATTTTAAAAGTTAATATCTTTAGCGTCTGTTGGTCGATTTTGATGAAATAAACGCTAAATAATACTCATAACAATGCTTCTTATTTTGTAATATTTCGATTGTGATGCGCGCACAAACAAACAGACAAAAACGAAAAAATATAAAATTACTTTCTATTACTTATTTCTCGCATCTTCCAGTGATTATTTTGCAAAAATCTGTAATGTACAGACACGGAAAGTCTACGATTTTATTATATGTATATATATAGACTAGCTTTTGGACATGACTTTACCCCCGTCGAGGTCGGAAATTATCCCAGGGCACGTACTAAAAAAATAAAAATACAGTATCTTAACACGTGGTGCATTAAAAGCCGTGAAACCAGTAACATCGATGCTTTCGAGACGTGGTGTTGGCGGAGGCTGCTACGTGGTATACGTATTTTTAAGATACTGTATTTTTATTTTTTTAGTACATGCCCTGGGATAATTTCCGACCGCAATGACAACTAATGAGTCCATACTGGAGGAGAACAACATCACCAAACGGCTTTCCACAATCTGTTCGGAATGTGCCTTTAGCTTTTTCGGACATATTATGTGTTCGCCTAGACATTGTCTGGGAAGGCTTATAATACTGGGCCGGGCAGATGGTCAGCTCGTGCAAGACAGAGCACCAGCAAGATGGTCAGACGCGATCAGGAAGGCTGTTGGAGGCAACCGAGCGGTTGACACTGCAGGAGACCGCATGACTTGGAGACGACATTTGTGGTTGTGATCCTCAGCAGTGAGAGAACTACGTAGAAGAATAACATCGGACACTTAGACATGCCAAGTTTAATGAAAATGAAAATCTGTTCAGCCGTAGGTAGAACTTCATAGATTACTCTGCCCTGGAGTATAAAATATTGTGTTGTTCCACAAACGATGGGACACTTGATATCGTGTCCTGCCTGTCCTGCTGTTTGCACAGTCCAGTAGCTGATGGACGCTACTGAAAGTGCCAAACTCGTCGCCAAATTAAATTATTATTATGCCATAGACACGCTAAGAAGATGAAAAGGTACGAATTAATGTTATCAAGTTTTTCTCTACTTTTTTTATAATACAACTAGCGGTTGCCCGCGACCTTCATTCGCGTTAAGTTATTGTAAAATATCACTTCCCTATTTCATTTTTTTGCTTAGATCCCTTATCCGTTTTCTATAATAAAAGTAAGTACGTACTACTTTTTTAGCTAGTTAGTCCTCATAACCTCGGCTATCTACCAGTAAATACCGTCAAAATCAGTCGCGTTGGAACAGACAAAAATTTTAAAAAGTATTTTTTATTGTTCTATGTACCGTATAATCACAGATATAGATAGACCTAGATAACGCGAGAGCAACTACTTCGCGTGCCTAGCTTACGTACAAAAATCGTAAGTGGCCAATTTCGCGCTCAGTCTGCATCGGAGCATAGCGCTAGTCGGACGTCAGTGGGCGTCATGGCGGGGGGTAGGACGAGGGGGGCGCCGTACGCGGCGGCTTCTTTGAATCGGTTTGATTTTCCCATCACTAAATAGTGCTTGTGACGTCATAATAGGTAGTCAAAAAATGGCACCCTTGGTTTTCATACAGATCGTGATACTTGCGTTATCTAGGTCTATCTATATCTGTGCGTATAATGCTTTCATAGGCATTCAGTAAAAAACTGTTACTTTGAAATTACAAACAGACACTTCATTTTTATTTATTTAAATTCAGGTTCCCTATTAAATCAAGGCCACAGTACCTAAATACACGTGGCAGTGATGAGTAAGCCTCCAACCCGGATATAAAATGATTTATTATTATTTGTATCAATCGCGAACTATTTATTGTATTTTGTGACGTTTTATTATATTGGTAGTAAGTAATAAACACTTATCTAAAACACATAAAAACGTAAACTTTGTAGATTTTATCAGTAAATAAATTGCAGAGATCTTAGCTTGTGATTTTTATTCAAATAAAGATGGAATGCATGAGTGATTTCAAGTGACAAGGTATGACAATAGCATAGTAGCCTGCATTGGGGTCGGCTTCCAGTCTAACCGCATGCAGCTGTATACCAGTATTTTACATGGAGCGACTACCTATCTGACCTCCAAAACCCAGTTAGTACTGGGTAATACGATACCCCTTGGTAAGACTGGTTGTCAGACTTTCGGGCCACTGATTATTTGTAACGACTGTCAAAGATATACAAACTATCGCTACATAAATAAAATGTATTAGTCACCACCCATCATACTTATTAAAATGAGTAAGACAGTTTAATTGGATCTTCTGAGGTAGGTAAATAGGCAGTGCCTATTTGAAATGCACGCGCCTGCCAATACTGCTCTCACACACATATTCACTCAGTTGAAACTATAATGAAAATGAGTTCAGATTCTGGGATAATTTAAATTCCATTGCGACTAACTTATTCATCAACTCGACTTCTGAGCAAATGTTGCATTGGAATTTGTACTTTTTCACTTGTCAAATAGAGTTTCTTTTACCAAAACATAATCACTAACACCCGTATCTATAGCCAAGTTACAGTGATTACTTGAGTTTAAGTTTTTACTTATGCAATAGACAATAATTTAAACGAAGTAAGAACCGTCAAAGAAAGCAAAGCTAAGAATTCTAACTTTTCACAGTTGAAAATGAAACCAAATGAAATCTTTATTTGTAATCACAGGTTATACAGTGGTGCTACAATTTAATATAATATAGCAAGTCCATTATGTCTTGCGTTGAAGCGTACAAATTAAATCAATGCATATACTAATCAGTTCTAACTTCAAGCACTTGACATTAGATACTGACGTTTAAAAAAAAAAAAAATACCAAACTTCAGTACGATTTTTATCGTATCTTAAATAATTACTTTTACTGAAGTAATCACTTGATGACTTGTTGACAATAAATGACTTGTGTATACAACATTATTTTTAGTACATATATGCGAAACCTGAATATAGTTTGTTCAGAATAAGTAACTGAATCGATTCCAATCATTTTTAAACCATGTTATATTTTTTCTCAAAAATATTTAAAAGAGTTAAAAGTTGGATACCGAGCGACTTTGAGTACCTATCGCAATAATTTAGGTACCTAATGCCAAATTATTATTATCAAGACGACGCTGGAGGCGCGCGCTGCGTGGTGACAGCGTTTTTGTGCTTACAACTAGGTAACAGAACAAGCTTATAACTTTGTGATTTTTCATGATACAGTTTTGAAATTTTGTACATAGATTCTTTACATAAAAATACTAGACACGTGTATCAGGTTTCGCATATACTAAAACTAATTTTGTAGATACGGGTGTAAGATAAATAATAGAAATTTAGTTACCTGTAATCCGTTCTCCTCGGCTCCATTAAATAGGAATATAATGTTCTGTTTCAACTTCGTTTTGCTTCGAGATAGTTTTGTTAAAGCTTCCGCCATGATAGCACAAAATGCGACGTTGTCTGATGCTCCTGTAAAATGAGAAATAACATAACATCACGCCTGTAATCCTCGACGGGTTAGGCAGAGGTGTATCTAATAGTACACCCACATTTCTCCAGTTATGTTTAAGTCCCATGTAATAGGGGGCGAGTCTATTGCCATCAACCGGGCGCAATTCTAGACTCCACGGCTGAAAACTCAATATCACTTTGACCGAGCTGGGAATCGAACCCTCCTGGGTCCTCCTCAAGTCAAAGAACACTAACAACAATTAGTTATTGTGATATTCTACAGGGTGTAAACAGACCCTTCACATACCCGTCAAGCATTCTGTACATCAAACTAAGTAACTTTACACAAAAATTATTGCTGGGAAACGACTTTCTTTTTGGGTGAAAAATCACGGTTTATAGTAGGACTCAATGTAACGCACATAAAGTATTGTGCTGATTGATGCATTGAATAGTACGGGGGTCGTGGAAGTATTTAAAGTAAAGTTATAACATTCAAAAATTGTATTTGAAAAATAACTTGTGTCTTGAGTTGGAACTTTGACCCCCAATATCTCCGTAACTAGAAGGCAGGTATGGTCAAGAACAAAAAAAAATATCGCAATGACGGGAGACAAGTGCCTTTCAGCTTCGTTAATGGTCTATTTTCACCTTTTATTTACTTTACTTCATAATAACAGTTCACCAGTATCTACATAGACCCATTCAAACATACTTTAACTTAAAATAAACCGTAGTGACAGTTGACGAGTAAGGAGTTTCCAAGTACTGTTTTCGTGGGTTCCGATCTCTCCCGTTTTCGAAGCGACTATGTTCGAACACATTCAAAATATTATCTTGATGATATTATAGTTTAAAAAAAAAACTAAAAAACACGCTTAAGAGTGACGTCATTTGGTAATGCATAAAAATAACTAGTCCGCCATCTTTGGGAGTATATTGGATTAAGAATAACTTCTCCTACCTAACCTGCATTGTCATCCAAACTAAACATGTATGCAAAATCTCGAAAAACGTGTTAAAATTAATATCTTACTTAGTACAAAAGGCTCAGTAACGTAGTGGCAGTTCACTAATGTCTTGGACCCATTCAAACTTCAACACAAAATAAATTCTCTTCATCATCATCCACAGCCCGAACTCACCCAATGCTGGGTATAGACCTCTCTTTTCTCGTGCCAATCCCCACGGTCCTGTGCCAGCCTCATCCAGGTTTTTCCCCCGATGGCAACTATGTGGTCTGCCCATCTCGCCGCCGGACGACCCACGTTTCTTTTGCCAGTTCTTGGACGCCATTCGGTGACAGCCTTAGTCCACCTGTTATTACTACGCCTTGCTAGGTGTACTGCCCAACTCCATTTGAGTTCCGTAACGCGATTTCCAATATCGAAAACCTTTGTGCGTTTTTGGATTTCGACGTTAGGAACTCGATCTATCAGCTTTATGCCGAGCATGGACCGCTCCATGGCTCTCTGTGCAACTCTCAGTCTGTACACAGCCTCCTGTGTGAGCGTCCATGTTTCAGCGCCGTACGTCATTGTGGGCAGAACACACTGGTTATAGAGCCGGGACTTTAGACATAACGGAATTTTGGCTGATTTCAAAATGTCGTCCAATTTGCTAAACGCGGCCCACCCAAGCTGTATTCGTCGGGATATCTCCTTTTGTTGATGCTCTTTGCCAAATGAAAGCATATGGCCAAGATAGACATACTGGTCAACCATCTCTAACTCTTCATTTCCAACGTTGACTGGAGGATTCGAATAGCTGTCGATGTTTGTCATAATCTTCGTCTTGGCCATATTCATCCTAAGTCCTACTTTAAGAGAAGCATCGTATAGGTCTTGAAGCAAATTCTCTTACCTTGCGCAAAAGGCACAGAATCATAATGGCAGTTGACGAGTATGGAGCTTCCTAGTGTGCCGTTTGCATCATATCCGCTCTCTCCCTCTAATAAAGCAATTATATTTGATGCGTTCTGATACACGTTGAAGAACGATGTTGTGGATTTGTGGAAGTAGTCACCTGGAACATAAATTAAATTAATCAGATGAAATAAAATCATAACATAACATCACGCCTGAAATCCCTGGAGAGTAAGGCAGAGGTGTACCCAATTATAGTGCACCCACATTTCGCTAGTTATAGTTAAGGCTCATGTAAAAGGGGGCGAGCCTATTGCCATCAAATGAGCACAAATTTATACTCCGTGGCTGCTACTGAGAAAATTCTTAATGTAAAAACCCAATAACACTTTGCCCGACCCGGGAATCGAACCCTGGACCTCATGCTCAGCAGTCGCGCTTGCGACCCCTCAACCAACGAGACAGTATGGTCTAGAACAAAAAAATATCGCAAAGACCGGGAGAACAAGTGCCTTTCGGTTATATTAAGGGTCTATTTACACCCTTTATAAGAAAAACTAGTTTTAGTCAAACAAAACTCTTAGTGGGCGAGTCCAAATAGCAGTTTGGTCAGCTCAAGTTTACCAATAACATTTGTCTCCCGCAGAGAACCTGACCCCCCCTCACAAGCTGGGCACGCTGACGCCGCCGCTGCCGGACAAGCGCACCGACAGCGACGACGACCTGGACCTCATCCTGGGAGACATCGACGGGATCCTGTCCGACGACGAGGACTCGGGCCGGTTCAAGGAGAAGACTACTAAGAAGTAAGTACATCATCTGCCTAGCCATGTCTCAGCTGTGTTGGGGTCGACTACCAGTCTAAGTGGATTTTATAAATTTATTCTTTCCTTAAATTTGCCGTTTGTCAATATTCAGGATCCTAAATAGCGACGCTATCGAATGGTGTAATAATAGTGTCTTTTTTTTTTAAAAGTATCTGATTTCTGGCTAGGGATATTGAAAAATAATGATGCAGTTTTAGTTCTC
Organism: Noctua fimbriata; assembly: GCA_905163415.1. Taxonomy (NCBI): domain Eukaryota; kingdom Metazoa; phylum Arthropoda; class Insecta; order Lepidoptera; family Noctuidae; genus Noctua; species Noctua fimbriata. The sequence continues at coordinate 14,951,116 of LR990945.1, read as the reverse complement.
ATCAAGTCGGGTATTTTTCTCTATTCCTTAAAGTTTATTAGTAAACGATTTATCCATCCACGATCACTTGAAAAATTCACCCTGTATACACCGTGTTCCGGACGATATACATAAACTTCGACCAGATGTTCAGACCACGGAAATAAACCTTTTCATTATGGACACATTCATGAATTCTTATTTCTTTTTCTTTATTTGCTCTCGGATGCCTCTCGTACGTGCAAATGAAATGCAAATAGCATTTGATAATTTAATTGCACTAAGCGGCAACATAGGCCAAATTAAGACCCTTTCTTACTGCATAGCTCAATTAAATTTTATGAAATGAAATTATAAATATCTTTGTAACGAAGCCTTTTTAAGTATTACTTCCTTTGTAAGATTTGATTTGTAAAAGCTATAGAAGCGCTTGCCAAAGTTTATGGATAACGTGAAGAACACGGTGTATAACACCAGCCCTTCTCTACTTTCTAGTGTTTTAGCCTGTAACGATTATAATACCTAATACAGACATAATCAGTTAACTAACCCAATAACGCCATTCCATTCCAGACCAGACCCGCCCAAGTCGAAGCCTCAAGTGGACTTGCGCTCGAAGCTGCCACCCAAAGTCTCCAGCGAACACAAGAAGCAACAGAGACAGAAGATCGTGTTCACTGAGGAGAGAGAAGAGGGGAAGATTAAGAAGAAAGGTTTGTACAAGATGAATTTTACCTACTTACAGTGATTTCTTCAGTGTACTGATACTGTTAGCCCGAGTCATCCCACTGCTGGGAAAAGGCTCTCCCCATGACTTCCAGTTGTGTCGATCCAAGGTTAATGTGAACCACTGGTCGTTAGTTTTATCCAGCTCGTCACGCCATCTTCTCCTCGGTCTGCCGCGACGCCTTCTGGCTGTGTGCTGCCACAGCTCGTTGGGCATGCGGCTGATGAGACCAGTCCAGTCCTACTTCAGCCTAGCAGCTTTTTTGCCTTCAATGTAGCCCGCCAAAAAGTAGTCTTAGGTTTTTTTTGCAAAAATGGGCGCAGTTTTAATTTGTTTTCAAATTTTTTTACGCGGCTATAATGATAAAATAATTATTAAATTCGACCATCAATAAACCTTTTCGGTCATATTTTTACGAAATGGCCTTATTTACTTACGTTGTCGGATCTTCCATAATATACAGTTTATTTTAATTAGGGAGCTAACTTCAGACACTTTAAAAGTCACAACACTTGATTTTAGAAAATCCAAAGCTATATCTCAAATTTGTGAAGTTTCGCCAAATTATAACAATGTCCCTTATACTTTAATAAGTTTGGGATAGGCTTATGTCCAGCAGTGGACTGTTAAAGAGTTGATTGATTGATATTACCTCACTTCAATATCATACCATATTTAAATTTTATCACATAAGTTATCATCATTCTCTTGCCCTTATCCCAATTCATTTGGGGTCGGCGCAGCATGTTAATACTTCTCTATTACTCGTCATCTCATCAGACACTTTCTTTCTTGCCATATCATCCTTCACACAGTCCATCCATCGTTTCTTTGGTCTTCCTCTACTCATATACCCATCAACATTCATACTCAAAACTTTCCTCACAACATTTTCCTCATTCCTCCGCATCACATGCCCATACCACGACAACCGATTACCACACAACTTTTCAGTCACCGGCGCCACTTTCAGACTTCCTCTTATATACTCATTTCTTATTTTATCCATTCGCGTAACACCACACATTCCCCTTAGCATTCTCATCTCCGCCATATGCAAATGCCTTTCATTCATCCCTTTTGTGGCCCAACATTCTGATCCATACAAGACAGCAGGTCTAACCATTGTCCTATAAATCTTCCCCT